>JABXJD010001005.1:37500-40000 GCA_013375575.1 Percina caprodes | reverse complement strand
TCCCTGCTTGCATCCAAAGATTTTGGGTCTGACAATCACGGCACCGTTCCACCGTGGTTGCAGGTTTGATCGTCTCTGTGGTTGTATACGTGGTACCAGGCACACTCTGTGTGAATACGCTGGTTTTCAAGCCTTGCCTGCGGCGTACAGATCTCCCGGTGAACACGGCTTGCATGTCAGAACATCTGGATCACAAACAGCTGTTGAGTGAGACGAGCTGTGTTGTCATGGCGAGGGTTCTCTTTCCTGCAGGTGTGTCGGCGAGTTTCAGACACAAAACAAACAGCAGGCGGCTCCGTCATCACCGTCGCTGGAAACTCCCAACCTGCTTCACTCTGTTAAATGAGACGTGAAGAAGTGTGTGTGTGTGTGTGGGTGTGTGTGAGTGCAAGCGTGTGCGTGTTTGTGCGTGCATTTGCACGTGAGAGAGTGTGAGCGTGTGTGTGTATGTGTGCGTGAGCGTGCGTGTGTACGATCGCCTGTGAGAGTGCGAGCGTGTGCGTGTTTGTGCGTACGTTTGTGTGTGTGTGTGTGAGTGAGCGTGCATGTGTACAAGCGTGTGTGAGAGTGCGAGCGTGTGCCTGTTTGTGCATGCATTTGCGTGTGTGTGAGCGTGTGTGTGTGTGTGTGCGTGTGTGTGTGTGTGTGTGTGTGTGTGTGTGTGGGGGGGGGGGGTCGTCTTACATTGGTACAGGATCATTGCTGATGACAGACGCCATGTTGGAGCCCTGCAGCTGAAATACCATCACATCTAGTCTAGTCTTACTGACTAATGCGAACACAAAGCTTAGAAATGTATCAGTCAGCGTCCACTAAGAGTTGTGTTCCTGACGCTGACAGGCTCAGATTATTATTCTAAGTTTCTGACAACATTATGGGATGGATCCCTACAGAGATAGACCTTTCTGTTAAAGAGTAAGATCCTTTTAGTTTAACATGAAACAGCCCCCAAATCACCATCACCAAACCCACCAGACTCCATGTAAATAATCACTACTTTTAGCGTGTATAGAGCAGCAAATCTCCACCAGACTCCATGTAAATAATCACTACTTTTAGCGTGCATAGAGCAGCATATCTCCACCAGACTCCATGTAAATAATCACTACTTTTAGCGTGTATAGAGCAGCATATCTCCACCAGACTCCATGTAAATAATCACTACTTTTAGCGTGTATAGAGCAGCATATCTCCACCAGACTCAATATAAATAATCACTACTTTTAGCGTGTATAGAGCAGCATATCTCCACCAGACTCCATGTAAATAATCACTACTTTTAGGGTGTATAGAGCAGCATATCTCCACCAGACTGCATGTAAATAATCACTACTCAACATGTAAATGGGTGAATTAAGAATTTATTTCAACCAGACCAGAGTGGAACAGTGGAAAGACAAACAAAGACAGCTTTTTATTTATTTATTCTTTAGGCCTTTGTGTTGACAGGACAGCTTAGACCTAAAAGGGAAGAATGAGCGTGGATGACATGCAGCAAATGGCCGCAGGTCGGAACTGAACCCACCGCCGCATTGAGGACTGACCCTCTGTATTAGGGCGCACAGTCTACCAGGAGAACTACCCATGCGCCCACAGAGACTGCTTTTATCTTGCGTCTGTGGACTTTGAATGAAGTGTGTTTTACGATGATAAAAGTAGTGATTATTTACATGGAGTCTGGTGGAGATATGCTGCTCTATACACACTAAAAGTAGTGATTATTTACATGGAGTCTGGTGGAGATATGCTGCTCTATACACACTAAAAGTAGTGATTATTTACATGGAGTCTGGTGGAGATATGCTGCTCTATACACACTAAAAGTAGTGATTATTTACATGGAGTCTGGTGGAGATATGCTGCTCTATACACGCTAAAAGTAGTGATTATTTACATGGAGTCTGGTGGAGATATGCTGCTCTATAAACGCTAAAAGTAGTGATTATTTACATGGAGTCTGGTGGAGATATGCTGCTCTATAAACGCTAAAAGTAGTGATTATTTACATGGAGTCTGGTGGAGATATGCTGCTCTATACACGCTAAAAGTAGTGATTATTTACATGGAGTCTGGTGGAGATATGCTGCTCTATACACGCTAAAAGTAGTAATTATTTACATGGAGTCTGGTGGAGATATGCTGCTCTATACACGCTAAAAGTAGTGATTATTTACATGGAGTCTGGTGGGTTTGGTGATGGTGATTTCAATGCTGTTTCATGTTAAACTAAAAGGATCTTACTCTTTAACAGAAAGCTCTATCTCTGTAGGGATCCATCCCATAATGTTGTCAGACACTTTGAATAATAATCTGAGACTTTCAGCTGCAAAAACAGAACTTTTAGTGGACGGGAGTTGCCCATTAATGTTACATTTCAGCTTATTTTATGCTAATACGGGACCAATTTCAAAGAAATGTGTTCCCATTAGTTACTTAGATACAAAAACATGGAAAATAGAAAATAAGAAAAAACTGAATATACCCTTCAACACAATATCTA
>JABXJD010001005.1:0-35000 GCA_013375575.1 Percina caprodes | reverse complement strand
TCTCTCCGTCTCTCTCGCTCTGTCTTTCTCCTGCCTGCTGCCTCGGGTGCATCCTCAGATGTGCGAGGGCCAAAAGCAGGGTTGTTTGAGTGTGTGTGTGTGTGTGTGTGTGTGTGTGTGTGTGTGTGTGTGTGTGTGTGTGTGTGTGTGTGTGTGTGTGTGCCAGCTGGCGGTGTGTTCAGAGCTGGTGGAATGTTCCGTGGGGCTCCACAGCCTGCGACTGGGAGAGATAAGGCACCGGACACACACACACACACACACACAAGCAACCAGAAGATGCTGCCAAAGACAACACACACACACACACACACACACACACGTGCACACACAGCTGATCTCTCTCTGACACACGCTCTCACACATTAGCTCGGATCAGTCAGTCGTTCAGCTAACCGGCCCTGAAAGAAGCAACTGTTTCGCCTGAAATATGTTTTCCAGAGATGAGAAACGGGAGGAAAATAGAGAGGAAATTACACAAAAATGTGTAAAATCAGACGCACAACTGTGCAGGCCACGCAGGGAATCTGTGGATTTTTGCGTTTTTGACCCTTTAGACGGGTTTTAAGGTTTCCACTCTGGAGGGGGTTTCACCTCTGGGCATTTTTAAGCCCCAAAAACGCTGTCGTCGTCTAATAAAAGAAAGGAACATCTCATCAAATAGTTTGTCGTTTTCACCCGTGAGCGTTGTCGTGGAAACAAGGCCCTAACGCATACGTAGCTCTACGTCCGGGTGTCACATGACCGGCCGGCGGTCGCCTGATTTCAATATATCAATATGGAGATATGAGACTAGATATCGTTAGATTTTGGATATCATAATATGATAATAATAATAATGTATACTTGATTAATCCCACAAGGGGAAATTACAATTTACACTCTGTTGTTATTACACACAGGCCTGAACTACACACACATGCTCAGGTCCTATACATGCTAATGGTGAGATGTCAGAGTGGGGGTGCTGCCCATTGAAAGGCGCCCCGACCAGTTGGGGGTTCGGTGCCTTGCTCAAGAGCACCGTGGCAGTGCCCAGGAGGTGAACTGGCACCTCTCCAGCTACCAGTCCACCACCATACTTTGGTCCGTACGGGGACTTGAACCAGCGACCCTCCGGTTCCCAACCCAACTCCCCCTACAGACTGGGCTACTGCCCCCCAATATGACATACGTGGTGTCTCTTCCTGGTTTTAAAGGCTGCATTACAGTAAAGTGATGTCATTGACACCAACAGTCAACCCTAAAATATCGTTGCCGTGTCGATATCGAGGTGTTTGGTCAAAAAAATATCGTGATATTATCCCTCCATCCTGCTACCTTTCCTCCATTTCTCCATCTTTCTTTCATCTCTCTGTTCACTTGTATCCCTTCATCCCATCTCTGTTTCATCCCTCCATCTCTTTTCCCCAACAATTTCATGACTCCTCTTTCATATTCACAAAACCTTTCATCGGCTCCACCGCGCTCCAAAGTGTCTTTGTTTTCATCACACAAGATATAATGTAATTAACACACACCCACACACACACACACACGTATACGGAGGTGTTTCCGTGACGATGAAGACCTTTCCAGCGCTCTACCCCGAGGTCATTACAGGACGCCTCTAAGTCTAACTGGCAGTTTGGGCTTTAAATACCGCGAGTGCACTCGTGCTTCACAGAACAAATTTGCATGTCAACAGCATGAAGAACTACACACGAAGAACTACAAAACCCAGTTTCTTTGGTTTTCTTTTGGTTAAAGAAATACATTTCCTCAACAGAAGAAAGAAAGAAAGAAAGAAAGAAAGAAAGAAAGAAAGAAAGAAAGAAGTGTGGACACGACGCTGTGGCTGTGAGCTTAAAAGTTAAGACGCCTGCCCTTTAGTGTGTGTTTGTACGTGCGTGTCTATCTGTGTGTGTGTGTGTGTGTGTCTGCATGTGTGTGTTTGTGCATGCATGTGTGTATGTGTGTGTGTGTGTGCGTGTCTGCATGTGTGTGTTTGTGCATGCATGTGTGTATGTGTGTGTCTGCATGTGTGTGTGCGTGTCTGCATGTGTGTGTGTCTGCATGCATGCTTGCGTGTGTGTGCCTGTCTGCGTGTGTGTTTGTGTGTGTTCGTGTTTGTGCGTGTGTGTGTTTGTTTGTGCGTGCGTGTGTGTGTCTGCGTGCGCGTGTTTGTGCATGCGTGCGTGCGTGTGAGTGTGTTTGTGCGTGCATGCGTGTGTGTGTTTGTGCGTGCATGCGTGTGTGTCTGTGTGTGTCTGTGTGTGTGTGTGTGTGTGTGTGTGTGTGTGTGTGTCTGTGTGTGTGTGTGTGTGTTTGTGCGTGCGTGCATGTGTGTGTGTGTGTGTGTGTTGCAGCAGTGACACTCTATAACAGCCAATTTGTCTCCATAAAGCTCAAAGATCTGAAGAAACGGAGGGAAGAAAATGTAGAATTGGGACTAATCATGAGAACAGGAAGCGTCGCCGTGGCGACACTAACAACTTCCTCCTTCACTAATTGGAAAAATAAATGGAGAGACTCTTCTTCTCTTCTTTCATAAGACACGTCTGCTGTTTCCATCCCTGTTGTCCCCATCCTTCTTCCATCTTTCTTCCATCCCTCTCTCTCTCTTTCTCTCTCTCTCTGTCTCTCTCTCTCTTTCTCTCTCTCTCTCTCTCTCTCTCTCATTTGCCTCCATCCCGCTACTTTTCCTCCATTCCTCCATCTTTCTTTCATCTCTCCGCTCACTTTTATCCCTTCATCCCATCTCTCTTTCATCCCTCCATCTCTTTTCCCCTACAACTTTCTTCCATCTTTCCTTCTTTCTTCCAGATTTCAGTCATCCCCCTCTTCCTTTATCCCTTAAATGTCTTCCCTTCTTCTTTCAATTCCCTCCATCCCTTCATCTTTCCCCCATCCCGCCATCTCTTATCTCCCCTTCATCTTTCTTGTCCTCCCTCACCCTTTAACCCCTTCTTTTTTCTTCCCTCCCTTTACCTTTCTTCCATTTTGCCCTTTTTCTTCCATCCCTCCATTCACTTGTACTACCCTTCCATCTTGCCTCCATCCTTTTACCTCTCTTTTCTCCTTTATCTTTCTTCCGTCTTTCCTTCTTTCTTCCAGATTTCTGTCATCCCTCTCTTCCTTTATCGCTTGTCTTCTTTTCTTCTTTCATTTCCCTCCATCCCTTCATCTTTCTTCTCCCATTTTTCTTCCCTCCCTCCATCTCGATCACCCTTTTCCCCTTCATCATACTTCTCTTTCCCTCGTACTCAAATCTTTCTTTCTTCTGTTCTTTCCCGCCATCCCTCTACCGTTCTTTAATCTCCATTTATCCCTTCATCCCTCCATCTCTCTTTTTCCCATTATCTTTTCCATCCCTCCATCTCTCTTTTTCCCATTATCTTTTCCATCCCTCCATCATCTTGTGTGTTTAGGGTTTCATCCATCCATCGTCTTTCCCCCGTCCCTCCGCCCAATTTTGTCTCCTCATTTCATTTCTCTCTCATCCATCTTTACATGTTTTCCTTCCCCTCGGTTTCTGTTCCATCCATCCCTCCCTCCTTCTCCTTACGCATCCCTCCATCCTTCTCTTCCTCCATGCTAACAGGATTAGCGCTGCGTCTAATGAGGCGGAGGAAATAATTAGTCCCGTCACTGATAACATTTCCACGCCTCATTAGAGGGCCACAAGTCCCGCTTCTCTTGCCCGCTCTGACTTTCTTCTCCTCCCTCCATTCTCCCTCCGTCCTCCCTCTATCCTCCCTCCCTCTGTCCTCCCTCTGTTCTCCCTCCCTCCTCCCTCCTTCCTCCCCCTTCTTTCCTCTGTCCTCCCTCCATCCTCTCTCTGTCTTCCCTCTGTTCTCCCTCCATTCTCCCTCCCTGCATCCTCCCTCCCTCTGTCCTCCCTCTGTTCTCCCTCCTTCCATCCTCCCTCCCTCTGTTCTCCCTCCCTCCCTCCTTCCTCCCCCTTCTTTGCTCTGTCCTCCCTCCATCTTCGCTCTGTTCTCCCTGTGTCCTCCCTCCATCCTCCCTCCATCTTTGCTCTGTCCTCCCTCCATCCTCCCTACATCTTCCCTTCATTCTCCCAATGCCATCCCTCCATCCTTCCTCTGTCCTCCCTCTGCCTTCTCCCCTTCTTTGCACTGTCCTCCCTCCATCTTCGCTCTGTTCTCCCATCGCCATCCTTCCATCCTCCCTCCGTCCTCCCTCCATCTTCGCTCTGTTCTCCCATCGCCATCCTTCCATCCTCCCTCCGTCCTCCCTCCATCTTCCCCCATCTTTGCTCTGTCCTCCCTCCATCCTTCCTCTGTCCTCCCTCCGTCCCCCCTCCATCTTCGCTCTGTTCTCCCTCCGTCCCCCTTCTGTTCTCCCTCCGTCGTCCCTCCATCTTTTTTTCTAAACTTTTTTCTTACTACGTTTTGTGTCTTCCAACTCTCTACCTTTCTTCCATATCTTTCTTCCATCCCTCCGTGCCCATTCATCCCTCCATCCTTCTTCCATCAGTATTTTACCCACGGTCCCCCACTGGACGGCCAGTTAAACTCCCTCTCTCTCTTATTAACGGATCCAAATGCTGCGAACAAAGACGTCTCTCCCTCGTCACATTTCATGTGCTAATGGCGTTCTCTAATTACAGACGCTCGCTCGAATGTTTGAGGCTTATTAAAACTCTCCGTTAGTCTGCAAACACACACCTGCTGGATGTGTGTGTTCTGCATTTTGTTTGTGTGCTTATTATGTCTTTATATTTGTGTTTCTGTGTGTTTCGTGTCTCTCTCACACACATACACACATGCCCTCTTTTGACCCCTCCCATAATTGTTGTCACTCAAACCCTCCAAACACCCAAACAAACACAAAGGCTACGCTCCCGCTCGCCTCCGAGGACCCACAACACCCCAAACACAGCCGAGCACACCCACAGATCGACACCTCGGCCCTCTGCGAGACAAAAGGACGCGCCACTCTGAGTGGAAGGCGCCTGTCAGAGCCGCTGAATAGACCCATTGTCTCGCTCTTTAGCCCTCGCTGTCGGCTTAATTGGCCCCTTCAGCGGCGACGTGGAGCCCTCTCTCTGCAGCCGAGGGCCCCGGCGAGCCGTCACCACGTTTAAAAAAGGGCAAAAACAAAGCGGCGGAGAGGCGCAGGGGGTCGTGTTTACTGCACACAGACATGATGGGTTCATGTTGAAGGCAACTGTTTTGAACTGTGTCTTTATGAAAGTGTGTATCCGGGCATGGACGTGCTTTAAAGAGCCAGCATACGACGATGAGACAGAGATGAGCTCATTATGTTCATTATGGATTAATCTGAGTATCTTTCAATTAATAGACACATTTTTGGTTTATTTTTTTTTTATTTTACCGTTATTTCCCGTTTCAGATTCAGAATCTCTTTTTAAAAAAGGAGTGCCGGCCGAGACGTGAGCAGAAAGTTTCACGTGAAAGATCTGACCAATCAGTGATCAGCAAAATATTCTTCAGCCTGTTTTTATAATCTTTCATAATAATGAAATAACTCTTAAAAGTTAAGACACCTGCCCTTTAGTGTGTGTGTGTGTGTGTGTGTGTGCGTGTGTGTGCGTGTGTGTGTGTGTGTCTGCGTGCATGCGTGTGTGTTTGTGCGTGCGTGTGTGGTTGTGCATGCATATACGTGTGTGTGTGTGTGTGCGCATGCGTGTGTGTCTGCGTGCGTGCGCGTGTGTTTGTGCGTGCATGTGTGTGTGCATGTGTGTCTGTGTGTGTGTGTGTGTGTGTGTGCGTGTGGGTGTGTGTGTCTGCGTGCGTGCATGTATGTTTGTGTTTCGTGCATGTGTGTGTGTGTGTGTGTGTGTGTGTGTGTGTGCATGCGCATGTGTTTGTGCAAACGTGCGTGTGTGTGTGTGTGTGTGTGTGTGCGTGTGTGTGCGTGTGTGTGTGTTTGTGTGTGCGTGTTTGTGTGTGTAGTGACACTCTATAACAGCCAATTAGTCTCCATAAATGTAGTCTAACCCTTGTGTTGTCTCCCGTCCACCATGCATGTTTTCTGGGTCAAAATTGAAAATGTGAACGTTACATTTTCTGTCTTTTTGTCTTTATTCTGATGTCTGTTCATTTTTTCTGCGCTTGATTTTTGACGTTTTGTTAGTTTTTTTGGCACTTTTGAACCTTTTTCTGACATTTAAGTCATTTTTTCCATTGTTCTTTCATCAATTATTTTCCTCTAAACACTATACAATAAAATAACAGTAGTGAACGGCTCATTTATTTTACTTGTGAAGAGCGTTGCCCGGAACCATCCACACTATTTTTTTGGAGAATTTGGTTAAAGTAAAACCCAAATTTCTGACCCAAAGACACCAGGATGGTTAATAGATTACACAAATACATGTTATTTATATTCCCTGGACTGGGATTACAAATCCCATGCACCTCCTGCTGACTCCCAGCTGCTGTTCACTTTAACGAACGTTGAACTAGATCTAATCCTGTTCATCTAATCCGGTTTATCTGCAGGATACGGCTTTATCACCCGCAGCCTGTTACACTCTGTGATTAACTCTCTTCGTGTCCATCTGTTGTTAGACGGGCCTCAGGTCTCTGTACGAACTGACCCTGAATCAGCCCTCGTGGGGCTCCACAGGGCTCCTCACTGGGCCCGCTGCCAGAATACCAAAACATGCATCTGGTTGGATTTAACCCTCATGTTGTCCTTGGGTCAAATTGACATATTTTTCTATATCAATGTTGTTTGTAATTCCCCAAAATAACATGATTGATTCCACACAACGCTCTTTGCCAAGTACAAATCTCTACTTTCATTAATTTTGGGGCGTCTTATTCAATTTTATAGCATTTGAAACCAAATTGAAGTGTTTTTGAAATAGTATTGAGAGTAAAAGTTGACATATTCCAGTCTGTGATTATCATCAACATCCATTCCTTTAATTTTAGTCTCAATAATTCCTAATTTCTGCTTTTCTAACTCAAACATTAGGTATAATTTCCTATAAATGAGGTTTATTGACCATAAATTACAAAAATAACTATAAAACTAAAGATAATAAGTTGAAAACGTGGCAAACATGGGGAAAAAAGGACAAAAACGTAAGAAAAAGTTTTTCAAAAAAATAGATAAAAAGCATCAACAAAAGTGTTGATTTTCAAATTTTGACGGGAAGGCCAGACGAGGGTTAAAGACCGGACGGGGCTCAGCTGGTAATGAGATGGATCATCGGCTTCATATCGGTTCGTTCAGACAGACTTCTTCATGTTCTTTATGTACGACGTTCCTCGAACCCGTACTAACACATTTTAGAAGTTTTTGCTCCCTAATCTTGAGCTACAGAGTCACGCTTGATACTAATTTATCCCAGTCTACCACCTGAGCTACCCGGGCGCCCCCCAGTATGAGGGAAGTCAACCTTCGGCCTCTAGCTTCCCCGTGTCATCTCTCCGTATTGTCTCCCGGGGAGACGCTGGTTGGCTTTTGGCCCCGCCGTTGGTTGATTGACACATCGAGGGGAGGGGGCGGGGCTTCAGCTGCCCTCCGACCTATGGCGGAGCTCGGTGTGTGTCTGGATGGATCCAGCTGTCTGTCAGAGCCGCAGGTTGGAACTGTTGGTTTTTCTTTTCCTCGCGTTTGTTTCTCTCTCTCTCTCTCTCTCTCTCTCTCTCTCTCTCTCTCTCTCTCTCTCTCTCTCTCTCTCTCTCTCTCTCTCTCTCTCTCTGAAGGCAGCTGTGGTAGAGTGGTTGCCTGCCAATTGGAAGGTTGGTGGTTCAATAATAAATTCATAATAAATATATATATATATATATATATATACATACATACATACATACATATATGTACTGTACATATATGTATGTATATGTATGTATGTATGTACTATATATATATATATATATAGTACATACATATATATAGTACATACATAGAACATATACATACATATATGTACAGTACATATATGTATGTATATGTGTATGTGTATGAAATATGTATGTGTGTATATATGTGTTATTTATTTCCTCTTCTATTATTGTCCCAGATCTGTGTTTGAGGAGCCTGTTCGCCGCGCTGAGGGAATCTAACCCAGATTCCATGTTTGATAATTCATTATTATTTTAACAAACATTTCAGTCTGCGTCTCGAAATTTAACAAAGCGCCACACTCGTGTCCACATTTTAATTGCGTTTCCCTGACAACCCTGATGTTCAGGCCTGTCTCACTTTGTTCTGATCCCCCTCTGGGTGTTAACACACACACACACACACACACACACACACACACACACACACACACACACACTGGCAGTTTAATTAAATCCATTAAAAGCCTTGTAGGCGCCCAGCAGCACGGATCAATCCTTACCTGAATGGCTGCTGACTAATTGTTCCGTTAACGTGGGGGGGGGGGGCCGGGGGTTAACGGACAGATCAAAGGCTCCGGCGGCGTAATTAGCAGAAGGCAGAGAGAGAAACGGAGAGAGCAAATTAATGAGAAACAAAGGATGCTGGGACTTTTATCTCGCTGGAACGTCACATTTAAAGAGGCACAGATTGGCGGGGGGGTCTCTAGAAGAGTGCTTGTGTTTCTCTAAATTAGGACCACATTTCCCATCAGCCTTGTTGGGTGAATGGGGACTGTTATGGAAAGGTTGTGCCCTCTCCAGTGATGTCCTTTAGGACTCAATATACAAACACCAAGCACAGAGAACGCAGATACGGATATAGTGATATATTGCAGATATATTGCAGATATATTGCAGATATATTGTAGTTTTATCTAATTATAGTTTTATGTAATTAACGACAATTACAGAGAAAAAGTACTAAGTTCTCACCAGTTCAGTTTTACTCGTCAGTTTCCGAAGGACACACAGAAACAGTGCGATATATGTATGTATGTATGTATGTATATATATATATATATATATATATATATATATACTGTGTATATATATATATATATATATATATATATATATATACTGTGTATATATATATATATGTGACGAAGTGGGTTTGCTCACCACTTGTCAGGTACATATCATTAGTAAAGTAAACACACAGTCATGTTAGTTTCAGTTCCATTTTATTAGGTTGTAAGTTTAATTATGGTTTAAAGGTTTCCCTGTGTTAATACTTACAATTTGTTCCTTTGTTTAGTTCCACCATGCAGGACAATTGTTTTGGGAGGGGCCGGCCTAAGCATTTCCTGTTTTATAGGAAAAGGGCTACAGGGATGACATCACCGGGCCAAACCAAGTAGAGGGTTTCTTGTGTACAGGAATGTTTATTTTGGTTGTTTTTGGTTATTATATAAGACAAGGTATGAATAACCGTGATCTGTTTGAAGTCAGTAGGATAGGAGGGAACTGGTAACAAAGTTCCATAGGTTAAGAGATTGTTGGGTATTAATGTTATGGATTTGATCAACCTGCTGTAGGATGGGGTGGACTGAAGCAGTAGGGTGTGAATTGACAACCCTATATAAAGAGTAGGATTTGTCCTCCCGGGGGGAAGGAGGTGAGGCTGGGCTGCTACTAGAGGAATGTGTAATTGTTTGTAAATTTTGAGTATTTAATTATCCAGGTACTGCAGACCATTGGAAATAAATAATTATCTTTGGAAACGTACAATGTCTGAGTCTGCCTACCTACCACCATCGTAGCCACTCTGGCCAACACTTCCACATTTGGTGGCAGTGGTGGGATCCAGGCCAGTAGGAGGCAGTGAAGACAATAGGAAAAAATGTCAAGCAGACAGAAGAAATTACAAGGAGTACAAGATGTCGCGGACCAACAGGAGGATGAAAGAGGTCAATCCTCGGAACAAGAGTACATGGCTGAATTGTCGAACCTTATGCGAGGCCTGATGCAACAGCAGGCTGACCGCGATGTCAGGATGGAGCAGGAGCATAAGCGACAGGAGGAAAGGTGGAAACGAATCCAGCATCAGTTTTCTCAGCTCCAACATGAGGTACAACAGGACCGCCAGGATCATCAGCAGCTGATGGAAGGTGCCGCAGCTACATCTGGCCACTCTGTTGAGCCTACAGTAGAGCCCCCTCGCATCTTAACAAGCCAAGTCAGCCATGAGGCTAATCCATTGCAGGCGGTTCTGGGAGAACAGCATTCCAGTTTGGTGAGGTCTCCTGGATGGAAGAGCCCTAAAATGCAGCCCTACAATGAAGGTGAGGACATTGAACATTATTTAATCACCTTTGAGAGAATTGCTCATGCTTGCCAGTGGCCTCAAGTGGAATGGGCACTTCATCTAGCGCCACTGTTAACTGGTAAAGCCCGTTCTGCTTATGTAGCTATGGATAGTGATGACACCATGGACTATGCAAAGATAAAGGGTGCTGTTTTGCAGAAGTTTGAAATCAGTGCAGAGACATATCGAGTGAGGTTCCGTTCCAGTGTGCCAGGAGAAGGGGAGACACCTAGAGAGCTTCAGGTACGCCTCAAGGATTTATATGGCAGATGGATGGCTCCCAATGCCAAGACAAAGGAACAAGTTGGTGATACTATCATCATGGAGCAATTTCTTAAAGTCCTAAATCCGGAGCTTTGTACCTGGATTAGAGAGCGGAACCCAAAAACCTCCAAAGAAGCTGCAGAATTGGCTGAAGCTTTTCTGGCTGCCCGCCGTCCATCCCACGAATACCTTCCAGCCAAGCCCCGTCCACCCTCATCAGCTGGTATGCATGTTAGTGGGAATGAGTTTAGAGCTAGGAACACAAGACAAAATTTTGTCCCCTCTAATTCAGCTAAACCTGAACCTAGAAACCGAGCCCTCTTGGCATGTTATACATGTGGTCAGATAGGTCATTTTAAAGGAGAGTGCCCTAGGGTCCCATGCCACAACAGCAATGCAGCGAGCTCTCATATGTGTTGAAGATGAGAGACAAACTGGACCAGTTCCAAGAGCTTGCCAATAATAATCTGGCCGAAGCACAACAGCAACAGAAGCAGAGTTATGACAAAGCTTCTAGGAGGAGAGTTTTCCAGGAGGGTCAGCAAGTTCTGCTACTGCTGCCAACATCTGCTAGTGGTCTCCTTGCCAAGTGGCAGGGGCCATATAAGATTAACAAAAAAATGGGCCCAGTTACATACGAACTCTTGTTGCCAGACCGCCGGAAAAAGCATCAGGTCTTCCATGTTAATCTGTTGAAGGAGTGGGTAGATCAACGAGAACAGTCTACAACCCTGTGGGCACGCACAGTGATTGATGAGGAAGAGCTTCAAGAGCAGTATTTTCCCTCGTCAACTGGGGCTCCAGTTTTTCCTGACCTAAGCCATCTTACAGCAGTTGAATCCCAGGAGCTGAAAGTCCACATGACAAAGGAGCTCTTCAGTCTGAAGCCAGGTTGTACCCAACTCATTAAACATCATATCCATCTGTATTCACCAGAACAGCCGCCTATCAGGGACACCACCTGCCGCATTCCAGCCAGACTTGTTCCTGAACTGAAGCAAGAAGTGGAGGAGATGCTGGCTACAGGGATTATTGAGCCATCTCGCAGTGAGTGGTGTAGCCCTGTGGTGTTGGTGCCAAAGAAAGATGATTCTAAACTGAGATTCTGTGTCAACTTTTCGAAGTTGAATGCTGTGTCTGCATTTGATCCTTATCCAATGCCAAGGGTTGATGAACTGATTGAGCGCTTGGGGAAGGCTAACTTTCTAACAACTCTGGACCTCTGCAAAGGGTACTGGCAAGTGCCCCTCACAGAATCTTCAAAGGATTTGACAACTTTCAGAGTTCCAAGTGGCCTTTTCAGATTTAGAGTGATGCCGTTTGGGTTGCATGGAGCACCTGCAACGTTTCAGCGGCTGGTGGATGAAGTTTTGAGAGGAGTGGAGGACTATGCAGCAGCCTACATTGATGACATTGTCATTTTCAGCAGAACCTGGGAGGAGCATCTGCAACATCTGGCCAATGTCTTTCAACGTATCCAGAGTGCTGGTCTAGTCATCAATGCAAAGAAGTGTCACATTGCCAAGTCGGAAGTGCAGTACCTTGGCTATGTGATTGGAGGAGGAGGTATTCGTCCTCAGGTTGGAAAGGTAGAGGCGATTGCCGCTTCACCGCTGCCCAACACCAAGAAGAGGCTAAGGTCATTCTTGGGGTTAGTTGGCTGGTATCGCAGACTTATCCCTAACTTTTCATCAAGATCTGCTGTACTAACTGACATGACTAGCAAAGCCAGCCCTGTAAAGGTTAAATGGACTTCGAAAGTGAGAATGCTTTCAAAGACTTAAAAAACTGTCTATGTCAAGAACCTGTTTTGCAATGCCCAGATTTCACTCTTCCCTTTACTGTGCAGACAGATGCTTCTGGAGTAGGTCTCGGAGCTGTGTTACTGCAAGGTGAAAATGGAAACCAGTTGCCGGTCCAGTATATCAGCCGAAAACTCTTCCCAAGGGAAAAGAGGTACTCAACTGTTGAAAAGGAAGCTCTAGCTATTAAATGGGCTTTAGACACCTTGAAATATTATCTCATTGGCAAAGAGTTTGTTCTTGAGACGGATCATAGTGCTTTGCAATGGATCCACAAAATGAAGGACACTAATGCTAGAATTACTAGATGGTACTTGTCACTTCAGCCGTATCGTTTTCAGGTCGGTACAGACCAGGAAAGAAGAATGTCATTGCTGACTTCCTATCCCGTGACTCTGAGGAGTAACGTTTTAAGGAGGGTGTGTGACGAAGTGGGTTTGCTCACCACTTGTCAGGTACATATCATTAGTAAAGTAAACACACAGTCATGTTAGTTTCAGTTCCATTTTATTAGGTTGTAAGTTTAATTATGGTTTAAAGGTTTCCCTGTGTTAATACTTACAATTTGTTCCTTTGTTTAGTTCCACCATGCAGGACAATTGTTTGGGGAGGGGCCGGCCTAAGCATTTCCTGTTTTATAGGAAAAGGGCTACAGGGATGACATCACCGGGCCAAACCAAGTAGAGGGGTTTCTTGTGTACAGGAATGTTTATTTTGGTTGTTTTTGGTTATTATATAAGACAAGGTATGAATAACCGTGATCTGTTTGAAGTCAGTAGGATAGGAGGGAACTGGTAACAAAGTTCCATAGGTTAAGAGATTGTTGGGTATTAATGTTATGGATTTGATCAACCTGCTGTAGGATGGGGTGGACTGAAGCAGTAGGGTGTGAATTGACAACCCTATATAAAGAGTAGGATTTGTCCTCCCGGGGGGAAGGAGGTGAGGCTGGGCTGCTACTAGAGGAATGTGTAATTGTTTGTAAATTTTGAGTATTTAATTATCCAGGTACTGCAGACCATTGGAAATAAATAATTATCTTTGGAAACGTACAATGTCTGAGTCTGCCTACCTACCACCATCGTAGCCACTCTGGCCAACACTTCCACAATATATATATATATATATATACTGTGTGTATATATATATATATATATATATACTGTGTATATATATACTGTGTATATATATATATACTGTGTATATATATATACACTGTGTATATATATATATATATATATATATATATATATATATATATATATACACAGTATATATATATATATATATATACTGTGTATATATATATACTGTGTATATATATATATATACAGTATATGCGACCAAAAGAAGAAATCTATGCTTATTGGAAAGCAGCCAAAGGAATATTTGTACAAGCCAATGAAAAACTTTGTCAACAATTGCCAGTAGCCAATCGCAATCGCTTAAAGGTCCCATGGCATGAAAATGTCACTTTATGAGGTTTTTTAACATTAATATGAGTCTATATAAAAGAGACTTCAGATCCAGTATTAGGGGACCACTAAGGTCTATATAAAGAGACTTCAGATACAGTATTAGGGACCACTAAGGTCTATATAAAGAGACTTCAGATACAGTATTAGGGGACCACTAAGGTCTATATAAAGAGACTTCAGATACAGTATTAGGGACCACTAAGGTCTATATAAAAGAGACTTCAGATACAGTATTAGGGACCACTAAGGTCTATATAAAGAGACTTCAGATACAGTATTAGGGACCACTAAGGTCTATATAAAAGAGACTTCAGATACAGTATTAGGGACCACTAAGGTCTATATAAAGAGACTTCAGATACAGTATTAGGGACCACTAAGGTCTATATAAAAGAGACTTCAGATACAGTATTAGGGGACCACTAAGGTCTATATAAAAGAGACTTCAGATCCAGTATTAGGGACCACTAAGGTCTATATAAAAGAGACTTCAGATCCAGTATTAGGGGACCACTAAGGTCTATATAAAAGAGACTTCAGATCCAGTATTAGGGGACCACTAAGGTCTATATAATAGAGACTTCAGATACAGTATTAGGGGACCACTAAGGTCTATATAAAAGAGACTTCAGATACAGTATTAGGGACCACTAAGGTCTATATAAAAGAGACTTCAGATCCAGTATTAGGGGACCACTAAGGTCTATATAAAAGAGACTTCAGATCCAGTATTAGGGGACCACTAAGGTCTATATAATAGAGACTTCAGATACAGTATTAGGGGACCACTAAGGTCTATATAAAAGAGACTTCAGATACAGTATTAGGGACCACTAAGGTCTATATAAAAGAGACTTCATATACAGTATTAGGGACCACTATGGTCTATATAAAAGAGACTTCAGATACAGTATTAGGGGACCACTAAGGTCTATATTAAAGAGACTTCATATACAGTATTAGGGACCACTAAGGTCTATATAAAAGAGACTTCATATACAGTATTAGGGGACCACTAAGGTCTATATAAAGAGACTTCAGATACAGTATTAGGGACCACTAAGGTCTATATAAAAGAGACTTCAGATACAGTATTAGGGGACCACTAAGGTCTATATAAAAGAGACTTCAGATACAGTATTAGGGGACCACTAAGGTCTATATAAAGAGACTTCAGATACAGTATTAGGGACCACTAAGGTCTATATAAAAGCATCCAAAGTGCACCATGTCATGGGACCTTTACATGCATTTAGCTGCTTTCCCTAATGGTCACTCAGACATATTGTCTCCTTCTTCATATATGCCGATTTCCATAAATAGTCTCCAGCCTCCTGCAGCTGTTACAGATAAACCCTCTACAGAGGCATTATGGCTACAGCTCCACGTCACAGCTCATAGAGCAGTGAGACAGATGCATGCAGAGAAATGTCCAAATGATAATCAAAACTCAGAGGAACATAACTTCTTTAACGGTTCGTCCATCGGAGCCGATAGCAACGGACTAGCTAAGATTAGAAAGAAGAAAAAAAACAACATGGTGAAAGAGTGAAGAAAGAAAGTAACATCGAGATCCAGAATATATAAAAAAAACCAGCTCTGTGTGTGTGTGTGTGTGTGTGTGTGTGTGTGTGTGTGTGTGTGTGTGTGTGTGTGTGTGTGTGTGTGTGTGTGTGTGTGTGTGTGTGTGTGTGTGTGTGTGTGTGTGTGTGTGTTTTATACATCACAGCCTGCAGGGTTGCTGCAACTTTTAGCCCCGATGTCCATCCGGCCTGGATTACAGCAGAGCCCGGCAGGCTTGCATCACACACACACACACACATATGCACACACACACACACACACACACACACACACACACACACACACACACACACACCTGCAGCTTCTTCTTTTGTGTGTGGTTTGCCTGCCGGCGCTCCTCTCTTTTTGTTCAAAGGAGGGTTTATAACATTTAGCGATTCACCTTCTCCTCCCACTAATCCTTTCTTCTTCCCTTCTCTTCCTCCCCTCCTTGTCGCCTTCCTCCTCCTCCTCCTTTTCCTCCCCTCCTTGTCTCCTACTCCTCTTCTTCCTCTCCTCTATGCCTATCTTGAAGCTCCATCTTTTCATCTCTTGTTTCCTTTCCTCTCCATCTACTTTTCTTTCTTCCCTTTTATCTTTTTGAGTCTCAAACTGTCGCCTCCTCTCCTCCTCCTTCTTTATTTCCTTCTTTTCGGCTTCTTTCCTAAACTCGCTCTCCATCTCTCCTCTCGTCCTCCATCTCATCACCTCATCTCCAAAGCATTTCAGCTTTTTCTCACTTTCCTTTTGTTAAAACTGTAACAACCTGCTTGTTTTCTTTTTCTTTCCCTCCCTGGTTCTGTCCATCCCATCCTCCTGTTGTCTCCTCTCGATTCAGCATAGGATCGCCATGTTTTCAGTGGCAATACTGTATCGATACTCAGGCGTATCGATCTTTTATTATATACAGGTAAAAGCCAGTAAATTAGAATATTTTGAAAAACTTGATTTATTTCAGTAATTGCATTCAAAAGGTGTAACTTGTACATTATATTTATTCATTGCACACAGACTGATGCATTCAAATGTTTATTTCATTTAATTTTGATGATTTGAAGTGGCAACAAATGAAAATCCAAAATTCCGTGTGTCACAAAATTAGAATATTGTGTAAGGCTAATACAAAAAAGGGAGTTTTTAGAAATGTTGGCCAACTGAAAAGTATGAAAATGAAAAATATGAGCATGTACAATACTCAATACTTGGTTGGAGCTCCTTTTGCCTCAATTACTGCATTAATGCGGCGTGGCATGGAGTCGATGAGTTTCTGGCACTGCTCAGGTGTTATGAGAGCCCAGGTTGCTCTGATAGTGGCCTTCAACTCTTCTGCGTTTTTGGGTCTGGCATTCTGCATCTTCCTTTTCACAATACCCCACAGATTTTCTATGGGGCTAAGGTCAGGGGAGTTGGCTGGCCAATTTAGAACAGAAATACCATGGTCCGTAAACCAGGCACGGGTAGATTTTGCGCTGTGTGCAGGCGCCAAGTCCTGTTGGAACCTGAAATCTCCATCTCCATAGAGCAGGTCAGCAGCAGGAAGCATGAAGTGCTCTAAAACTTGCTGGTAGACGGCTGCGTTGACCCTGGATCTCAGGAAACAGAGTGGACCGACACCAGCAGATGACATGGCACCCCAAACCATCACTGATGGTGGAAACTTTACACTAGACTTCAGGCAACGTGGATCCTGTGCCTCTCCTGTCTTCCTCCAGACTCTGGGACCTCGATTTCCAAAGGAAATGCAAAATTTGCTTTCGTCAGAAAACATGACTTTGGACCACTCAGCAGCAGTCCAGCTCTTTTTCCTTAGCCCAGGTGAGACGCTTTTCGCGCTGTTTCTTGGTCAACAGTGGCTTGACACGAGGTATGCGGCAGTTGAAACCCATGTCTTTCAAGCGTCTCTTGGTGGTGGATCTTGAAGCACTGACTCCAGCAGCTGTCCACTCCTTGTGAATCTTTTTTTTCACAATCTTGACTAGGCGCGGTGATCCCTATCGCTTGTACACTTTTTCTGACCACAGTTTTTCCTTCCCTTTGCCTCTCTATTAATGTGTTTGGACACAGAGCTCTGAGAACAGCCAGCCTCTTCAGCAATAACCTTTTGTGTCTTTCCCTCCTTGTGCAATGTGTCGATGGTCGCCTTTTGGACAGCTGTCAAATCTGAAGTCTTCCCCATGTTTGTGTAGGCTTCAGAACTGGACTGAGAGACCATTTAAAGCCCTTTGCAGGTGTTTTGAGTTAATCAGCTGATTACTTTGTGGCACCAGGTGTCTTCAAAATGTAACCCTTACACAATATTCTAATTTTGTGACACACGGAATTTTGGATTTTCATTTGTTGCCACTTCAAATCATCAAAATTAAATGAAATAAACATTTGAATGCATCAGTCTGTGTGCAATGAATAAATATAATGTACAAGTTACACCTTTTGAATGCAATTACTGAAATAAATCAAGTTTTTCAAAATATTCTAATTTACTGGCTTTTACCTGTATTATATATTATATATATGATGGTCAGTTTGTCTCATTTTGCAGCAATAACATTGAAGTGAGATGAACAAACAGAGAAATGTTTCTTTTTAGGTGAAACAGATCTTGATACGTCTTTAGAAATTAGGGAAAAATTAGAAGTTGGGGAAAAGGTGATAAATTGCAATATATCGCAGATTATTGCAATATGTTTAAAATATGCGTATCGTGGCATAAGTATCGTGATGATATCGTTTCGGGAGCTGTGAGTTTATCACGCGACAGAGAAAACCCAAAAGGCCGAGCAGTTGGTCCTGTATGTCCCTCACCGGCTAACGTATTTCAAGATGGAGCATGACTACGCAGCGTCTACCCCAGTTCATGTGGATGCAAATGTAAAATTACAATCCAATAAGAATACTTGGAATTGATGGCGGTGGTAAATATTCATGTAAAAGGACGAGTTTGTGAACGGGCAACACCGAGTTGGATGATGAACGAGTACACACGTTACACACTGGGACTTTAACTTGGAACAGAGTATTTTGACAGTGTGGTAGTAGTACCGTTACCTGTATCTACTGTTTCTTCTCTGCGTCCTGAACACGTGTGTAAAGTAGAGGCTGACATTTTTTTGGGAATCTCATGGATCACGGGATTCCCGTGGGATTCCTGCAGGATGGGAGTCATATTTACTATTAATCACGGGATTTGGACGGTACAGGATAAATGGTTAACGGGAGCAGACGGGAGCGAGAATCAACCAATAGCAAAGACGACATGTCAGGTGGGCTCGTACCGGTCGCCAGGAGGCTGCTAGCTGTCCCCGCAACAAGTCCTCCTTCTGAGCGTAGCTTCAGTGTTGCGGGAAGACTGATAGAGGAGAGGCTTCTACCCTCAATCCAGAAAATGTAGATGCACTTTTGTTCCTACATAGCAACATATAACTAAGATGGACTCATTATGCAAGAGCATAATTGATGAAAAAAATTGTTAACATGTAATTAAAAAAAACTATAAATGTAAACTATAAATGTATTGTTTACTCAACAATAAATGAGTAAAATGCAGCTTTATGTGCTGTTTGGGTTTATTAAACTATTGCAGACATGGTGTGAACTATGTACTGTTTTTCTTTTATTTGCTGTCTTCCATTTTCTGGAGAACATCTAGAAACAGGCTCAGCAGCTGGTCTGAAACAGGATGGAGAGCAGATTAAATCAAATTCTATGTATTAACTAAACACTAATTGAAGAAAAAAATAAATGGGAGCGGTACAGGAGCGTGAGTCAGTTTAAACAGGAGCGGGATGGGATTAGTTTTTAAACTTTGGTCTGGGAGTGGGACGGGACAAGATTTCTTTCTATGGGAGTGGGACGGGACGGGAGTGAAAATCCACTCCCGTGTCATCCTCTAGTGTAAAGTCGTGCTGCAGTCCTGTGTGACAGCGTCTGGTCGACTTCTGCTTCTCACACATCTGACCAATGATGATGTAACTTCCTGAATGATGTTGTCTGTTCTGACATGGAGTCAGCATGATGTAAGAATAATACAACAACAACAATGACTCGCAGGGTTTTTATTCAATGTAATAAAACAGGACGTTGCTTCTAGATATATTAAACACACTACATATTAATATGCTTTACAGTAAATGCTGAAGAACAACGCGTGATGCTGTGCCTCCATTTTGGCTCATGAGCAGCAACAATATAAGCTGTGACACAGGAAACAGGAAGCTGAGCAGTCTGTCTGCACCTCATCAATCTGCTGATATACAGATTATAAGCATCTCTAACAAAGGTTATTAATAGTTAATAGGTTAGTATCATACCTAATTAACCTATTCATTACATTTACACATACACAGCTTTATAAGTAATTTATTCATAAATATTTGTTTTCTCTTTTATACAGCTAACTAAATAAAATGCCCATTTTGTTTTTAAAAGCAATCCATTTATATTGTGAAGTAGAGCTTTTCATAGTTAGATATTTATGAAGCCAGTTGATATTATCATGCAGAGCATCCAGTAACCTTCTCAAGTCTGACTGCAGTGGTTAAACAGATAAAGACTTCTTTTGGCAGATCCATCGTCTTCTGGCAGCACAGCTCACTGATATCCAGTCGGACACATCCATATAAGCTACACACTGACCGTCAGTAGGAGGTCGGTTTTGTATCCGTCTTCTGGCACTGAGGGAAGAAGATGATGTTTAGATCAAGGCTGATAGATTTAAGATTCAAAGTGTTCAGGAATGTGTCTCTTACCTTTCAGTCAGATCTCTTCCATCGATCCACTTCCATCTCCCTCCTTCAGCTCTCAGACCAATCCAGGATCCGGACCTGCTGTAAAAACTGAGTGCACCCTGAAAAGGGAAAAACATTTATCAGAGATTTAAAGACTATACTTTAATAAACACGCTGATCTACAGACTCACAGTGTGTTCAGACTTAGAGAAAATACATTTTATTTCAGAATAGTGTCGTAAAAACTCCCACAGCTTCCTCATTACCAGTTCATCTTCATGTAGAACAACCAAATCTGAACTCCGTGCTTTGCAGTCTTCTCGAGCTTCTTCCCAGGTTTTCATATCAGGAGGATTATTATACAGATAGCAGCTGGACCTGATGAGTCTCCATCCCTTCTGACAAGGACTACACCGTCTCTCTGAACAACAGAGACCAACCAATACTCAGCATCACTACTCTGTGATATTATTATATTATATATTTATATATTATAACATATTTAAGAAATAAACAGTGACAAATAATCACAAAAAATACACTGAGACGAGAACGAGTCCCAGGGCCAACAAATAAATACATATAATAACATTTTTACAAATACAAATAATGATTAAACAGAGGAAAGGTGGGAGGGAGACAAAACAACACACACACACACACACACACACACACACACACACACACACACACACACACACACACACACACACACACACACACACACACACACACACACACCTGCCCAAGTTAGAGGTGCATTGCTGAC
Source organism: Percina caprodes (assembly GCA_013375575.1). NCBI lineage: Eukaryota > Metazoa > Chordata > Actinopteri > Perciformes > Percidae > Percina > Percina caprodes. Next base: position 14,227 of record JABXJD010001005.1, on the reverse strand, counting down.
TCTGAGGTCCTCACAGAGTCAGGCGCAGTAACATTAAACAAGGCGGAGATTTTGGATGCAATATGGATCCAGAACTGACCAACGGGAGAAGACTCCCAGAACATGTGTACATATGAGCCTTGTGCTTTAATTGGGCAGAAAGTGCATAAAAGACAAAGGTGCATTTTCACAGGGGAGAGATATGTCCTATGAATGAAATTATAGTGAATCTGCTGATGGTCTGGATTGTGAGACACTCTCTGTGATATTATTATTATTATTGGTTATTATTGGATCTCATTATTGTGATCTTAACATACCGTTCTGTCCTCTGGGGCAGTATTCATCGATGATCGACTGAGCGCGACGGATGTTTTGTATCGGTCCTTTTAAGTTCTTCCTCTCCGTCTCCAGCTCTGTGATCGGGTTTTCTAAGACGCTGAGTTTGTCGTTGAGGATGCGATTGGTAACTGCAAAATGAAAATGAGCTTCTTATTTCTTTTCTTTTTTCAAATATTACACATTTACATTATAATAAAATACATTACAGGATGGATTCACATGTTGCAAACGTATCTTAAAACAATAGGCAGGTGTTCATATTAACATTAAAGTGCCCATATTATAAAATCCTGTCTAGGAAAACACATTGAGGGAACTTGGTACTATAAAGGTTGTAACTTTAGATGTTACACACTTGATATCTCTAACTCAGACTGCTGAAGCCTCACATTAGCTTCAGATGAACTTTGGAATATGTCTTAGAGCAGAGCCAGTATAGGAAGGATTACACCGAGCTAAAACTGTTTCTATGAACATCTGGCCATCAGACAGACTTGATAAAATGTGAACTTGTCCTTTAAATAACAACAACAAGTTGAGACAGTGGTACTCACAGTAGATACGGAGGCCCATGATGACCAACAGTATCAGCCAACACACTGCTATGGGTAGAAAAGACTGAAAGAAGCAGCGAGACCTCTGGCCTGAGAGAGAAATGTGAGATTAGATGAATAGACTCTGTTCATCCCAAATCAGGGAAATGTTCATATATTCTGCACACATACAGAAAATAAAAGAGATAATAAATAGGATAGAATACAAGAACAAATAAAGCTGAAAGCAGAAGTATAGGGGCGGTTCAATATCAAATAAGTTTCATATAAATTGGATGTATAAGTCTGTATCCAGGTCCTCAGGCCTGGACCCTTGTCAATCGTAAGGCTCAATTTTTTAGATTTTGTAAGGGGCACTAGCAAGCCAGTTTTGTGTGTTCCTATTCTCGAAATCCTTAAAATACATGCATTATGGTGAGTTTTTGAGTATAAGGTCTCAATAAAGGCTATTCATTGTGTGGGAAAAGAAGTAATAATAATTAAAAATGCAAGCAGCGCTGGACGGGCCCTCCACTGTGAGCGTCTGGGTTTCTGGCGGACGCCGCTCCCTGCATTTGAGCGGCACTCAGACACCGCATAACGTCACCAATGAAACAAGAACTCGATGCTGAGTTCAATGATACTTCACACAAGACTCTACGTAGTACAGTTAATTAGCTGTGAAAGGGGGGCGGGCCGAACCGTGAGCAATGAAAAAGGAAGTCTCTGCTGAGTTCAATGATGCCTCACGTGCAATTTCTCCATTGACAATTGAAATAAACCATAAAATCGTAACCGTCCATGGTAGACTTAAAACCAGCCACCACATGACTCAGCGATTGTATATGCTCATATAGATGCCAAAAGTTCATGACAGACATGAGCACATTAGCCGAATCTAGACAATAATACCTACGTTTTGATGTATGAATTGTCCATGACAAGTTAGAATTGTTTGCGTGGGAGCAAGTTATAGAGAAAGAACCAAGATGATATTTTTACATCTCCCCACTCTGTCCTCCACTCTAGCTCTCACCATCCACCACATACACACATATTGGAAAATCTGAAGCTGTCTGAAAACAGGACGATACGTAAACTGTGATTTTGGAGAGACCGTGCTGGATATCTGAATGCCCATTCAGTCCAATAAATGCCACAGTCTTGTCTTCAGTTTAAACTTTTAATTATGTTTCTACGTTAAAGTTTGGCGATACAGCACGGCCCCAAAGAGGGGGCGTTTGGAGCGATGTTGAGCGATTTCCCGAACATTTCCCATTAAAGTCTATGAGAATTGTTTTGCTTTTTTTTTGCCGATATCGTGAAAACCGTGCGGCAAATCTCGTTGAAAAGTCATAGCACATCATTCCAGATCATTACACACGTTTCAATGTATTTTGAGTGCGCGTTTTGGCAACGCTCCGGGACTAGTAGCGGGACAAAGATCTGGCGGAATAATAATAATAAGTATGGACAATAATAATCATTGTGCCGATTGCTGCTATTGCAGCACATCGGCACACTTAATAATAAATAAGATAGAATACAACAACAAATAAAGCTGAAAGCAGAAGTATAGGGGCGGTTCAGTATCACATAAGTTTCATGTAAATTGGATGTATAAGTCTGTATAAGGCTGATTTCCTGTTCCCAGCAGGGGGCGCTATGAACAATTTTTGCTTATAGAGGTCCTCAGGCCTGGACCCTTGTCAATCGTAAGGCTTAATTTTTTAGATTTTGTAAGGGGCGCTAGCAAGCCATTTTTGTCTGTGCCTTTTCTCGAAATCCTTAAAATACATACATTGTGGTGAGTTTTTGAGTATTGATCTCCAAAAAGGCTATTCATTGTGCGGGAAAAGAAGTAATAATAATTAAAGCTGCAAGCAGCATTGGACGGGCCCTCCACTGTGAGCGTCTGGGTTACTGGCGGACGCCGCTCCCTGCATTTGACCGGCACTCAGACACCTTAAATCGTCACCAATGACACGGGAACTCGCTGCTGAGTTCAATAATACCTCACACAAGACTCTACGTAGTACAGTTAATTAGCTGTGAAAGGGGGGCGGGCCGAACCGTGAGCAATGAAAAAGAAAGTCTCTGCTGAGTTCAATGATTCCTCACATACAATTTCTCCATTGACAATTGGAATAAATCATAAAATGGTCGATGGTAGACTTAAAACCAGCTACCTCATGACTCAGCGATTGTATATGCTCATATAGATGCCAAAAGTTCATGACAGACATGAGCACATTAGCCGAATCTAGACAATAATACCTACGTTTTGATGTATGAATTGTCCATGACAAGTTAGAATTGTTGACGTGGGAGCAAGTTATAGAGAAAGAACCAAGATGATATTTTTAAATCTCTCCACTCTGTCCTCCACTCTAGCTCTCACCATCCACCACATACACATATTGGAAAATCGGAAGCTGTCTGAAAATGGGACGATACGTAAACTGTGATTTTCGAGAAACCGTGCTGGATATCTGAACGCCCATTCAGCCCAATAAATGCCAAAGTCTTGTCTTCGGTTTAAACTTTTAATTATGTTTCTACGTTAAAGTATGTCGATACAGCACGGCCCCAAAGAGGGGGCGTTTGGAGCGATGTTGAGCGATTTCCCGAACATTTCCCATTAAAGTCTATGAGAATTGTTTTGCTTTTTTTTGCCGATATCGTGAAAACCGCGTTGCAAATCTCGTTGAAAAGTCATAGCACACCATTCCAGATCATTACACACGTTTCAATGTATTTTGAGTGCGCGTGTTGGCAACGCTCCGGGACTAGTAGCGGGACAAAGATCTGGCGGAATAATAATAATAAGTATGGACAATAATAATCATTGCGCCGATTGCTGCTATTGCAGCACATCGGCACACTTAATAATAAATAAGATAGAATACAACAACAAATAAAGCTGTTTCATGTAAATCTTATGTTTTTATATAAGCATGATTCCCTGTTGCCAGCAGGGGGCGCTATAAACTGTTTTTGGTTATAGAGGTCCTCAGGCCTGGACCCTTGTCAATTGTAAGGCTCAATTTTTTAGATTTTGTAGGGGGCGCTAGCAAGCCGTTTGTGTGTGCCTATTCTCGAAATCCTTAAAATACGTACATTTTCACCGGGCTTGATGCAACTGCAAATTTTGGTAAGGTTTTGAGTATAAGGTCTCCAAAAAAGGCTATTCATTGTGCGGAAAAAGAAGTAATAATAATTAAAGCTGCAAAGTCTTGAATTTAATAACTTCATCTTTAAGGTGTTGAGATGGTACAGACCAAATTTGTTGAAATCTTTAGGAGGAGTTTGTTAAAGTATAGCACCTTGTCTTTTAGGCCTATTTCCTGTTGCCACTAGGGGGCGCAATGCTTTGAGCCAATAGCAGCGTGTATATGTCGTCAGGGGCGGACTCTGATGAATCCTGGAAAGTTTTAATCCAATCGGACAATGTACGCTCATGTTACACCCACTTCCTGTTTCTATGGCAGAACGCACAAGATGGCCGCCTTGCCACGGCCATGGCCTATGACGAAAAGTTTTTCTTTTAATAACTTTTCATTGTTAACATGTTAAGATGACACACACCAAGTTTGAAGCTGATCGGATGAAAGCTCTAGGAGGAGTTTGTTAAAGTACGGCATGTGGAAATGGCCAAAATCGCACTAATTCCGAACTTTCAATTCATAATGGCGGACTTCCTGTTTTGTTTAGGGGGGGGCTACAATGGAGATTTATGTCCGTCCTGCCATGCTACATATGTCTACAAAGTTTCGTGACTCTACGTCAAACGCCCTGCAGGCGCTTAATTATTTTAACTTTGTAGGGGTGATAGCGAGCCACTTTTGGCTCCTATTCCCAAAGAAACGCAAAGATGGACGCAGGTGCATTTATTTTTTAAATGACAAGGGCGCAAGACGGGAAATTAACAACTACGTCAGTCTTAACCCTCATTTTGTCCTCATGTTGTCTTCATGTTGCCCTCATGTTGTCCTCATGTTGTCCCCGTGTTGTCCTCACGTTGTCCTATATCAATGTTCTTTTTAATTCCCCAAAATAACATGATTGATTCCACACAACGCTCTTTGTCAAGTACAAATCTCTACTTTCATTAATTTTGGGGCGTCTTATTCAATTTTATAGCATTTGAAAACAAATTGAAGTGTTTTTTGAAATAGTATTGAGAGTAAAAGTTGACATATTCCAGTCTGTGATTATCCATCAACATCCATTCCTTTAATTTTAGTCTAAAACATTTCAAATTTCTGCTTTTCTAACTCAAACATTATTTCCTATAAATTAGATTTATTGATCCAAAATTAACTATAAGACTAAAGTTAATAAGTTAGTTACATAGTGTTGAAAATGTCAAAATATGTCAAAAAGGGACGAAAACATAAGAAAAAGTGTTGATTTTTAATTTTGACGGGAAGACAACACAAGGGTTAAAATAGCAAAGACACTTGTGTCGGTCTTTGCACGGCGCTGCGTCGGGTGAAAGATAGAGCCCTTAATGTCAGATAACGTCTAGAATAATTGGACTTTGGGTTCATATACTTTGTGTATATATATATATATATATATATATATGAACATAAATAAAACCCTAGAGACTTTGTACAACAAATCATTAGGTCAACAGGTCGTCCCAAAGAGAGAGTACGTGGTTCTGGCTGTGCTGTAATGCTGATCGGAGCATCTTAATGTCTATTTGACCAATTAGATCGGCCGGTCACATCTACTAGTTGTATGATGTATAAAGTGCTACAGAAAAAATAAAAAAATTTTACAATCTTCATCACTGTAAAATTTTTTAGCATCATGATTGATAAATAAATCTCATGTTTAACAATATTAAACGTGTGAAATATACCTAGACTAGCTGCCACTCGACCCATAGTGCGTGTTGGAGCATTAACATAGTCAGGTGCTGCTGCTGTTTCCTCCATTCTCTCTGAAAGATTAACATCAAACACAAATGTAGACAACATCCTGCCACATAGACATATAGTAGATTTACATACAGACATCAGAGTATTTTTAATTACCGATTTGGTCCTGTGGAGTTCTGATCATCCTGACCAGATGTGTGAAGTCCTGCTGCAGTCCTGTATGAGAGCTGTTAGGAGGGCGTCTGCTCCGCTGCCACCGTCTTTACTACACTTCTACGTTGAGGATGTTTTCTTTTAATTCGTCAGCTGTTGTAATAGTGTTGTTGTGAAAGGGAAGTAGAGTGTTAACAACTTTCTTAATAAATTACATCACAGGAGGAAAAAAAGTCAGAAATATACAGACTCCGGCTGCCTAAATAATTCCACTGATTACAAAAATGTTTGATTATAACACGGCTATAAATTTGGCTTTTGCTGCCAATGTGTTGTCAAGCTTCAAAATCATAATTCAAAAATTCAAAATCATGCATTATGAAAAATCATATGTACCAACTTAAATTTCACAGAGAATGTGTTTAGTTAGTTCTGCTTTTAAGATGAGACAGATATTGTGTGGTTGGCAGCTGATGTCGTAAGTTTTCTCCTTTAATGGTGTTAAACACACTGGGAGTGTCAACATAGAGAGACTGAAGACCCATCTGACAAAACATGAACTTCTTCTTTTTGCTGATTCTTTAAGTCCAGAGGCGTAAGTCCTGGGCGTTTACAGGGAGGTGTGTTCAGGTGCATTCTGGGCATGCTGCTTTTACAGGGAGGTGTGTTCAGGTGCATGTATGTGTTCTGACATGGAGTCAGCATGATGTAAGAATAATACAACAACAACAATGAGTCGCAGGGTTTTTATTCAATGTAATAAAACAGGACGTTGCTTCTAGATATATTAAACACACTACATATTAATATGCTTTACAGTAAATGCTGAAGAACAACGCGTGATGCTGTGCCTCCATTTTGGCTCATGAGCAGCAACAATATAAGCTGTGACACAGGAAACAGGAAGCTGAGCAGTCTGTCTGCACCTCATCAATCTGCTGATATACAGATTATAAGCATCTCTAACAAAGGTCATTAATAGTTAATAGTTTAGTAGCATACCTAATTCCCCTATTCATTACATTTACACACACACAGCTTTATAAGTAATTTATTCATAAATATTTGTTTTCTCTTTTTATACAGCAAACTAAATAAAATGCCTATTTTATTTTTTAAAAGCAATCCATTTATATTATGAAGTAGAGCTTTTCATAGTTAGATATTTATGAAGCCAGTTGATATTATCATGCAGAGCATCCAGTAACCTTCTCAAGTCTGACTGCAGGGGTTAAACAGATAAAGACTTCTTTTTACAGATCCATTGTCTTCTCAAAGCACAGCTCACTGATATCCATCTGGACGCATCCACATAAAATGCACACTGACCGTCAGTAGGAGGATAGTCTTGTATCCATCTTCTGACACTGAGGGAAGAAGATGATGTTTAGATCAAGGCTGATAGATTTAAGATTCAAAGTGTTCAGGAATGTGTCTCTTACCTTTCAGTCAGATCTCTTCCATCGATCCACTTCCATCTCCCTCCTTCAGCTCTCAGACCAATCCAGGATCTGTACCTGTACCTGCTGTAAAAACTGAATGCATCCTGACAAGAGAGAAACATTTATCAGAGATTTAAAGACTATACTTTAATAAACACGCTGATCTACAGACTCATAGTGTGTTCAGACTTAGAGAAAATACATTTTATTTCAGAATTGTGTCGTAAAAACTCCCACAGCTTCCTCATTACCTGTTCATCTTCATCATCATGTAGAACAAGCAAATCTGTACTCTGTGCTCTGCAGTCTTCTCGAGCTTTTTCCCAGGTTTTCAGATCAGAAGGACCAGCAAACAGATAGCAGTTGGACTCGAAGAGAAACCATCCCTCCTGACAAGGTCTACACCGTCTCTCTGAAACATCAGAGACCAACCAATACACAGCATCACTACTCTGAGATATTATTATATTATATATTTATATATTATAACATATTTAAGAAATAAACAGTGAGAAACAATCACAAAAAATACACTGAGACGAGAACGAGTCCCAGGGCCAACATTTTTACAAATACAAATAATGATTAAACAGAGGAAAGGTGGGAGGGAGACAAAACAACACACACACACACACACACACACACACACACACACACACACACACACACACACACACACACACACACACACACACGGTCCACGTGCGGATAGACAGGTCGTGTGGTGTTTTCCAACGGGTCACAACCATCCTCTGAGCAGCTGTAAGTCCAGCAAACACAGCACGGTTCTGAGTCCCAGAGAGCTGAAAGGCTGACAGCTCATTCAGAATCAAGACCTGAACAGTAACAGGCGCAGTAACATTAAACAAGGCGGAGATTTTGGATGCAATATGGATCCAGAACTGACCAACGGGAGAAGACTCCCAGAACATGTGTACATATGAGCCTTGTGCTTTAATTGGGCAGAAAGTGCATAAAGGACAAAGGTGCATTTTCACAGGGGAGAGATATGTCCTATGAATGAAATTATAGTGAATCTGCTGATGGTCTGGATTGTGAGACACTCTCTGTGATATTATTATTATTATTGGTTATTATTGGATCTCATTATTGTGATCTTAACATACCGTTCTGTACTTTGGGGCAGTATTCATCGATGCTCAGCTGACCGCGACGGATGTTTTGTATCTGTCCTTTTAAGTTCTTCCTCTCCGTCTCCAGCTCCTGGTTTTGTGTCTCCAGCTCTTGGTTTCGTGTCTTCAGGTCCTGGTTTTGTGTCTCCAGGTCCTGGTTTTGTGTCTCCAGCTCTGTGATCGGATTTTCTAAGACGCTGAGTTTGTCGTTGAGGATGCGATTGGTAACTGCAAAATGAAAATGAGCTTCTTATTTCTTTTCTTTTTTCAAATATTACACATTTACATTATAATAAAATTACAGAATGGATTCACATGTTGCAAATGTATGTTAAAACAATAGGCAGGTGTTCATATTAACATTAAAGTGCCCATATTATGAAATCCTGTCTAGGAAAACACATTGAGGGAACTTGGTACTATAAAGGTTGTAACTTTAGATGTTACACACTTGATATCTCTAACTCAGACTGCTGAAGCCTCACATTAGCTTCAGATGAACTTTGGAATATGTCTTAGAGCAGAGCCAGTATGAAGAGGAGGAAGGATTACACCGAGCTAAAACTGTTTCTATGAACATCTGGCCATCAGACAGACTTGATAAAATGTGAACTTGTCCTTTAAATAACAACAACAAGTTGAGACAGTGGTACTCACAGTAGATACGGAGGCCCATGATGACCAACAGTATCAGCCAACACACTGCTATGGGTAGAAAAGACTGAAAGAAGCAGCGAGACCTCTGGCCTGAGAGAGAAATGTGAGATTAGATGAATAGACTCTGTTCATCCCAAATCAGGGAAATGTTCATATATTCTGCACACATACAGAAAATAAAAGAGATAATAAATAGGATAGAATACAAGAACAAATAAAGCTGAAAGCAGAAGTATAGGGGCGGTTCAGTATCACATAAGTTTCATGTAAATTGGATGTATAAGTCTGTATAAGGCTGATTTCCTGTTGCCAGCAGAGGGCGCTATAACCAGTTTTTGCTTATAGAGGTCCTCAGGCCTGGACCCTTGTCAATCATAAAGCTAAATTTTTTAGATTTTGTAGGGGGGCCTAGCAAGCCAGTTTTGTGAGTGCCTATTCTCGAAATCCTTAAAATACATACATTGTGGTGAGTTTTTGAGTATAAGGTCTCCATAAAGACTATTCATTGTGCGGGAAAAGAAGTAATAATAATTAAAGCTGCAAGCAGCGTTGGACGGGCCCTCCACTGTGAGCGTCTGGGTTACTGGCGGACGCCGCTCCCTGCATTTGAGCGGCACTCAGACACCGCAAATCGTCACCAATGACACAGGAACTCGATGCTGAGTTCAATGATACCTCACACAAGACTCTACGTAGTACAGTTAATTAGCTGTGAAAGGGGGGCGGGCCGAACCGTGAGCAATGAAAAAGGAAGTCTCTGCTGAGTTTAATGATACCTCACGTGCAATTTCTCCATTGACAATTGGAATAAACCATAAAATGGTCGATGGTAGACTTAAAACCAGCTACCTTATGACTCAGCGATTGTATATGCTCATATAGATGCCAAAAGTTAATGACAGACATGAGCACATTACCTTGGAGCAAGTTATAGAGAGACAACCAAGATGATTTTTTTTTAATCTCCCCACTCTGTCCTCCACTCTAGCTCTCACCATCCACCACATACACACACATTGGAAAATCGAAAGCTGTCTGAAAACGGGACGATACGTAAACTGTGATTTTGGAGAAACCGTGCTTGATATCTGAACGCCCATTCAGCCCAATAAAAGCCAAAGTCTTGTCTTCAGTTTAAACTTTTAATTATGTTTCTAGGTTAAAGTTTGGCGATACAGCACGGCCCCAAAGAGGGGGCGTTTGGAGCGATGTTGAGCGATTTCACGAACATTTCCCATTAAAGTCTATGAGAATTGTTGTGCCTTTTTTTGGCCGATATCGTGAAAACCGTGCGGCAAATCTCGTTGAAAAGTCATAGCACACCATTACAGATCATTACACACGTTTCAATGTATTTTGAGTGCGCGTGTTGGCAACGCTCCGGGACTAGTAGCAGGACAAAGATCTGGCGGAATAATAATAATAAGTATGGACAATAATAGTCATTGCGCTGATTGCTGCTATTGCAGCACATCGGCCAAAATCGCACTAATTCCAAACCTTCCATACAAAATGGCGGACTTCCTGTTGGGTTTAGGGGGGGCTACCATGGAGATTTATGTTCATCCTGCCATGCTACATATGTCTACCAAGTTTCATGAGTTAAACGCCTTGCAGGGGCTTAATTATTTTAACTTTGTAGGGGCGATAGCGAGCCATTTTTGGCTATTATTCCCAAAGAAACGCAAAGATGGACGCAGGTGCATTTATTATTGAAACGACGAGGGCGCAGGATAAGAAATTAACAACTACGTCAGTCTTAACCCTCATATTGTCCTCATTTTGTCCTCATGTTGTCCCCATGTTGTCCTCATGTTGTCCCCATGTTGTCTCCATGTTGTCCCCATGTTGTCCTCATGTTGTCCTATATCAATGTTCTTTTTAATTCCCCAAAATAACATGATTGATTCCACAACGCTCTTTGCCAAGTACAAATCTCTACTTTCATTAATTTTGGGGCGTCTTATTCAATTTTATAGCATTTGAAACCAAACTGAAGTGTTTTGAAATAGTATTGAGAGTAAAAGTTGACATATTCCAGTCTGTGATTATCATCAACATCCATTCCTTTAATTTTAGTCTCAATAATTCCTAATTTCTGCTTTTCTAACTCAAACATTATTTCCTATAAATTAGGTTTATTGATCCAAAAATAACTATAAAACTAAAGTTAATAAGTTAGTTACATAGGGTTGAAAATGTCAAAAAATGTCAAAAAGAGACAAAAACATAAGAAAAAGTGTTGATTTTTAATTTTAACGGGAAGACAACACAAGGGTTAAAATAGCAAAAACACTTGTGTCGGTCTTTGCACGGCGTTGCATCGGGTGCAAGATAGAGCCCTTAATGTCAGATAACGTCTTGGCTTAATGCCAGTAAAGTCTATAATAATTGGACTTTGGGTTCATATACTGTGTATATATATATATATATATATATATATATATATATATATATATATATATATAAAAACAGGTCGTCCCAAAGAGAGAGTACGTGGTTCTGGCTGTGCTGTAATGCTGATCGGAGCATCTTAATGTCTATTGGACCAATTAGATTGGCCGGTTACATCTACTTGTTGTATGATGTATAAAGTGCTACAAAAAAAATTAAAAAACTTTTTCAATCTTCATCACTGTAACATTTTTTAGCATTATGATTGATAAATAAATCTCATGTTTAACAATATTAAACGTGTGAAATATACCTAGAAGAGCTGCCAATCGACCCATAGTGCGTGTTGGAGCATTAACATAGTCAGGTGCTGCTGCTGCTGTTTCCTCCATTTCCTCTGAAAGATTAACATCAAACACAAATGTAGACAACATCCTGCCACATAGACATATAGTAGATTTACATACAGACATCAGAGTATTTTTAATTACCGATTTCGTCCTGTGGAGTTCTGATCATCCTGACCAGATGTGTGAAGTCCTGCTGCAGTCCTGTATGAGAGCTGTTAGGAGGGCGTCTGCTCCGCTGCCACCGTCTTTACTACACTTCTACGTTGAGGATGTTTTCTTTTAATTCGTCAGCTGTTGTAATAGTGTTCTTGTGAAAGGGAAATAGAGTGTGAATTACATCACAGGAGGAAAAAAGTCAGAAATATACAGACTCCGGCTGCCTAAATAATTCCACTGATTACAAAAATGTTTGATTATAACACGGCTGTAAATTTGGCTTTTGCTGCCAATGTGTTGTCAAGTTTCAAAAGCATCATTCAAAAATTCAAAATCATGCATTATGAAAAATCATATGTACCAACTCAAATTGCACAGAGAATGTGTTTAGTTGTTAGTTCTGCTTTTAAGATGAGACAGATATTGTGTAGTTGGCAGCTGTAGTCGTAAGTTTTCTCCTTTAATGGTGTTAAACACATTGGGTGTGTCAACATAGAGACTGAAGACCCATCTGACAAAACATGAACTTCTTCTTTTTGCTGTTTCTTTAAGTCCAGAGGGGTAAGTCCTGGGCGTGCTGGTCTTACAGGGAGGTGTGTTCAGGTGCATTCTGGGCGCGCTGGTCTTACAGGGAGGTGTGTTCAGGTGCATTCTGGGCGTGCTGGTCTTACAGGGAGGTGTGTTCAGGTGCATTCTGGGCGTGCTGGTCTTACAGGGAGGTGTGTTCAGGTGCATTCTGGGCGTGCTGGCCTGCCGGCGCTCCTCTCTTTTTGTTCAAAGGAGGGTTTCTAACATTTAGCGTTTCACCTTTCTCCTCCCACTTATCCTTTCTTCTTCCCTTCTCTTCCCTTCTGGTCCTGAAATCTGGATTTTGAATACGTGTGGTCCTCCTATCCATGTTTCCTTCTTCTAACCTGCCGGGGTCGGGAAGCTACAATACCCATTAGCAGCATTAGCTGCATTAGCATTAGCAGCGTTAGCAGCATTAGCAGCATTAGCAGCATTAGCAGCGTTAGCAGCATTAGCAGCATTAGCAGCGTTAGCAGTATTAGCAGCATTAGCATTAGCAGCGTTAGCAGCATTAGCAGCATTAGCAGCATTAGCATTAGCAGCGTTAGCAGCAGCTGTGAGTTTATCACGTGACAGAGAAAACCCAAAAGGCCGAGCAGTTCGTCCTGTATGTCCCTCACCGGCTAACGTATTTCAAGATGGAGCATGACTATGCAGCGGCTACCCCAGTTCATGTGGATGCAAATGTAAAATTACAATCCAATAAGAATACTTGGAATTGATGGCGGTGGTAAATATTCATGTAAAAGGACGAGTTTGTGAACGGGCAACACCGAGTTGGATGATGAACGAGTACACACGTTACACACTGGGACTTTAACTTGGAACAGAGTATTTTGACAGTGTGGTAGTAGTACCGTATCTACTGTTTCTTCTCTGCGTCCTGAACACGCGTGTAAAGTCGTGCTGCAGTCCTGTGTGACAGCGTCTGGTCGACTTCTGCTTCTCACACATCTGACCAATGATGATGTAACTTCCTGAATCAGAATCAGAATCAGCTTTATTTATTTATTTTATTTATCAGGTATGAGACACATACAAGGAATTTTTTTTTGGAGCATCATTGCTCACACTGTGCTTACACACAAAACGACCAAAACAAAAATATACACACTAATATATACACAATATATACATACTCTAAACAGAACAATATAGAAGAATATAGAAGCACGAGTAAACGAAGAGTTCAATAAAAATTATTTAAATATTTAGCATAGTGCAAGGATACTGGGATAAATAGTATTATGTTATTATATGAACATTGTGGACAGTTCTGGAATAGGAAATAGAATGATGAATAAATAACAACTAAGAGAGATGTGAGAATGGGAATGATGAGTAAATAGTAAATAATAAGTGAGATATGAGAATGATGAATAATACTAAATAAGTGGAATAATAAGTGGAACCAGTAACCAGGTGCTGTAGAGACCGTGATTACTGGGTTATTGACTAGAACTGAACCTGACACTGTGGGTAAGAAGTCAGCTGTTCATCAGAGAGATGGCTTGTGGGTAGAAACTGTTCCTGAGTCTGTTGATTTTGGCGTCCAGTGCTCTGTAGCGCCCCCAGAGGAGAAGCTGGAACAGGTTGTGTCCGGGGTGAGGTGGGTCTGCAGTGATG
>JABXJD010002656.1:0-47327 GCA_013375575.1 Percina caprodes | reverse complement strand
TAATGTGGATATACTTAACATCACCTCGAACACACATTGAAGACAGAGCATACTGAGCAAAGATTGCAGAAACAACAGGACTTTTTTTTTTTTTTTTAAAGCAGAAGACATTCAAAATCCGAAACACACAACTCTGTGGTGTCTAAAAGTCCTAAACAGACATAAATGCTGCCCCATTTTTATGATGCTTTTTCAGATTATTATGAGCAAAATCCATGATTTTTCATTCCTTTACCTTTAGGAATATAATGTGGAAACAATTAACTTGGCAAAAAAATTGGGTTCACAAGTTCTTGGAGGGATTACTTTCCTGTTAATCTTTAGAGATAGCATATGTTGTAAAGCTGTATTTTAAAAACAAACACAACAAACATATGATTGCTATAGTACACAGTATATAGTGTTAAGCTCAGATTTAACATAACAAAGGAAAGTGGAACGAGTGTTACACCAACTCTATAAACCTCTGGAGTGTATAGTCACTGAGAAGCTGAGGAATGTTGACTGAACACCAGCAACAGTGTCAATCAATAAAACACGTTTAAAACTCTTTACAGAGTATGCAGAGCATGTTTTTTGGAGATATAGAATATACTGTACAAGTACATATTACCTAACTAGTCAGACTGGTGTAGATGCTAAACTGTTTGACTTGATTTGCATGTACTTTAACATATATTGCACATTAGCCTTGAGCATATTTCTTTGATGTTCAAATAGCTGTGACATCAAGAACAGGTGCATTTACATCAGTGGAACAAACAGAACTTAAAAATGGCCTCAATCATCTGCAGTTAAATGTTTTATTTAACTCTGAATGCAGCCACAGAATTAACGTACAGTAAGGTGGTGTGGTTTAGAGTTATGTATAAGAAATATTAAAATTAACAAAACACATTTCTTGCTGTGTAAGTAAGTCTCCTCTTGGGAGCCATCAAATATTCTTTTCATAATGACTGCTTTCTCATTAACAGATAACCTTTTTGGGGGGTTAACACATATTCTGACGTGCGTATCTGGTGCTTTTACAATCAAATCATGAAAGATTAATTTCATGCATCTACATGAATTTCCATTCCTCTGCTTCTCTGCTTTATAACAACCAATAGCAACCCTGAGGCTCTGAGCTATATAAACACAGCCTTCTCCTATTGCTGGTTTCACCTGACAAAAACACACAAGCATGCACACAGAAACACACACACACACACACACACACACACACACACACACACACCTATCAAAAACAAAGGGCAAAAATTAAAGACCAAACACAGAGGGTAGACTGAATCAATGCATTTCTCCCCAGGTAGCTCCATTTCCTCGCTGCCCTGTGATACTGCAAATTGCTCCGTCTGGCACAAGCATTCCTCTGGTGGCCTCACTACGCCTGTCTGCTGGGGTTTGGTGTGCTAACCTGCTCAGATTCTGAGTCGTAGTCCTCATCATCAGCGCTCAGCGACATGGCCATGGCTGGTTTTCACACACCGTCCAGCTCACAGCAAACTGACATGGCTGCAGTCTCCTCCTCCTTCTACTCCTGCTACTGCCGTCTGGCCTACAGCCCTCCCTCCTACTCTAAAGCTCCACAATACCACAAGCAGATGTAGGAAACACAGACAAGCCTGCCTCATTAATATGGATCCTCTCCCTGAAAAACAGGAGGTGTTGGGAAGCGCGGGGCCAACGGGAAGATGCTGTGCATCAGAATATTATACAATATTATAATGGGGGGGTGTCTGCTTCTGTCCAATGAGGAGAGGAAATGCAGAGAAGGTGCTGTCATATTCATGATGAGTATCACAGGGAGAGGAGAGCAGGCTCCGCACAGCCAATAGAGCCAGATGGCATCTCATTACAAAAGGCAAACACAAAGAGGCCCCACCACCAGCAGCTGGCCTTTGGACGAACGGGTGGGGTGATCCAGAGGGTCCATGAAACCAATAGAAATCACCTCTATGCATTCAGATACAACACAGTCTATCCACCTCCTGTTGAGGCTTCTCCGTCTGTTACACACTTCATGCATCCTTTGAACGAGGAATTATAAATATAAAATTAAAAAGCATGCACAATATACAAAATATCAACAGTTAACTTAATAGAGTTGCATTGAATTTACATTTGTTAATTTTACCTGAGCACATACTGTATATATTATATTATTATATTATATTGCATATTTAACGCTCCACATTTTATATTATAATGCAAAAGTCAGAGAGCACTGAAAATTAACACAGTACATCTGTGTATCATTTTGTTAATAAGCATTTTGACCTTTTATTACTACCATTCATACCATTAAGAAAAATATAAGATGTAATTATTGTTTTATTTTACATTTAACCAATTAATGTAATAGCCTTGATTTAGACCCTCTTACGGACTCAAATGATAAGTTATAAGGACATTTAAGGTTCTTCAAACTTGAAAGTGTTTACAGCTATTTAAGTCTTAGAATATCACTTTGGTCTAAGGAGGTATTGTGTACACCATTCTGATGCCCAAAAGGCACATGGATAAGTAGTACTAAGTAATGAGCATTTGCAAACATGTACCAGTGAATCAGTGCTACTAATAATAACATAATTTACCTAATTTAATTAAAATTCAGTGTTGATATTGAAAACCAGACCCTTCTTTGACAATAAGTCAAATATATCAAACGGAAGATCATGTTTTCAGTTTTTTAACAGTATGACATTAAAGCATTGATTAATGCCGTTACTGGTTTTGGGCTGTCACTAACCACATTCATCACCAATAGGCTGTGGCTGTATTATCACTCAGTTATTGTAATACCTTTAAAACATAAACTGCACTCTTGCCATCATCTAAATATGAATCCATTCAAAGTAAAGATGATGATGTAGACAGTGCAAAGAAAATTTCACAAAATAAACCTTTCAGGTGAAAAGTTCAGAAATATTACTGCACCACAAAGTCAAGTGACAGGTGCATGGGCTCAAACCTCTGCCCATCACATGTGCTCACTTTATATAATTGCAATGATTTTTCTATTGTATTAAGTGATCAACACAAAATCAAGTGTGTATCAGTTTTATCTGAAAGCCCCAAATAAAGATGAAGAGCAATGTATTTGGTTCAAAAGCAAAAACAAAGTTTCACTGTGCAGCAGACATATCCTTACCTTTATAGTTTTCTTGGGCCAGTACACCACAGGAACTCCAGTGATTGCTAATTTGGGGTCGTCATCGGCATGTTCTTTGAAGACAACCTAGACAGCCACAAGGACAAACAAAGTATGAGAGAGCTCTATCGTGTCTATTAAGTGGTACATATAGTGAAAATGAAAAAGTGTTCCTGTGTCATCTTTTTGTTTCTTACCTTTATGTCTTCCAGCAGGGCTTGTGGGTTCTCTATTCCCACTGGAACACATTTTTTATTTTCAGGGAGCGACTCCAGCTTCTCAACTAGTGTCCTAAGTCCACTCAGTTCAAATTCTGTCAAATGCGTCCATCTATTTGGAGACTCCGAGGCTGGGGAGTCAGAGGGGGTTTGGGGGAACTCTAGAGAGGTGGAGCCGGGATTACAACTATCCTCAGAGTCAACACATAAAACAGCTTTGAGATGCTGGCCCCTCCGGTTGTCAGGAGAGCAGGGGCCATCCTGGGCAGCTCTCTCTGGTTTTTCACTCAAGCCATCCCTGACTTGAGTCTCACATGAGTCCTCATTCATGTCCTGGCTCCTTGAGTCAGAGGAGAGGCTCTCTATGTTTGCCTTTGTGTCATAGTCTGAAGGAACAATGAAAGAAAAATACTTATCTCAAATGACTGATCATATCTGTCCACATTGGATTTCTATTTCATCTTGTGTATGTCATGAGTATGAATTTAATGAGTAGCTGCATTACTCAATTTCGCTCACCCATTTGTACAGGCTCTTTGCGGATCTCCTGAGAAAGGTAAGAGCGTTTGGTGAGGCAGTGCAGGTATCTCTCCAGAACATACCAGCATATCTCATAGTAGAAAGGGAAACGAAACTTGGAATGAACCTGAAAACAAGGACAAAGCTCATCAGTGTCAACCTTGAAAAACACCTTATATGTACATGCACTCAAGTTATCTAGTTATTGTTTGCTTTACCTGATTTCTTAAATTTCATGTAATCTTGCTTAACCAGAGTTCTGTCTGTGTCTTTACACATGCATGAGCATGACAGAGACTGCAGACAGAACTTGTATCACTGATAGCAACAGCAGTGTAAAAAGGGATTATTACTCGTGGTAATATGTTGTGCTCTATTACTTCCGACACTGTCCTTTTATGCACACAAACAAATACGCACACTTCTTCAGGAACAAACTGCAATTTTAACAGGCATGTTTTATGTAATGTTAAAATAATAATTTGAAAGAATACAGATTTTAAACATGCCACGGAGAAGCTAAATCCACTACACAAACAAACCTGTATAGTGAGCCAGAAATGCTACTTGAAAGTAGTACTTAGAGAGTAGAGCCTTAGAGTTTTTTTAATTTGGACTTTCATGTACCACAAAGTAAACCACACAGATTTCTTTCTAAGAAAAATAAATCAAATCCAGGATCTAAACATGAAGCAATATTCCTTGCTCAGTTTGAAGGTGGTATTAAAATGTTATTTTTTTTCCCATTTTACAAATATATTTACAATTATTATACACATTCACATTAAAAACTACACTAATATATAAGATATTATTTATTTGATGTATAATCATTAACATTCAGTGTCCCTTCCTGCCCCTCTCCCTTCTCAAGCCACCAACATCTTACAACACACAAAGAAGTACTGCTTTTGGGTTCCCACATATCTTCCAGACATTCACATGCAAATAACATTTTGTCACTCCCCAATATATTATTTTAATCTTTTCCCTTAATTCTCTTTGAAACTCAGCTGATTCCTCCATCACATCTCTCAATATCCTGCCTCTTTCAGGTGAACTCATACTCCCTTGGTTCTCTTAAGAGATTGATTCATCACAGGTAGAGTTTACTGTATTGCTGTGCAGGCCACAGTCCAGCCGTACAATGAAGACTCCTACCTTAGTCCTGTTCTCTATCTCATGGATGGTAAGCTGCATAGGAATGTTGAAGCTGTGCAAAATATTGCCTCCAAACACCAGTGTGTCCTCTGGAGTGTAGACAGCATGAATCCACCCTTAATTTAAAAACAAGTACAAAACATATGTAAAGAGACAAGGAACATATAGAGGATTCATGCAAATTCACATAGCTGAATATACCGTATAATAGTCAGGTAAAGCTTGGGATTACTGTTCATTGAAGTGGCAGCTAATCTTTTCCTGCTGGCTACTTTAAAACAACCATGCCAACACACCAGATGGGATGAAGAAGGTGTATCCTTGCTTAAGCTCCACTCTCTGGCATCCATCAGCTCGGTCACCCAGGAAGACATCACTCTGCTTGCCTGACAGGACCCAGTCCTCATAAAGCGCAAGGTTATGTGGGGTTGGAGGCACAAGCCAAAACACCTGAGGAGAAGCAGAGATTTTTTATTTTAAAGAATATACTGCATAGCCGTGGCCAGGTAAGGTGAATTATCAACTCTGAGACTGTTAGCAACACCATGTATACTAGACATACATTTTCTTAATTTCTCCACTTAAAGGTCCCATGTTTTAAAAAGTGAAAAGTCTTATTTTATTATAAAGCAGATCAAGGTACTATGTAAATACTGTAAAAGTGTCGGACGCTCAGTCCATGCAGAAATGCACACAGCCTGTTTTCAGAAATGGAAAGCAGCAACAGTGCCATTACATTCATTCCCCAGCTGCAATGACGGTGCAGAGATGCCGAGAGAATCATAGACGGAATAAGAAAGGGATAATGTGACGCCATTGTTTTCAACGGAGAACAGTGAAGGCTATCTAGAAGACGTAGATGTGACGTGAGAAACCTGTCTGAAAGTTGTAAGTCTGCTGGTAGCTGTGCCAAGAGAAATCTCAATTGTTCCAAATATTGCAGAGAGGGAGAACATAGGTAAATGTAAGGAGATAACATAGGCACAGCTAATGTAAATCAAAACTGCCTGCTAGCTTATCCTGTACTGTTTGGTAATTCTTCTACTATGCAACAGTGAGTTGCGTGGTTCTGACACAATCACGTATTACAAAAATGTCTGTTACGGGGCCATAACGTGAGATACAAGGTAATGGAGCGTTTTATACATTGCCGTGTTTCTTTAGAAATAAACAATGGACAAATAGAGTCTTTAAACGCTTCAGATGTACGCTTCAGAAGTTATTCGCTGTCAAAGTGATGTCAAAATGAATGGCAGTCAATTGAATGCCAATGGCGGGTGAGTGCTAGGTAGCATCAAAATGGCGCCATAGGAGCAATGCTTTGTGCAGGCAGGCATACCCCCTTTGGAGGACTGGTGAGGAAGACCCAGAAATGCAGACCAATCAGAGCAGACTGGGCTTTTCGGAGGGGGGCTTAAAGAGACAGGTGTTTAAAAAGATGGGATTCTTGCATGATGAACAAGGTATATTCAGACAATATGAGAAAATAACATTTTTTTTAACTTGAAGTAAGTAAACCCAAAACACAAGTATGAAACTGAAAATGAGCATAATATGTACCCTTTCATATTTACTGAAAATAAACAAATAAATGGATATTTGTTCCACAAAAATATCAGATATGTTACTATAACATAACTATGTTACTGTGTGTATTTCAGGCCTGTGTGTATTGATTCTAACAAAACAGAGGGTAAATTGTTATTTCCCCCACTGGGTATCAATAAACACTATAAATTATTAAAATCATTAAAATAAGACCACAATGAACTTACTTTCTGTCCCTTGAATACGTGATACCAAACAGAAGTTCCCCCAAAATCTATGTGGAAATCTGTGTAGCAGCCTTTCACACTCATCAAACAATACCTATAGCAGAGGAGATAACAAAATCATTTTTTTTTTTTTTTTAAATCACAATGTAAAACTCATGTACAGTGTGATGATGTACAGTCTGACATCCATGAAAAGACTTAAAAAAAGAAACAACACAGCTCAAACAATTAGAAGGCAGCGGTAATCTCAGTTGTGTTTTGCTGAAAACAACTACCAATAGAAAACACCACTAGAAATCATTCACAAGAGCACTACAGCATAGAAAATTGTTCACAATGGGACATCTCTCCTTTGGAATTTAATTGAGGAATGATTAGCACTGTAAGATATAAATGATTCTGTAATTTAGCTAGATGTAAACCGCTGTTTATCTGAAAAAAAGGAGAAAAAAAAACATTACCAAAGAAATCCATGCAGTATTTAATACTATTAAGTCTCCCATAGAGAGATGATGTGATCATTCTTTAAAACAAATGGATGTAGCAAACGTTTAAAAATCAACCAGCAAATGCCAACATCAGTGTGTTGTGGTAATAATAATAGATAGATAGATAGATAGATAGATAGATAGATAGATAGATAGATAGATAGATAGATAGATAGATAGATAGATAGATAGATAGATAGATAGATAGATACTTAGATACTGATTGCCAAGGGAAAATTCAAGGTACAAGTAGCTTACAGACATCACACATACATCATAACAGGATGATAAAAACAAATGACAAAAAGCAAACAAATCCATATGACTAATATAGACAATAAAAGAAGATACTAGATAAACTAAATAAAAAATCCACATGAATGTACTAAGGGATGTATAAGCATGAGATGCTTGCAGTGACATGGCAATTATATTGTGCATAAGGTGCTCTATAGTAAAGTGCTCTATGAGAGTGTGTGTCATGGTGGTAGTGCAAATACATCCAATAGTGTAAGGATAAAGGAAGGGGTTGTGCATATGGGCTAATATAGCCAGTAAATAGTGTAAGCAGTAAACAGTGTGCCAGTGGACAGTCAGTACATAACTACTGTTAAAGGAGGTAGTGGAAGTGGTGGAGAGGGAGGAGAGGCAGATAGACTATGCAGAGAAGTCCATCTCCCCTCTTCCCTTTTGTGAAACATTGTAGAGCCAGATAGTTCTGCTCCTTCAACACCACTTGGTTTACAATTGTGACCAAAGCGAGGGCAACAAATTACCTTAAAGTCAGAGTGTTTTGCAGTTTTGCTTGCATGAGAAATTTTTTTTTGAAACAAAGAGATAATAATTTAGGGGCTGTAACACCCAAAATTATTTAAATTAGCAATTAATTTAATCTTTTTATCATGATTAATCAATTAGTAAATGAAAATGCCCATCACATTTTTGAATCAGAGCAGACACTAATAACACACCGGTTTCAGCATCCTGTCTGCACCGACAACAAGCATCACAGTGGCAGCATAACAATAGCTGAACTAACAACTAGTAGTGGCACTGAAAAGAAAATTGAGTATTGGTATTGTCTGAAATAATAATGGAAATTATGTGTTACTGGACATATATGTAAAATCGGATCCTCATGTATTCTATTATGTACACCCTAAACCCTACCATCGAAACTCACCTAACCATGATTCTTATTGAAATAAAAATTAAAATCAATAAACAGAAAATGAGCAGAGGGGCAGTGAGTTAGTAGGGTATCTATGTGATGGGAGGAAATAAGAGGTTAAAAGGAAAAGCACAATTGGTTTTGACTCTTAGCTATGTACAATACAAATAAAAGGTTTTGTTTAAGCTATATACAAATGCTGACAGCTGACTGGCTTAAAAGTGTCAGTGCAGTCAGACTACAGCTGTTATAAAACCATCCTCCACTGTGGAAAATTCTGCTGCCTAGCAACAATCAAGAGCACTTACAGCGCACTACAGTGATAGAGCAATATGAGACATTCAGATGAGAGGAGAAATGATATTTACTGCTAAGGAAGCAGCTATTTCCTGCAAGTATTTTCTATATCTGGTTCTATACATTTCTCTTGTTTACGCAGTCTGACATTCAACTTAGGAGAATCTTTGTGAAAACAGAAACACAATCCAGCAAACTCATACCTTTGCACTTTAGGGTACTTCATGTCGGAGATTAAGTTGGTGGCTTCTGTTTGGCTATGTTTCAGATCAGGAGGCCACATGTTGTCCACCCAGTCCACTTGATCCACCTGGGAGAGTGACCAAAACTGCACTTTTAACAATCAATCACAGTGTTTTAGTGATGAATTCTTTGAACATGGTACTAGATTTGTGACATGCATGAAACTTTTATGACATCATACAGAGTGTGTCATGTTATATTTACCACAGTGGGCCGCTTGATGAGGTTTTCCAGCTTAGTATGACTGAACTCTAAGCTGATGACATTAAAGAGTTTGTCTCGCTCTTCCTCTGGTGTCTCATAATAACGGACAAACTGAGCCATGCTCATTTCTGAGCCTTTCTGAGTGCTCACATCCATAACATCCACAGACCGACGACTGCCTGCAAGCCACAACCAGGACACAACTTGACTTTAAGCTTTGAGCACTTTTACTGTCGTTAACATGTAATACCATAGGTCTGTAAGATTTTCTAAGAACAATCTAGCATGCTCTAGCAAACTTGTGAGATGTATACAGAGAATGTTTATTGTTGGCATTTGACAGATTTCATCATGAACAAGTAGCTCCAATGCATGTAATTCACCATCTTCCCCACTAGATGGAGTAACTATGCCTCAATCCATTTCAGTTTCAGGCTTCACTTGTCATATTTTAATGTGTAATGATCACATTCTTTTGCATAATAATAGATAAAACTAAGAATGTATGATCATATATGGAAACATATTTAGAATAAACAATATGAGAAAGTAGAGATGGACATTCAACTATAGTATAATCATCCATCACACAACAATGTTATATGACAGGCAGATAAAAAGACACATAAATGTGTGTTCACTAATTAAATAATATAAATAATAATAATATTTATGTAATTTGAACATACTGTGACTATGATTATAAAACAGATTTTTTAAATATAGTATATAGTATATATATATAGTATAGTATAAACATTATTCCCCTATCCACAACTGGTAATTTTAGCTATCACAAGTCATAGTTGTGGTAGTTTGAACAGGTTTCTTTGTCACATTTTTCTTCCACATACAGTACTGTGGATGTGAGAATATGCACTTTAAGGAAACTTCAGACCACCGCAGATCTTCTGAAAAGCTAAAACTCACTGACCTGCATATTTCTTTCCATCAGCTCTCCCCCTTTTAGATGATTTTTTTCTTTTTTAACAACATTAATTGCTACATTAGTAAACATGTAGACATACAATTTGGAGTGTGTGTGTGTGTGTGTGTGTGTGTGTGTAGCATCCTACTTACCAACTAAACCTTTAATTTCACTGATTGTAAATTCTGGATCAGGCATTCTATAAAAGAGAGAGACTGATGTCACTCAGTAAACAATATATAAATAATTAATATATAAATGATAAATTACATGTGTTGGTTAAAAACACAATTATATACAACAAATATAAAGTGGGTTCAATCAATGTCAAAGATTATTTTTAACCATCTGTAAACTGGTGAACTCAAAAATGTCTTCTCACCTGATCCCTAGTCCATCTTTCTCTTTGAAAATGAGTGGTGTCCTGAGAGCCTCCCTTTGCACATATTCATAAGAGAAGTCTGCAAGACAGTGAGTGTGTTTTGGACAAAGGCATTTATAGGAAAATACATTTATTGTGGATAAGACATGCATCTTACCAATCAATTTTATTGCAAAATGTATAACAATAAAAAACAGAAAAGTGGTTAATCAAAAGAAAATATATTCATTGTGTAATGTGTTACTTTACCTTTACCCTCCATACAGTGAACAAATGTGGAGCTGTAACTGTCACTAACAAGCTTTTCCTCCACACTGAAACCTCTGATGTTTGCAATTTCTTCAACATCGGACAAATCCTCGTTTTCGTCGTACATCCTCCGACAGATGGAGCGCTGCCATTGAAAACGAGATGATTTACATGATATAACCATATACAGTACAGTCACTGGACATAACTGAAACACGCGTGGAAAGCAAACTATTTCTGTTATGACGGCCACTCTGTCTCCATTAACAGCCAGTAAACATTTATTTCATTCCTAACTTGAAACTGGAGTCATTTTCCGTTTTCTGATAACGTTACTATAGTAGCATATTTTTTCCTAAACGTGACGTCAAGCACAATAACCATTAAACGACATTTTGTCCTGGGAAAAGGCAGCAGTTGGTATGTTAACATTACTACATGTCAAATGTTTGCAGGATTTCATTGATCTAGCTAGATGTTGGTTTATCTTGAACGTACGTCCGCTGAACTGTTACACATATACAATAAGTTATAACGTTAACACCTAATGCTAGAAAGCTATCTTTTCTGCTCATGCATCTCTAACTTGAACAGCTTAAGTGACTTGACAAACATGCCAACGTTTACCGTTGCAAACGTTAGCTTTAGCTAACTAATTAGCTCGCTGCCAATCTCGCTCAAAAGCTAACATTAACACGGCAGATGATACACACCAGCCTGCGTCCAGAATCAGCACACGTTTCCACGGCCTGGGCCATCGTCTCTTATCAATGTTTTCCAGTCACTCTGTTTCGGAAATTCATCTTCATGCGTAGTGAAGTTAAAGAAACAGTTAGCACGCTTTTCAGGTTCAAAACAAGGGAACCATGTTTTTGTGTATTACGTCACCGCCAGGAACCAAAACATTGTTGGACAACGTCACGGCATGTTAGTTCACTGCTTTTAAACTGGTTTTACAAAGAAGAAACCATTATCACATCAGACCAATCACTGTTTGTTTGTTGTTGTCTAAAGCAAAAAGCAGTACGTTTAAACCATTATTAACGAATAGTTCAGTCTACCATATTAACAAAAACAAGTGATTAAATAGCTAATTTATCCCCCCAAAAATGTCTTTATCTAGTTCCATTCATTATAATCGTAATAATTGCTGTTTCTGTACGCTGGACGTGACGTGTGTCACGTGGACTGTTGTATTGGTTCATTTAACCGTTCAAGTGGACATTAACATGTTTTGACGATTACTACACATTGTGATTACATCTGCCGTATGCACGAGGGCTGATTAGTAATCTCATAACAGAGGAAATGCAACCCAGTTGAGTAGCGGATGTTCGCCTCAGAGCGCACGGGCTTATGGGTAATGTTAGGTGCAGCAGTACCATAGACAGTTAAAGAAAGGGCAGTACACGCCGAAGACTGGTGGTGGAAAAATAGCTTCCGCAGTTGGCAAGGTTCACTGTTTTGCAAGTGTACACTGTTGGCATGTTGAACGCTTGTTTCTGTCGTGTTCCGCAAGAGTAACAAGGTAATTACGTAAACGATGCTCGCCCAATCCTTTGATAACAGGAGCAACATGAGTCTGAACGAGCATTCACTGCAAGCACTGTCCTGGAGGAAGCTGTACCTGAGTCGAGCTAAACTGAAGGCTTCCAGTCGGACATCAGCACTGCTTTCTGGATTTGCTATGGTAACAGTCTCATTAAACAACCCTCGTATTCTTTTTTGGAATAATCAGTCATTTTACACAGTATTGTAAACGTGATTTGCGTTCTCTTCCTATTTTCCTTTCAGGTAGCTATGGTAGAAGTACAGCTGGACAACAGCTATCCTTACCCTCCTGCTCTACTCATTGCCTTCAGTGCCTGCACCACTGTGCTTGTGGCTGTCCACCTGTTCGCTCTGATGGTCAGCACCTGCATTTTGCCCAATATAGAGGCTGTCAGCAATGTCCACAACCTTAACTCTGTGAAGGAGTCTCCACATGAGCGAATGCACCACCACATTGAACTGGCTTGGGCTTTTTCTACAGTTATTGGTACCTTACTCTTCCTAGCTGAGGTGGTTCTACTCTGCTGGGTCAAATTTCTGCCAGTTAAGCCCAATAAGTCCAGTAATAATACAGTTTCAGCTGGTGTGGCGGCTGCTATTACGTCCACCTCTATTATGGTTCCTTTTGGTTTAGTCTTCATAGTGTTTGCTGTGCATTTTTACCGCTCCTTGGTCAGCCACAAGACTGACAGACAGTTTCAGGAGCTGGAGGAACTCTCTAATCTCACCAGACTACAAAACGAGCTGGACAACAGAGGGAGTCGTCCATTTTGCAGTCTCCAAGCTCACATTTCCCATAGTGAAGTATGGTGGATATGCATTTTGGTGGAACTCTTGACTGCAAGTCAGAAGCCACATTATTGGCTTCTAATTTTTTACAGGAATAAGGATGTCTCACCTCTTTGTTGTGACATTTACTTTTGTGAAGAGTTTTTAAGAATTTTTTAGAAAACATGTTTGTTCAACTGTGAACTCAAATCTGCCGTAATGCATGTCTTGAAATTGGAAAGTCTTAATTGAAGTTTTAACTATAATAGTAATATAATAGTTTGATTTAACTTAGACTCATATCCTATATACACAATGACAGAGGCTTCTGAACAGTAACTTGGAACCCTGTCTGTTGCCTGCTGTCGTTATTTACCTGTTTTTCAGTGAACACTGCATTTGTTAATATATAGTACCTTGTTGTGTTTTGTAAACCAAAAGTATTTAATTCTCCTCGTTCACTGTGTACATGATTTCTTGTGATCTCCACCAATTGTTTTTGTAATGCTTGCAGATCGTAGACTGACTCAACCGCTGCTAAAACAACAATGTTATTAGTATAGTATATTTGCTGACCTCTGTAGCAGAGGCTGTGGTGTTAAAATAAACGTTTTATATCAAATGGCATTCAAAGTTTCAGAATTTCAAAAATAATTTGAATGTACAGTACTATTTGAGAACATATCTATATGAAATGTACTTGTAATCATCAACACAGACTAAAAGCAAGTCACACCATTTTGCAAATGCAACATTTTAAGTTGACATATACATATCGGTTTTCACCTAGCATCACTCTTATGCCGGATAACCAACTGAGCCAGCCCTATCTGATGGTGAATTGTCATTTATCCTCGTGAGATTTTTAAAGAAATCCCACTCACATTTCAACATCTGTAGACTACCTGTCTACATAAGACACTAGTGTTTCTCTGTGCTTCATTTTGTTGAGACTAAGCAATCTACATGTCTCACATATCCTGAATTAGCATGTTGCTTTCATCAGCAAGCGGTTTATTTACATTTATTTTAACCAGGGCTATATTCTCAACAATTTAGAGAAACGGATCAATCTTTAAGTTTAAGAGTTAAAAGTCTATTGGAAGAGGTAAAAGTTCCAAAGTGAAAGTTCCAAAGTGGGATGTTGGTGGTGTTATCTTGTCACATGGCTGTAGTTGCAATTATTCCCTCATAATTAGAGGTTGGGGTGGGTTGGTGATGAGAGGAGATCCTTTCATCTCAAGGTAGGAGTATTGTCAGAGTGCAGCATATAAAAAAAAATACAGTAATGGCCAATATTTAATCAGTCCTTATAAGAGAAAATAAACAGATGTCATTTTGATATTTCCATATACTAATATTACATTTGTCACATAACCTTTGATTATGTGTGTACATTAGTATCAAGTCTGTCTAATGTAGTGAATTCAGAAACTAGGTATATCATTAGGTATTTTCTTAATGTATGTAGTATAATGTTTTAGGAACCCTAGAACTGAGCTGATCTATTATATGGTCAGAGTTAGCAGCAAGCTTTTTATTATAACAGTTACATTGTTTAATCATCTGTGTTAGTACTAAACTGGATTAACATGTTAAATTATATCACAATTGTCTTCAACTAATTTGAAATATCAATAAATGTTTTTGGTTTGCACCACAGACAGAAACAAACTATTTGGGTGGAAATATTTTTGACAAAACTGAACATGCTGAATGCCATCATTCCGTGTATTTTCTTTTTTATTCTTCGTCTGTTAATGTGTCAGTGAGTGAAAACTTGCTGTTGATCCTCTCAAAGTAGGCTGACTGGGCTTCCCTTAATACCAACTGCATATCCACCAGGTGTAGCTTGAGAAAAAAAGATACATTCATATTTTAATCTAAAATAATGCATTGTAAAAGTGCTTTGTTGTCCATGAATATTTGATTGTGTCACATAAGTGGTGACAGACCACTTGTAAACGCTGCAAAAGTAGCCAGAGTAAAAATGTTATACCGGTGGAATTGGATACTTTGTCGGTGTCTGTGCTTCATTCCTCCAAAAGTCAGACAGGGTCCCACATTTTGGTACTCCATCCACCCAAAAGCCTTCATAAAGCTGGCCTTTGTCAGAATAATAGAACTTTCCATTTCCGTTCTTCTTGCCATCTTGCCAGGCGCCTTCATACCAATTTCCATTTGCTTGGACACAAGTTGGAAAGTCAAATTTTAAAATCTACCATGTTGTCCCACTATTATCTATTTGTTTTTTTGTTATGTGTGTATAGCAAAGTGCTCTTACCAAATCGGATGATGCCCTGTCCGTGATTCTTATCCTTCAGCCACTCTCCCTCGTAGATATCTCCACTCTCATAGTACATCCTTCCCCAGCCACTTCTCTGGTCCTCACTCCACTCCCCTTCATAAAAGGCTGAGTTATTGTAGAAGTACATCCCATAGTCCTAAAGAGAATGAAAATGATGCAAAATATTTCAGAGTACATACAGTGTGTTACAGTGTGCATGACATGAATAACAGTATATAAAATACATACATGCTTCTTTCCATTTTTCCATCCACCGCAGTACTTTCTTGCATACTCCTTTGTTTCTGGAAGCAGCACACTGTAGGTACCATATCCATCACGTTTTCCAAATTTCCACTCTCCATTATAAATGGAACCAGACTTCTTCCAAACCTGAGTTCCCTTTCCTTAAAAAAATAAAAAGTAAACATTTTAGCTATAGTACTTTAGCCAAAGTACGTTCACAAATTTCTCAGAATAGTTTAGTGGAAGGTCACATAAAAAGTATCTCACCATGCTTTTTGTTGTCCTGCCACTCTCCAGTGTATTCATTTCCATTGACTGAGAAAACTGTATGCCTTAATCCACATTTCTGGGACTTAATAACCAGCAATGTTGACAATGGCTGATTTTTTTTAGATGTTTCAAAATATGGCATGGCCTGACGTAGCTTGATGAAAACCCTATAACATAAATAAAATGTTACACCCATGAAGCTGTACAGATTAGACTATTAACAATGGAGGAAAGCAAGCAACTCTACGTTGTCCTTACAATGCAGGTCACGTTTATAGACACTGTCAGGTAAAACAGTGCATGCGTGCACATATATACAAGGTTTTACTAAATACAAAATAGTTTTAACAAAAACATCACTACACTTGTTTATTTATTTATTCATTTCTTTATTTATAGACGAAAAACCTGCAGAAACAAGAAAATAGGGTGCAAACTAAATTACTTACATTTAGGATATTCAAGTTAGTTAGGTTTGTTTAAATTAGTACGTAAGCTGCCAGGTCATTTAGCGATAGCTAACGTTAGCTAGTTAATTAAGTTAGTTAATATTAGCTAACGTTAGCTAAATACGTTATGCAGTTAATTTAGCTAGTTAAGTTAGCTAAGTTAACACCGGCCAAATTAGAATGTCAAACTAAAAATAAATGTTACTTACCTTAGGATGTGTCCAAGCTGATGACTTACTTAAACTCAATCCGCTTGTAAACTCAGGCTATGTACTTAGCTAGCTAACTAACATTACCGAATAAATTAAGAAAACATGTGTTAGAAAGCTGAGCTAGCTAACAGTCGAGCATTCGCTGTATCCTAGCAACAGCACTGTATACTGTAGTCATAGACTGTTTTTGTCATAGACCATAGGGTAATTAAATTGAAAGTAAATTTAAAGTTATAGTTAAATTTATCGAGGAGGTCCGACTAATGCCTACGTCGTTTTTATTATTTTGTTATAATTTTTTATTTTTATTTTATTTTATTGTCTTCAACTGTGTCGTCTGTCGATGTGCGCATGCTCCCTGCAGCCTAGTTAAAAAAGCTTAGAGTGGCCGGAGTGTGAGCAGATATTCTCATGTACCCCTGACTGCAGACCCGCAGACCTCAATGTGGGCGGAGTTAAACGTTTAACCCCGCCCCCTCAACGCATAACCCTGCCCAGTCTCCAATCGCCCACTACCCAACTCATTTAATGAGGTGTCCGAAGAGGGACAAGAAACCTTAATGGATGTGGCGAAATGCAGAGATTTAAACATAATGAACTTAATCTTTGGTTTTACTATTATAATATAATTAATAAATAATAATTATAAAATACAATATTGACACATTTCACAAAACATTAAATTACCTCAATAATGCATTAAATGATGAAAAAAGTAGAATATTTGAATGTGTAGTTATCATAATCAATTGTAACCTGATACTTTCTTAATGTTATCAAAATTAAAGGATCATGAGACTATAATACATATCATGTATATTATATAATGTGTATAATATGTGTATATATACTATAAATATATATAAAAACACCAATAATTCTGAAAATAAGTTTAATAACATATATATACAATCATAATA
This sequence comes from Percina caprodes, assembly GCA_013375575.1. NCBI lineage: Eukaryota > Metazoa > Chordata > Actinopteri > Perciformes > Percidae > Percina > Percina caprodes. The sequence goes on along the minus strand of JABXJD010002656.1, from coordinate 29,835 downwards.
ACAACAACAATAATTAGATTAGATACTTTATCCATGCCACAGCAGGGAAATTTCCTTGTTACAGCAGCAAAAAAGCAAAACAAACAAGTAAACACACAAGAAAAACAGGCAAACAGACAATGAGCAGAAGGTATTGTAAAGTGCGGTTGCCATAGTACAAGAAACAATATTGTGGTGTAAGTGACGTTAAAATTAAATTGAATATGTAATTAAAGTAATAAAGCAAAAGTAGGTAGCCATAATATAAATTATGTTTAGCTGTGACCATAAATAATATTGAAAAAGTAAATACAGATAATAAAGATATACAGAAAGTGTGTGGAATAGATGAAACAAAAGGAAGAGAAACTACAACATTATCAGGTGGTGCAGGTGTTGGAGAGTCTGACAGCAGCCGGGATGAAGGACCTGCTGTACCTCTCCTTACACTGGGGGGGTATCAGTCTGCTGCTGAAGGAGCTGCTCAGGGACCCCCCTGTGTGTGTGTGTGTGTGTGTGTGTGTGTGTGTGTGTGTGTGTGTGTGTGTGTGTGTGTTTGGGTGGGGGGGATCAGTCTGCCCACAGTGTCGTGCAGAGGGTGAGAGGTGTTGTCCATGCTGGATGTCAGCTTGGCTAACATCCTTCTCTCCCCTGCTTTCTCTATGGGGTCCAGAGGACAGTGCTTGAATTTATCAAAATTAAAGGGATGATGAGATTGTTTTTTTTAATTTAACAACAAATTATTGAACAACAAACTAGCAAATTAAAACAAACAGTAAAAATGTTAATGAAATACTACAATATCAATGATGAACATAATGGCAACAATTATGCAGCAGTCATGAATGCATTTAAATTGTTCAGTTTTGATAAATGGCTTGTTCTCAAACATGCTACAATGAATAGGTGCAGTTCAGTGTTCAGTAATTTTTTCATTATCATTTGCACTTTACTGGTCGAAAGGTTCTTGGAAGCTAGGCTCGTCACTGCTGTGCACATTTTTTACAGTCTTCGACAAATATTCACATTTGTTAAAGACTATCTCAGTAATCATGACAGCATACCTGTGCTCTTTGATGTTCATGTCGTCTTTTCCCTTTTTTGGCCATCTCCTCTTTAGAGTTATGCAAGTCAATGATATGCATTCATTATACAACACATGTAATATAATTACAGACCTACACTGAAGACAGATCTACACTGAAGACAGACCTACACTGAAGACAGACCTACACTGAAGACAGATCTACACTGAAGACAGACCTACACTGAAGACAGACCTACACTGAAGACAGATCTACATTGAAGACAGACCTACACTGAAGACAGACCTACACTGAAGACAGATCTACACTGAAGACAGACCTACACTGAAGACAGACCTACACTGAAGACAGATCTACATTGAAGACAGACCTACACTGAAGACAGACCTACACTGAAGACAGACCTACACTGAAGACAGATCTACATTGAAGACAGATCTACATTGAAGACAGACCTACACTGAAGACAGACCTACACTGAAGACAGATCTACATTGAAGACAGACCTACACTGAAGACAGACCTACACTGAAGACAGACCTACACTGAAGACAGACCTACACTGAAGACAGACCTACAGGCTATCATCCACACGCGAGTCAGTGGCACTAGCACTGGTCGCGCTAGCCGCGCTAGTCCTGGGGTGGCAGAGACAAGGATTTGCTAGGTGTTGTGGATCTGAGCTCTCCTTCATCTCCTGGTTGCAGATGATTCAGAGACCGTCCATGCACACAACAACTGTAACATTGTCCTTCAATGGAAATAATTTCCACACTTTCAGATTACTTGGAGCTAGCATATACAGTTAAAGAAGGAAGCTAGTTATCAAATCCGAACATCAGCCTGCTCAACTTGTGCAGAAACATTAAAACAGACATAAGCAGCTTTTTTAATTGCTTTTGAAAACTAAACGACTATAAAAGTCACACTTACTCCCATTATTTATTGTTTGAAAAGGGCTGTCCGAAGCGTGGGTGCATACCGCTGAATTCACTCTGATATTACGATGAAATGACAGCAGTGTTGCCAGATCTTGTGAGACAAATAAGCAACCTGGCCTGTGAAAACAAGCCCAAAACAAGCGACTTTTTCTACGGAGCCCCCCTTAAGATCCTGGAAAATAAAAATAAACTGTGTGGTTTTACAATCCGTGGGGACGGATTGTCAATTTCCATCCATGTGGACAGATTGGTAAACTGTAGCCTACAGTTTATTTATTTTCTCCCCCTGAGCTTCAGGACAATGAGCACAGGAGGGAGTTAAACCACCTTTTAACATTATTTAACATTAGAAAACTGATGGCATATCAAATTTGCACTTTTTCACAGTAATTTTGAGTTGTTCCCCATGAATCCATCCTTGAATCCATTCTTTTCCTCCTTTCTCTTTCTCCCAGTCTTTGTTATATTTCTTCCCGTATTTCACCCACTTTATCCCGGGCATTTATTCCTCCTAAACCTCTCCTACAGTCCAGTCACCATCGGTCGCTACTCGCGCATTTTCCTAACCAGAAAAACAACAGACTGCCCTGCTCTGCCTCTGATTGGCTGGTACTCGTTGCCATCTGGGTCAGAGCCAATTAGAAGCAGGAAGTGGGCGGGAAATAACTCTGTTGTCTCTAGTGTGTAAGGGGAAAGGGGAGGGACCGAGGGAACAGGCAAGACAAACTCCTACGTTTAAATAACAGAAAATACCTGCTTGACAACATATTATGGAGCTGGGAATAAGCCCAAATAAGCAACTACACTTTAGTCACAAGCCCAAGAAAACCGCGACCCGCGACTACCAATATTTGTAAGCGACTTTACAGAAAAACAAGCCCAAAGTCGCTTATAATAAGCGGACTTGGCAACACTGAATGACAGGGTCAAATGTGGCTGGCAAGTTAAACGTTTAACCTCGCCCCCTCAACGCATAACCCCGCCCCCTCAACGTTTAACCCCGCCCACATTGAGGTCTGCGGGTCTGCAGTCAGGGGCTTCTCGATATTCTACGCGGGTGAAAGCTGAAGTCGTCCTCGCTATATCAGCCACTGTACCATAATGTCCAAACCAAAGTTTCAGACGGAGTGGGAGGAAATTGACGAGGAATATCAACAATTACAGGTGACAGACAACATTAAAACGAGGAACGTAGCGTTACATTATGTATGGGACATTGATGGCTGTAGCGTGTCGTGGTTGGCACTGACAGCCGATAACGTTACTCTCGTGGCTATTCATTCTCAGCTCAGCCGTGACCGTAGCTTAGAGCCAATAACTGCTGTTGTTAGCGATATCCCAATGATGGAATATGCTTTACTGGATGTGCATTAACTTTGACTTTACTATAACATATGTGTTTTACAGCCGCTAACGTTAGCAGCAGGGTTCTTGTATTGCTGCTAGTGTAAAAGGTGGCTAATGAGCAGCTATGACGTTAGTAATTTAGCTAGCTAGCTAACCACAGTAGTATTGTGCAATTTATTCATGCTAAACGATTGCTACCAAAGTTACTTAGACGTCATAAAGGCAACTTAACGCTGTTGTTATGCTTGCGTAAATCATGTGGTCATTGAATGCATCATCATTACAACACTAGCTCACGTTCGCTAACTAGCTAACGTGAAACATTATAAGAAGTTAATAATAGGAAAGAATACAATACAGCTTTGAGGTTTATATAGCATCATGTGGTGTGTGGTTACGTGGCACGACCACCCTCTCCTCATGTCGGTAACGTTATCAGACGTGGACCTATGATGCCATCAAAAAATGTAAAATCTGGAGCTACTCCGTAGGGAAAGATGATGAAGGTGACTGTCAGAGAGATCGGGGACTTTCTTAAATGGAGGTTACATGTTCTGGCGAATATCAAATGTAAAATTTTCACCTGCGCATAAACCGTCTCCCCATCCATAGTCCGTTGTTTCCTTTCAGATTGTATAGTTTTACATCTGTGCATCGAGTCCTAACTCTAGGGTCTGTGGGTTTAAGAGGCTTGGTGATAAACACACTGTTGATTGGTCTGTGGAAAACCTTTTAGAATACATCCCTTTACAGCATTGGAATCTGAAAAATAGCATGTGATAAACCTACAGTAGAAACATCAAGTTGTAGTGTGATTAGCTGTCAAGTTTGCTTTTCCTCTCTGAAAGGTCAGGATCTCTTACTCTTATTACATTTCTTAGTGTCCAGTTTTGTAGCGAGTATTATGATACAGTAAATTTGAATAGCAGTCCCCAAAACACATTTTCAAGCAGGCCTACAATAACAAAAGACCTTTGTTTGGGCCACTTCTCCCATTTCTATGATGAAATGAAACTTTAGTTGTGGAAGTCTTTTAACCTTCTATGGTCTTGGGTTCTTGAAAGTTCCACATTACATGGTCCCATAGTACATAATTATATATTTAAAAAAATAAATAAAAAACTCTTGCTGTGAATGTACAGTACATTTTTGTCCTTTACAAATTTTCTCCACTTACTTTATGTGTTTTGTCTAATAACTAGGAAACTCACAAAATATACAGACAGAAACTTGAGGAGCTCACTAATCTTCAGACAACATGCAGCAGTGCCATCAGTAAACAGAGAAAATGCCTGAAAGACCTAAGGCGCAGCTTGACCAAGTAAGTATTTTCTGATCAGGATGGAAAACTTGCTTGTAAACTTGTACAGTTGGTACATTTGTTAATCATTTTATTTGTGGCTCATCAGCCTGTTTAAAAGACAAGTTTTTTGGGGGAAATTGATTCCCTGATTTTGTGGAAGTCTTAAAAGTGGTCTTTCCATTTATTGTACTTTTTGTTTGTGGACATTTAGCTCTTTTTGTCTTCTCTACACAGGTGTTCACAAACATGTGACAAGAAAGAATTGGAACTAATAAAAGACATCAAAACACAAATTAAAGATAAAGAAAATGTGTTTTTTGATATGGAAGCATATTTGCCAAAGAAAAACGGGTCAGTACTTTTTCATGTCGACAATTTACTCATTACAAACAATGAGTTTGAATTATTTTCTTTGTTTATGAGGTTTCTTGTGTGTTTTTCAGATTGTACCTTAATTTGGTCCTGGGCAATGTGAACGTAACTCTTCTCAGCAACCAGGCCAAGTAGGTGAAGTTGTCAGCCTTAAGGACAGCGTGAAAAGTGGTTTGGAATCGGGAGTTGTGTGTTTCATTTTCTTTTATTTATTTTTTTATCCTCCATTCATATAGATTTGCTTACAAAGATGAATATGAGAAGTTCAAGCTTTACATGACAATAATCCTGATGTTTGGAGCAATCACCTGCCTATTCTTTCTCAACTGTCGGTGAGATCACTTTTTCATCCTTTATTATTATTATTGTCCTTGACTTATTGAAATTCATGTTGCTCATTATTTTATTTTCTCTATTTTGTTTAGAGTCACAGATGAAATCTTCAACTTTTTGCTGGTGTGGTACTACTGCACATTGACCATAAGGGAAAGCATCCTCATGAGCAATGGCTCCAGGTGTGTTGTGATGTTACTGCTATTTGAAACTGTAAAGTAAAACCACAAGAGCAATTGTTCTATGATAGAAGTAGTATTTTGAATTTCTGGGGTATACAATTGTAAATCTCTTCCTATTCTCTTCTAATTATTTTTAGGATCAAAGGTTGGTGGGTGTCTCACCATTATGTATCCACCTTTCTGTCAGGAGTGATGCTCACCTGGTGAGTTTTTGTCTTCGGTTTCTTTAGTCGTACATTGTTTTAGCCATCATGATTTCAAATTTTGTACAAACACGTGCAAGTTAGCAACTGTTAAGACAATAAGGGCTACAGTTGCTTGGTTTAGTTTTAACTTTGTATCTTTTCACAGGCCAGAGGGGCCCATGTATCAGATGTTCAGAAGCCAGTTCCTCGCGTTCTCCATCTACCAGAGTAAGACTTTAATCTGTTTACTGAACTTGGAACAAAATGTGTTTGTTACATTGCTGTGTATGTACAGTGTGGTGTTTAAGATGTCATAATGTTGTTTGGGTCATAACCAGAAACGGTTTTGTTGATTTCAGATTAGGGTTTGAGGTAATTTCATCAAATCTGCATCCAGTTTTGAATCTGGTAATTTAATCTATTTGGGTTGTCTGTTTGTTAGGACCATTTCTCAGTATTTTAAACATAAGTTGGTTCATCCTCATAAAGCAGCAACAACTTCTTCCTTTGGTAGTTCGTAGTGTACGATTTAAAACAAGGAACATGTAGTCCCTCCTTTTGTTGTAAGTACCTTGTAGCAAACATTGCATATCACATGTTTTTTCATTGACTTTGGTCTAGTGTAGCCACAATCTGGGACATTTAAAGGCACTCTGCCAGTCAGTATGACATCATCAGTTGCAGACACCAGCTGTGGGAGATAAAGGAGGATTGTTCTTAAAGATGCATTTTTGTTTGCTGATACATACTATATTTGCTATTAAGCCAAATTGATACCTGAATCGATGAAACTGACAATTATTTTCTTGATTAGTTAATAGTTTGTTTATAAAATGTCAGAAAGTAGTGAAACATCTGTTATAATTTAAAGTATTCGTGTCTAACAGTCTAAAAGGCAAAGATATTTAGTTTAAAGTGACTGAAACAATTAATTATTTGATAATCAAAATAGTTGCTGAAGAACTTCCTGTCAATCATTCAATTCAATTGTATTTATAGTATCAAATCATAATAAGAGTTATCTCAAGACACTTTACAGATAGGGTAGGTCTAGAACACACTATAATTTACAAAGACCCAACAATTCCAGTAATTCCCCCAAAAGCAAGCATTTGCGACAGTGGCAAAGGGAAACTCCTTTTTAGGAAAAACCTTGGACAGACCCAGGCTCTTGGTAGGTGGTGTCTGACGGTGCCAGTTGGGGGTGTGATGAACAGTGGCAATAATGGTGGCAATAAATAAAATTTAACTATGACTATAAATAGTAGTTAATGGCGTAACCGGGCATTACAGGACATAGCAGGGCACTGCTGGGCGTTACAGGACGTAGCAGGGCACTGCCGGGCGTTAAAGGACGTAGCAGGGCCACGGTGACAGCTGCAACCATGATTGAGGTGCCACCCTAATCCAAGGAAATATGCTGGGCAAAAACATAAGGACTCCAGGAATAAGCTTCCCAGAGCTAGCTTAGTAACAGGCATTTCTGGGACATGGATGCACACAAATGGAAAGGGAGAGGAGCTCAGTGTGTCAAAGGAAGTCCCCCGGCAGTCTAAAACTAAAACAGCATAATTAAGAGATGGTGCGAGGCAAACCTGAGCCAGTGCTATAAGGGTTGGTAGATGAATCTGACGACTATGAAGAGAAGTAGAGAGAGAAGGCGTGCCAGTCATCTAATAAGTCTGACTGATCGTTTGAGTTCTACCTGAATGATTGTATGTTTCTCTTTGCTAATATATAAAAAAGAGGAAATAAGAGAATTAACTCTTACTTTTAGGTTGTGTATTGTTATACCAAAATCTAAACCGATGACAGAACCCAAATTTAAATCAAATATCTAATAACATATACTGTTTATGCTAGAATTCAAAACTTCACTGTGCTCTTGCTTCAGATGCTGTCAATCTGTCACCCTATGGTATGATAGTAGACCAAGGCAATAGCAGGTCAAGGATCACCTGCAGCACCATGTGTGTTACATAACAGTGAAATGTTGAAACCAACATGTAGTTGCTGAACATCTCAGTGTGATTAAATACAGTTCATACATGTTTAAAAGAAGCAAACACAACCTTCCTCATACTAATGGCTGACACTGAATTAATTTAATTTCAGTAGACATAATTAGACATAAAAATCTTGATGAATGGAGATCTTATTAATTAAGGACATGAATCATGGCTCAAGCCAAAATTTTTAGCATGAATCGTACTATACTGTCAGAGAGGTTGAGTGGAGATCCTTCACCGCGAGCGAGCCTGCTGATAATGGTTGCCTTTATAAACAGTTCTTCTGTGAACATTTCTTCTCAGAATACAGAAGTGAAGTATTTTCCACACAGTGGTGGTTACGGCCATTGCATAGTATATCACATGTAGACTCATGATGTGATAGCTAATGTTGGGGCTCTCATGTTGGGGTTTTGGCTCATGAGTCATATGTTTAAACAGACAGATGTTCATTTACAAAAAAAAAGTAACTAATGCAGCTTAAACTGAGGCAATGTCGCTCTTTTTTTGTTTTAAGGACATTTGAATATTCAAAACTTCCCATTACAGGCTGCTGTTTTTTTTGTTTTGTTTTTGCTTTATTCCATTTTATGAGTTGATAAGCTAATGCTAGTCCTAAAAAGTAGTTTTCATTTCTAGTACTAAGATATGGGTCAGATTATGGTAATGTAATTGTTCATCACATTAGAGTGTTGGGTGGGCTGTAATTGTTTTTTTTTTTTTTTTTTAAATTCAATTAATTTGTTATCCAGGCTTTGTTCAGTTCCTGCAGTATTACTACCAGAGTGGATGCTTATACAGGCTGCGAGCTTTGGGAGAGCGAAATCAGCTGGATCTCACAGTGGGTGAGTTGTAAGCTATTTTTGGCAGTAGTCATTTCAATCGTTTGAACTCTTGAGCCATCTGCAACTCCATGTCTGGAAGAAATAGGGTAAAGGTGAGAGAAGACAGTTGTTAACATCAATGGCTGCCAAGCAGATGTCGGTGTAATTTGAGTACTTTTGTCAATTTGCTTGTCAAACCATATCTAACTGACTGCAGCAACCATTTATGTAGCATTCTGTGTCATGTTGTCCCAAGGTCACTGTTACAGTTTTGTGTCTCCACAGAGGGATTTCAGTCCTGGATGTGGAGAGGCCTCACTTTTCTTTTACCATTCCTCTTTTTTGGCCATGTGAGTCAAAAGCTTTTCTTTGTCTCTTTTCTACTTTTGTTTAATATCAAACTACAGCTTTATCGCCTTATTCCAAATATTTTAAAAGTAGGAGGACATTGCACATGGCAATGTATTTTACACCAGCATACATTGTTTGATCTGCATAAGTGCATAAAGGGAGATTTATTATTTTTAAGAGCATTTTTGAGAGACTGCATCAACTGAGGAGAAGGCTGGGGACCAAAGCGAAATTTGCTTGTGCATTGAACATGTGCGGCCACATTGTGAAAGATGATGCCTCCTCTTCCTTTCCAGTTTTGGCAGCTGTACAACTCTGTGACCCTGTTTCGTTTGGGAGGACATGAGGACTGTAAGGAGTGGCAGGTAAGGATCAGACTGGCCGATCCATAGCTTAAATGGTTAAAAGTAACAGAGTTTGACAGGTTTTTGTTTTCTGTTTCTGTATCTAAGCAGTGTCCACACAAGCACATTTGTGGCCCTATTCAGGCCAGGGTTGGTACTATGAGTTGGGCAAGTCCAAAGATGTGCAGGGAACGTTTGTCTGCACCCGACTTGTCCAGCACGCGTGCTTAACTCGATTTCTTGGTTGAAATGGCCTGTGATAAAGTCTGGTGTAGTGTTTGAAAGAATGCTATCCCCACCTATGTAACATGTCCAAGCCCTTAAACATTTCAAATTCCAGATGTAGCTAGTTTAAAAAAAAAAAAAAATCATGACTCTTCTTGCAATAAAACCCCTTTTTTTCCCCCTCTTTGTTCTTCTAGGTATTTATGCTTGCACTGACATTTCTTGTCCTGTTCCTGGGAAATTTTCTCACTACCGTAAAAGTCGTCCATCAAAAGGTTCAGAAAAAACAGGAAAAGGTGCAAAAAAATGACTGAGACAAAAACTCCTCGGATTCTTACAAATGGCCAGTAATTTCAAAGCAACACGCACAATCGCTTGATAGACTGACCCACACTACGATTGGGCCGGGAGAAGACAAAGCTGAAACCACTGTTTCTCTCTGGCTTTGATGGCAGCAAAAGTATCTGGCCAACAGGCTTCTGCTTTCTAATGACTTGTCGTCGATGTTGCTGCACAGTCTGTCTCAACACAAAGTGTTGTACACCTGATACATGGAACAGTTTGTCGTTATATTCTGTACATATAAAGCGAGAAGGAAGAATGTGTTTTTATTTGGGTGTTTGTGTCTGCGCATGAATCTGTCAGAGAGCCTTTTGTTCAAATCATATGCAACTAAAAGAGGGCAGGTAGCATCGAACAGAGCATAGTTTGCCTTTTTAAAGACCTAACGTCTGTCATCTTCTTGATACTTCTGTGAAGTAGCGCTGGGCCAACTGTCTCTGGCTTGAACAAAATTGGACATGTTCAACTTGGCACTACGCTTCATTTCTTGAATTGTCTAACTTTTTATGTGTAGTTCTCAACTCCTCTTGTTGTGCTATTTCACTGCTAACCGGTATTTTTTACTAAGACTTGTAGGTCGACAACTTTAAAAAAACAAACTTGATACTTGACTGTCCTTCAATTTCAGATTCATTTGTCTTCCTTTTTGGTGTCTTTTTGAGTCAGTTGTGGCTCTGTTTTTTGCTGTTTCTCTAGTTCAACAAAAGTAAGGACTACAAGGGAAGGCTACACTGTTTCTCCCTTCAGGCAGTGGTCACAAAAGCCATAACTTTTTTTTTTTTTTTGTTAAGATCTAATGCTTAAACTTGGTTCGGTCACATGAACACAGACGTAATTTGTACAGTCTTTAAATGATTACGGGGGTTTTCATGGGAACTTTGCTCTAATGTTTACACTTTTATTTTCTCATTAACATACAGTAATGCTCACTAATTGTAATTTTATCATGTTTCACTAATGATTTTACTCTTCCTTCAAGCCTATTAAACAATTCATCACAAAGCCATGCACAGAGATGTATCATTACTGTGCTGAAACAACAACAACAAGCTGGTCGTTCCCTCTTGTTATGTGATGTTGCAGAAATGTATGACCAAATGCTGCTATTAGCGCTGGTACTGTGAGACTAAGATACAGAATGATGATTAAAAATGTGCTGGATTATTGTGGTTTTTTTTGTGTTTTTTTTTTTTTATTCCAATAAATGTACTAAATAAAATATTTTGTATGAATTAACTTACGGCCAAACCTAGAGCTTTTGCTCTAGTTCACTGTAGTGTTGTGTGGGTCCTGTTTTATGCTTGTTAAGTAGGGTCTTTTTGTTTTATTTTTCAGAAATGTTTGGTTTCTAATGCCTGGTTCTTCCTGGTTTTTTTTTTTTTTTTTTTTTGGTCATTTCCCAGAATCATGCTCAAGAGAATCCCAATATTTATGTATCAGTTTTATTGAGGGAACATTAAAGCACGCTGTTACTGACCAAAATATCACATTTGATGCAAGAAAGCTGCCAGAATGCTCAAAATCTTTTATGATGTAGCTAATGTGAGACAATGTTTTCATCATTCATTTGAAGACTAACTGGTGCCTGAGATCAGTAACAAGACAGTTAACAATTTCTCAATCTGTGTACATTGTTGTAAAAAATATATATATTAAACACCTAATTAAATTGTTTTGTTATTTCTGTGTTTCTTGTGCAATGGGATAAAAAGTAATTTAATTTATTTCAGTGTTCCTTCAACTTACTGTGTAGGAATTGTGGAAAAACCTTAACTGTGCAGTCATAGCACGCAATCAGTATTTCCAACACTAGTGGGCGCTGTTGGTAAAGATAAGAGTCAAGACAAGAGTTGAAACGGCTCCAAAACTAGTTCTAGTTCAGTGTTTTGTTTTACTGAAAATTAGCTAATACTCTTGGGTGTTGATCACGTTTTTTTTTTTTTTTTCCGTTTTCTTTCAAGGCTGTTAAAACTACAGTACCATGATACATTATAGCTATAACATGTTCTGACAACACAAATACTACCTGTTCAAATTCCACCAACAGATGGCTATACATTTCAATAAAACACAGGTTTGGAAACGGTACAAATTTTCTATCAGAAAAATATAGAAAATATACTAAAAAATTTCTCATCAAAGTAAAAATACATTCGCTGAAGGATTTTCAAGCAGCATACCACTCTGTCGCTTCTTCCAAAATTGTCTTTCCTGTTACGTCATCTTCAGAAAAGGGATAATGTTTTAGTGGTCATATGGCTGTTTCCACATCTGTCTAGGACCCCAAGCAATTTTAGTCTCTGAATGTCCAACCACTTTTAAATGAGTGGTTTTCAAAAAAATCTAGCCTAAGGAATCTTCAAGAATCAGTTGTTTTGATTTCACAAAACGACACATTTCTTCTTCCTCTTGTGTTTCCTTTGTTTTCTATTGAAGGCCAAAGTTCTTATAGTGGTCTCCCTGAAAATATCTTCCACATTCTCCTGATACTTTGCCGAACACTCGAGATAGAGCTCTGCATTCATCTGCTGCCGTGTCTCTTCACCCTACATCCCAAACCAACATTAACACAAAGAATTAGACTGTAAGATATTAAATCGACTTTGGAAGAGATTTGTTGTTGTATTGATTCATTGTGTACTTCCTGTTACCTCAAGTAAAGGTTTTTATAGGTGGCCAAATATCTGCACACTTCTTGCTTTACCTGTGTGTATGTGATGGGAGCCTGATTCATGGCCTTGAGCTTCCTTGCACACTCTTTATCCTTCCTGAGGTCCGTCTTGCAGCCAATTAGAATGACCGGAGTGTCCCGACAAAAGTGCTTCACCTCTGGGTGCCACTGGGTAAACGAAGTAAGAATTTAAGGATCTGAGGCATTCTATGTCTGTTCTTTTTTAACATAAAACTTTGTTCTTCAGGATCACAGTCTTTGAAAGCATTACAGAAAAGAGACCGTCCCAGCACAACTGCTTGCACAAGGTGGTCAATGTCCACATGCAGGCTCAGTCGCATGAGTTAATCAGAGCTAAAAGAATGCAGCCAACTCCAACATACCAGACTCCAACAATCATTTACAAACTGAATTTGAACAGCAAACCTGAAACTGTAACTTGGCATGTTGTAAATGTACCACAGAAAGTATTACCTTTATCATGACATTCTCATAGCTGGTGGGGTTGGTCACATCAAAGCAGACTAAAATCAGATCGGCGTCTTGGTACGAAAGCGGCCGCAGTCTGTCATAGTCATCCTGTCCTAAAAGAAAGAAGGCACACAATTGTACATAATTCCTATTGACTAAACAAAAAGTCTGGTCTGCTTTGGATGCAACAGCCTGAACATAAAGATATGAAGTATGTTACAAAGTTTGGGTGGTTGTATAAAACCACATCCTGGCCTCAGCTTCCTGTTACACTGATGTAAAGCACCCTGCTGCAATAATGCAAAAGATAAGCTGTCATGGGTTTTCCTGGAAATGAAATGACATTACAAACGGTTCCGTTAACAATATGAACTTCATGTTTCATGCCCCACCAAAATAAGCAGTTTGGAGTCAAGCTGGGTATTGTTTAAATCAATACTGGTGCCAAATCAATACCTTCATTTAAGTACCACTAAAACAAAATGCTACAGTTTACAGTGCATGACACTTTTTGATATCCATCCCCTTGGGTTGAACATATGTTGGTATATTGTAAACTAATAGCAATACTATTTAGTACAATATTTCTTAGTCTGACTATTATTGGTCAAGGGCTAAAATAAAAATACATATAAAATAATGTTTAAATTAAATTACAAATTCAGCACATTAAATGAGGAGGACTAATGGGTTTTATTTGATTAGTTTCTTCTTACTTATGTGAGGTTAAAAAAATATTGCCCTAAATTTGCCTTTAAAGTTGGTTCCCTAATAGCTTATAAGTAGTTGAAATGCAAACAGTTGATCAGTTCCTGAAAGATGAGGTCGATGGTGTTCTCGACACATCGACCTTTACCACTTCCTCTGTGTCAGTATAAGAACAGCAAGATAAATACAGTGGGAAGATAATTTAACTTACAAAATCTTAAAAGATATAAACTATAAAATAATTTCCCCTTCTGGTGACCTGTGCGTGAGTGCTGTTCAAATGCGCAATGTTTCTATTGTATTCCATCCAGTGGTCTCTCCACATCATGTGAAATGTACAAAAAAGATTCAAGGATGTTCAAAATGGAAAGGATTTTTGATCAAGAATCTTACCAGCTGTGTCATACAGGTTGAGCTGTACCTCTTTTCCTCCAAGAGAGATAGTGGTGACATATTTTTCGAACACTGATGGCGCATATTTCTGTTTTTGGCACACAAGAAAAAAATGTCCATTTTATGGCACAGCTACTGTATATTTATTACTTGTAACATCTAATTAGTGATCCCTATAATGAGTGGAGCTCATGTTTTCATTTTACTAAATTTGGATAGAGAAAATGATTTAGACCAGTTTAAACATTATTAGAGTCTCAAATATGGTGAGAAAAAATTATCTTTACAAACAAATGAATATACAATATCAAGAGATGAGGTACATTACATGGCATGGAAGCTCTTCTTACCTCTGGAAAGTCACCTTTAGCATAAACCATCAGAAGAGATGTTTTCCCGCAGCCTCCATCTCCCACTATCACAATTTTAAGTTCCTCTCCCTTCTTTGTGGTACCATTAGCAGTCCCGGCAGCATGGTTTTGTGTCATTTTGCCTTCAAATAATCAAACATGTGCCAGGCAGGACGGGGCTGAAGATATTCCCTCAAGATTTAAGTTAAATGCATGGCAAAGCCTGATTAATCTATATTTGGAAAGGCTGAGGTGATGTACAGGCAGTGTCAAGAGAGAGGAACAGACAAGCCTCATGTTTTACCGGGTAGCTCACTCTGTTCACCACTTCCTGTTCCTGTTACATTGAAGCTGTTTCCAATTGACCCCCAACACTCCTCTCCTGTCCTATTATCAGTCTGCTCACAGAAAGCATCACTGGGTAAGAATAGTGAGTTGCACATGAGGATCAGTCGAGTCTGGCGGCTGCTACTCCCTCTAGAGCATGTTTCATTTTCTGGGTGGGCACTCAATCTGAAGCACAGCCTCCATCGACAAAGGTGTGGAGGATTACACTGAAAATATTTACTTGCTGATGTAAAAAGTCAGCAAGTTTTCACTAACACTAACAGTTATCATTACAGTAAGATCTTTGGATTGTTATCTGCGTCATGAATGTGTAGCCTTGACAGATCCATCAGAGCTTTTCACTTTTGGGAACATGCTTTCTCAGAAACATATACCAGTGAAAAACCAGCCCCCACTTATTTTTGTTTAGATTTTAGACAAATTATAACTTACCAAATAATAAACCAGCTGCCTCACTTCTCTCAGATTTCTCAATTATATATAGTCTGTATGCATTTTATTTTGAGTTGCCCACCCTTTTCATTGCTAGGCGTGGCTGTTTGAATCAATATGGAATATACTTTTAATGGTAATAAATTAAATGCCAGTCTATGGGATTTCATGTTCATGATGATTGACCAACGTACCCACTTTTCTTTATGAGAAACCAAAATATGAGGTGTGTATATAAATATGAGATACAGAAACTTTGAGCAACCAATCTGCTGAATCTAATCATGCAATTGGTAAAAAGCTAATTATTGACCATGTTTATTCCTGTATTTTTCTTTTAATGTGAGCCATTTTGCAGTGACATCACAGATTGGGGCGTCAGGATCAAATATTCTTTCTCGTCCCAGGGTGAAATGTATGGACATCTTTATCCAGCATCACAGTAATTGAATGAGCCAAATAAAGTGAATAATTTGGGGATAAAATTCTGAGTTATAGTACCATATGTTACCTTTCTGTAGGTGAAAGCGTGGTATGTGTGTGTGTGTGTGTGTGTGTGTGTGTGTGTATTATGGTTGAACCAAGTGTGGTAATGACCAAAAGCAACTACTGGATATCAAACAGAATGGATGATTGAGAATGTCAATGGACACAGTATATGCAATAAAATACTTAACATTAGGTATGGAAATATGTTTCAGCCAAGTCGATAATAATTACAAGAATCAGTTAAAGTGGGTGTCAGAAGAGAGCAGATCATACAGAATGAGTCTACATAATCAGAATACACATATATGTTGTATTTGAGATTGCTATTGTTTTAGTAATTAAGAACATTGTACCAGGTTGCAGCACAAGTGCTATTTCCTCGCCCGTAGTATACATTCCAGTGGTCACGGGTGGGAGAATATGCAGTGAGTGGGTAGGAGTGGTGAAAATTTGAGCAAGCTGTCCCTTTAAGAGGATGAGCTGATACTGTCCTTACTTTGACTATTTTAAGAAAACATGTAATCTTAAGTATTTTTGCCAGAATACGCACATTTAATACAATAACTAAAAGGGAGTTTCACCTATAAAAAGAAATCAGTGTAAAAATGTCACCCTGCAGCATGAACTATGTCTCTTGTGTATTTTAGTGTACGTGTCTGTCTCATGATAGGCTGAAATACCGTTTTTAAGAAAGAAAAAAGGAAACATTTATTTAAATTTCAAAATTGCAACAACTTGATTCAGTTTCCACAACAATAAAACATAAAAAGTAGGGTATATATTCTATTTATTTAAAAATCTCAGAAACACAGACAGAGGATAATATGATTTGCCATGTATAGAGATCACAAACCATAATGTGTAATATTACACCAATAATGCATGCACATGAACTAGAAGAAAAGCCAACGTTTTAAATTAAATATAGTATATATACTGATTAAAAATCCTTGAATGAGCAAGTGTATCCATAGATTAAAAAACACACAAAGCATAAAGGATACCTTATTTGATTCAGTAAACAATCCGTCAGAATAAAAAGGCTGAGCATACAAAGACAGGGGATATAGCAGTTTGCCTGGCTGTCTGATTATTCTGACTGCCATAAAACCGTTCTCATGTGGTCCATATGCTTCTACAATAGGGTATGATGCAGTACAAGCTATGAAAATGCCTGTATAAAAAATGAAGAGTGCTTGTTTGACTTACAAGGTGAAACTGCCATCCTAACATGTAAATAACGTAGCATTTAAAGGATATTAAATTGTCCTGTAGGTGTACAAAATATCCATACGTGTAAAGCCCCTTTTTCATCAATTAATAAATAGAAACAACTGTCAAAAATAGTTTTTTCGCCGTGCAGACAGCTGTCTTGCAGAAGAGAGGCCAATCCTGTGTGGAATATTCCAGTCTGTCAGCGGCGCGCAAAGCTGAAAGCATTGCGCAACCCACCCGGGAGGTTCTTTATAACAAAGGCCTATAAATAACCTCATTGGCTGATGTGAACGCAAAATGTTCACCTTTGTTACACACATAAAACCTTCTTCACAATTGTGTCCCCATTGCACTGGGAGTGGGGGGTCTTGAAACAGGATTGACTGAGAGGAATGCTGTCTGCAGCCTCGTGACCTGCAAACGGAGGAACGCGCGCATTTGGCACACCGAGCAAGGAGAGGATAACAAGAAAAACAGGCCTCTGTCACGCACCGAAAACGATTTTGTGTACATAGCTCTATGTACACGCTCACACACTAAAAAGGGTGTGCGTAAAAGGGACCATAGTGGTCGACCTGAAGACCCCCCTCTGTCTATTTTTAACTCGTTCACCGAACAAAAAGACAATCGCATCTTTTGTTTGTATTTTCTAATCTGTAGCATTTAAAACACTCGATGTTAGTGATCCGCCGGTCTATGTCTCGAGACAGCCCAAAGCACCCACTCTTTCTAGTGACAAAACAACAGGGCTGCAGCCTGCTGCAGAGGATTCCTGATGACCTTATTTGGCAGTGTGGGGGAGCAACAACACGCTCGAGCTCTCATGGCAACCGTCCAGAGCTCTCGGATTACTGCCGTTGCCAGGGCGAGTCAGCCCAGCAACCGACAGCCAAATGTATTAACGTGTACTTCCTTTCACGCACTGTCGACTGTTTTTTTCTTCTATTTTAATTATTGTTAAAAATACATACATTCTAGAAAAATCCCTCCATGTCGGTATGTGTTAAGATTTCCTTTTGAATCACCGAGAAATGTCCTTAGAACGAGGCTCTCTCACCGAGTGAAGAGCCTCTCCCAGTTATGGCGCAGCAACATATCACAGCACAGTGCTCTCCTTTGTCTGTAGAGAAGCCATTTTGAGGCAAGAGAACAGCAGAGAAACCATTGCACAAATGTAGTCTACACATTACCAAAGGGTCTCTTTGGACAAGGGAAGCAGTGAAATTTACGAGATTTCTCCCCATAAGATTCCTTTGCTCGTTTAAGACTTGGATTACATGTTTTGAATACTAAACTGTAAGTTTACAATATCAATCAAAAAAATATGGGTTACAGTTCAAATTTTCTTTTAAAGTCAATATAACGTTAGTTTTGCTGATAACGTTTAAACCACATTTATTGTTGGCTGTCCACTATTTGAACACGTAGGCTACATGTAGACATAAAATGGCAAATTAAGTGAAATAGCTCAAAATCCATTACCTTTCAAAACAACATTTCCTTGTGGTTTTATATGATGTAGCTCAGTTAGAAAATGTCGAAATGGAAGAGGTAATACTTGACTGCAATCCTGTCTTCAAGAGAGAGAGAGAGATGGTTTGCATATTGCCCACACAGATGATGCTTGAAGATGCATATTCGCTGGCTGAGAGGCAATGCCTACCACTGATCAAAAAGTTTTCAAAAGAGCGTTCTATCTTTCGTTCTAATGGAATCCTTCTTTTCAGGAGACGCTATCCCACCCCTTATTAATGCCATTATTAGAGGATCCGAAGATGGAGCTGAAAACATTCCTCCTGCCCCTGCGTTTAGGCCTGTTAACTGCATTTCACCAAAGTGCTGAGGTAAATATTTTCACCATAAGAGTTTTCCCTCCATCTGTTTCCTCTTCATGGTTTGAAAGTCTATTTTTTTTAAACGTTGTAGAAACTGTAAAGGGCTACCTAAATTGGCTTCTTAAAATAAATTTAAATGTGCCCTTGAAGCAAGGTCAAGCCAACGATAACACTTTGGACACATTTTAAATGGAAAATGGACAGCACAAACCTAACCGTGCTTGAAGTTGTCTCCACTGTTGTAGGAAGGGTATAAACACACAAGCCACCAGCGTTGCTGTTGTGAAAGGAAAGTGTTTAAAGTCATTAATCAAAGAAAATGAGCTATCAACAGTCAAAAATACAGACAGGAAGCACAATAAACTGTTTGCAAAAGGCCATTAGTTATCATGGCCTGCTTTCTGTCATTTGATGAGCAGTGGCATATAACCTGGACTGTATCCTGAACTATATCTATATGTCAGCATGCCAGTGAACATATTCAATAAAGTTGTCTATTACAGATGCCAAAATTTGCATGTGATCAAATTGATGAGAGTTCAGATAAAATCACTTTTGATAACAGTAACTACATGCCTCACATTGTACATTACCAGATCAGCAAAACTGTTAAATTATTATAAAAGAGTTGAACTTACTCATTGCTACTCATATCCTACAAGGCCATGAGTGCAATGCCAACAATCAGCCATTACACATTGTCACTTTAACTGTGTTTTTTTTCCCTAATTTAACATATCCAAAATCATATAGCTGTTTATTCACAACATTAGGTTTCTTTTTACTTAAGAAATATAAATACTATTATATGGGTGTGCCATGACCTAGTTAAGACAAAGATGGATTCCAGGCAGAGGAAAAAAGGCTCAAGATGTCACAGAGTATTACATCCAGTACATTCTCTTCCTTCTTCTCAATCCTTTAAAAGGAGGAATCATAGTTTTATCATAGTCCGTGAGAGATGAGGAAATCAAGTGTAAGATCCCTTTTGGAACAAAGGAAACCCATATAGGCCATTGAGTCCTGTTTTAGGAAAATGGCTGCCGAGAGCGCGCGGCCCCCTCTCTCTGCTCTCTGTTGAAGGACTCCTGAGCCGTGCCTCTAATAGCAGACAGCTTCTCTGCTGCTGCGCTCTGATTGGCCCGCCGAGCTGCCGCTGTTAACCAGCCAATTGCCCGAGCACTGCAAAACACCAGACAATGTCAAACAAAATGCAGTTTGGTCGACAAAATACACTTTGCAAATTGTATTACAAATGAGAAATCCATACGGAGTTAAGAATATATAACTAAAAGCTCCACAGCTGGTTAATACTTTAATCGAAGACCAACAGAACGGTTTGTTGGTCTTAAATGACAGAAAAACGTAACAAACAGCCGCATTCCAACGTTATTAATGTTAGCCTGACTGTTGAATTCAACCATTTAGGCTACCAACCAAGTTGCGTATTATAATCATGTTCCTCTATCAGAAATTGCACATTAGCAGTCAACTCTACAGCAGCTTCCCATTCCATTAGTTTGTTTCAGTTTTCAAATATGTCTCGACGTGTTTGTATCTGTGAAGGACCACAGGTCTGTCCACGAATCTGCGACGGAATCATTTTTATTAGCCTTTAGTAGCAGTTAAGAAGACATTTGCCCCTGTGTCTGTCTTGTGTTTGCCATTTGGGTAAATACAATCGGCAGATTCCACACACAAATTATTTAGAGGTTTAGCGAAAAAGAGTGGTTGCCGGGCCAATGATACGCTCATGTTTTTATTCGAACATTACTATAGGAGTCATTTAAACATAACGATTGCATACATTGCAATAACATAATTAAATGACCAGTGAAAATAGAAATAAGTTTGTAGCGAAAGTGCGGCTAGCATCGGAGGTGGGCAAGCCTAGCGGTGTATTGTGGGAGAGACAGAAGCTACAGACCAGAGGCACACGATATGTGTTGGCTCTCGCCGAAAAGGAGGCAGTATTCTTCAAGCTAAATCATGTAATGTAAGCGGCGAAAGGAAAGCGATTTAGTCTTTTCTCCAATTAAAGAAAAACCACTCGATCGGACAAACCATGTCCAAGCCGGGGGAGAAAAACAGATTGAACGAAGACCATGGCAGAAAGCAGAGTTCGAGTAAGCTTATTCTTTTTTCCTCTTTCTCCAGCCTTCCTAATGCCTGTTTTCCGTAAATGGGATATACGCTATATCCCGTTTTCCTCTCGCTTGGGTTAGCTACCCCTGTCACCAAAGTCATGCATCTGTAACGTTTTTAAAGTGTTGGGGGCTGGTAACGGGACCGTGTTTAGCGTTGCCTCACGATAGCTCTTCTCTCCTTGTCGCTGACTGTCGTTTCAGGTTTGGCGAACGGCATGGACAGTCATCCCGTCTGCGGCTCATCGGAGAAGCGGAGTCACCACTGGAGAAGTTACAAGTTGATTATCGACCCGGCGCTAAAGAAAGGACCACACAAACTGTATCGCTACGATGGACAGACTTTCAGCATGCCCGTAAGTGGACCGCCTTCGCTGTGAAACGGCTACAATAGTAACCGAGTAGCCGACCTCCATGATAGGTTACAATGTGGCTGTGTTGCTGTGGCCGGCCACTGGTGTTTTCCAGCATCTTGAACGGCTTGTGTTCATTTTAATCCCATGCCGCGTCTGGTTTGTGTAAAACTACTTTGCAACAAGTTCCCGCCGTGTAAAGTTGTGAATGGGATGGATAACACTTTTGTGCCCCCTCCTCTCCTGCAGAATCCCGGAATGCCACCGGTGGAGATGGTCCGAGACCCGAGGATCGGTCGCCTGTGGACTAAATACAAAGAGACAGACCTACCGGTGCCGAAATTTAAGGTATCTACTCCGACAGAAAGTATGATGCCAGCTTTTTCCTTGTGAAAAAGGAGGGCTGTCAAAAGTTGCAGACTCCCCCCCCACACACACACACACTCATCTTCGGGGTGAAATTATGTTGTCGGTTAAAACCAAAATTGCATGCACTGTAATGCGCGAAGAGGGATGACTGGGATTGCAAGTTCATCGTAACCACTCTGGCAAGGTTGTTCTTGTGTCAGCTGTCAGAAATGACCCACACATGATGCAACATTAACCCGAAAGCACTCCTCTTATTCTTCTTCCAGATTGACGAGTGTTATATCGGCCCTGTGCCTCCGAAGGAGGTAACATTCGCCAGGCTCAACGACAACATTCGGGAAGGATTTCTTACTGACATGTGCAAAAAGTTTGGAGAAATCGAGCAGGTGGAGATCTTGTACAATCCGAAGAACAAAAAGCACCTGGGAATTGCCAAAGTTGTTTTTGAGAATGTGAAAGCCGCCAAAGTGGCCGTGCAGTCGCTTCACAAGACGTCTGTTATGGGAAACTTCATCCACGTGGAGCTGGACCCGAAAGGTAAACAGTGATTCAGTCATTCGAGGAGAAGACGTGTAACCTACATTTATGCAGGATCAAGCCTGTTTTCTGCTGCAGGAGCAAAACATTCTCCTCAAAGAGGTATTTTACCTTTTTTTGAATTATTAGAAGGACAGCAGTCACGTGTGTAAATTCACGCGTTGCTTGGTAACGTGGGGTAATTTAATTTCATTGAATGTAAGCCTGCTCCCACAAGCCCAGCGCTGAGGGGGCTGTGTACTCCCACAGTGCATAATTTCAGACCTGTAAACAAACACAAACCGATCTGTCAGAGTCGTCTCCTCTTCACATCATCTCTGTTGAGTCACATTTAAATCTCTAAAATTGTTGTTAGTTTTTCAGTCGGTAACACTGTTAAGATTCAAAGACTCTATTGCTTCTGACTAATGCAGAACAGCAACTTTAGCCTATATTTAAATACTTTAAATGTAAAGTATATCATTTGACTAACAGTTTTGCGTCTGTTAATTTAATTAGAAAAATAAAGACTGCTGTTTTTAACTAATGTGTACAGTGTTTACTGGCTACACAAATGTATTAGTCTTGAAAGGAATTGAAGTTAACTGTTTAATTTTGTGTAGCACATGCTAAATGTCAAAACCTGTTTGGACCATTATATTATAGCATCTATCTACTGTATGTATTACATACATTTCAGATTATTAAAATTATTAAAAAGCCTTCTGGCATTAAGCCTGCATTATAGACTTGCATGTTTACCGTTCTGCAGGTGAGAATCGCCTTAGGTACTTCCAGCTCCTGATGAATGGCAGCTACACCCCACAGACCCTGCCTGTTGGTGGAGAGGAGGCCAGAGAAGTTTCCCCTCGTAGCCTGGCAGAAGCATTACTGGTAAAAACTTTATTTTGATCATAGGTTTATGAGAAATCGCCCCAATCTGTGGAAGTTCAATAATATAGTTTAGTACAGTTTCTCTACTGGTTTATGCAAAGTCAGCCTGATGCTTACTGAATTGTAGTGTTATTTTGTAGAAATAACTTACCAAACTAAGATGACGTGCTTATCTGTATTTTATCAATGCAGCAGGTGGTGGAGTAGAGCAGAAGAAATGTTATCCAGACCCATGCCTGTGGACTGAAATCACAAAGCCACTGAAACGTGCACTTTGGCCTCGTTACACGAGATCCCCCAGGCATTGTGCCCAGATACCCTTATCTACTAGTTGTATTTTTTTTTAAGATGCACTGTGAAATGTAACTATTGGGCGAATATCATCCAAGTATTTTTGAATGACTGCATTGATATACAAAAGTTTCTAAATTACAGTCCAAGACATGTTTTAGTTGTGGTGGTAGAGGTTTTAGTGGTGTGAATGATTGACTGCAACACCTTGATTCGCCTTAATCCTGATTGTCTTCTTTAAGGCCTGCGAGCCCATCCGCAGGTTGTCAGAGAGCAGCGTGTCAGCTGTTGGAGGAACATTGCCACCCAGCAGCTCCACCACTCCTCTGTCCCTGGAGACAGGCTACTCCAGCCTAAGGCAGGACACACCCCAGTCCCAGGGAACCCCTCATACCCCACGCCAGACAGGTACGCCTTTCTCTCAAGACTCCAATTTCTCCAGTCGGCAGTCACACCGGCGTACCAGTCCAGCCGGGCTGAGAGCTCTGGAGGTTACAAATCTCGCAGACACGAGAGTAAGTTCCAGGATGCACAACCGCAGACCAGAGAGGCCTCAGTATCGCAGCAACATGTACCGAAGCACGACGTCTGAACAAGCTCCCTTCAAACAGCACCAACTCACCCCACCTGAACCTCCACCCTCCACCCCTTCCTTCACCTACACAGCTCCTCTCCCCGCTACGCCCAACTTCAACTCCGCCTTCTCGCCCTACCAGGCTCCTTTGCCTCCCGCGTTCCCCCCGTCAGACTCTGCTTTCCATCACCCAGCACAAAGGGAGGGCGAGTACCTCCGACCGCCGCAGCGCCTCAGGCGGCTGCCACTGACTTTTGCCCGTCAAGGAGAGACCAGAAACTCCTCCGATCCCAGAGCCCCGCCGAGCCTGTGCCCCATCCAACCACCCTCCTCCTCAAACACCAGAGCACTGCCCCTCACCTGGCTCCCCACGCTTGATCCAGAGCGCAATAGCCTGGATTCCCGCATTGAGATGCTCCTCAAAGAGAAAAGGACAAAGTTGCTGCCATTCTTGGAGACGCGAGATTCAGACACTGAGGGGACACTGCGAATGGAGGGAAGTCCGATTTCTTCTTCATCCTCTCAGCTATCCCCAACCCCCTTACACCAGCGGCTCCCAAGGTGTCCACCAAAACTCCCGTCCCTCTAGCACAGGTTTGGAGGATATAAGTCCGACCCCACTTCCAGACTCGGAAGATGAAGAGCCAGTTCCCGGAACTGCCTCCCTGATCAAGAGAATCAGTTCTCCTGTCCAGGACAAGACGAGGAATAGTGACCTCAAAGATGGACATTTTAGAGGCCACACTCCCACTGAAAAAATGGAAACGGTAAGACACTGATTTTTTTCTTCTGATAGCTGCATGAAACTTGTGTTTATCGGAAAAATAACAATATGCATATTTTCATGCTTTAGGTTACATTTCACAGGAAACAGCCCCCCATGGTTTCCAATGTAGCTAAAATGAGCTCATATTGATAGTTTTAGTTGATAGTAGCACAATGCTGATGTTCTACAGCTGTGACAGTTTACTGAAGACACAGGAAGTGAGGTCTAGTTTCGGTTCAATGTAGTAGTAGTGAACTTTCCTTTTGTTTCGTTTTTGAATTTTTTATTATGCCTTGTGAAGGAAGTTCTGTTTGCACAGTGGACCGCTTTGTTTTTGTGCCGAGTACAAATATGATCTTTAAAGGTCTAATAAATAACGTTTGTTCACGTGTATTTGTTAGCACAATAGTCTCTGAATATGTGTATACAATATGCATGTAAAGTAGTTGACATAAGTTATGAATGAAAAATTTAGACATAGCTCACAGCCTTACAAATACCTTCACATTCATATGAAGTTGATCTCCTTGTGTATTTCTACACTTTGTGCTGTGCTTTGAAAGGAGAAATAAGAGCTGCTCTGCTGTTGGAGGATTGAACACTCTTGTTTCCTCTTTCGAACACTCACCACACGCTCACACAGAGGAAAACACAGTTTGGCAGTTAGCCCCATTCAACACCACACTTCCTGGTTTTGCCCTGGCAGTCAGGATTGGCAGCACTGTCTTATATCTCACATTTCAAGTTATCACAAAGCAAGCACTGCAAACAGGTCATTTTGGATAACGATGCCACTCCCATGCTAAGTTTATTCTCATTATTTTCCTTCCTGCAGCAGTAACATAAATCCTTTGTGGAAGTGTTGGCCTCCCATTAAGCACTATGGTTTTAGGAATAATTACCGTGATGCCTAAAGCAAACAGCTCTGTTTGGAAATATGCTGACCAACAACATGGGTCAGTTGTGTTTGAATGTGCTAGCGTGAATACTAAACTGTGAACTCAGATCAGCACTTAAATAATTAGTTGCTCTTAATTTGAATGGTTAACCTCAGAGCAAAATGTGTCCATAGCACAGAATACTGTAGGTTGGTATTGAGTGCAGGTATTGTTTAAATAACCAAAACATCAAAATGTGTTTTTAAGCATCCTTTAACAAAAAAAGGATTGCCTTGGAATCAATACAAAATCTCTAGTATTGTATTAGAACCAGTTGGAAAATGTCAAACTTTACCAGTAATTAATATTAACGCTAAAAAGTCAGGTTGACAAAACAAATTTAAACTTAAGGTCCACTTACTAACTTTTTCCTGAGCTTTTTGACATTATCTCAAGGGTTCATAAGTCGATGGCGTTTACTCAGTTGTCATGGAAGCGAAAGGGCAGATGATTGTTCACGTGTAGCCTGTGAAAAATACACGTTGACCTTGCATAGTCCTGACCAGCTGTCCCTTTTCACACAGGGTCATCAGTCGTCGGGCGAAGATATGGAAATCTCTGACGATGAGATGCCCGGGACTCCAATCTCCGGAGGAGACTGTGGAAAAGGCATTGTCATGAACTCTGCGGTGTCTCGATGCAGAGCATTTCAATCCCTCCTCCCGGCTTCCCTCTCCCGCACCAGGCCGGCTTCCAAATCTCACATCACCACCTGGCTCCTCACTCTGCTGTCTTGGCCGGTCATCCCGGAGTGCCTCACCATATGCTGCCACCCATGGGTCCTTACCCTCATAGCATGATGCCCCTGGTGCAAATGGAGCTGATGAACTGCTTGCGGTGGGAACAGTGGAGCACTGTTCCCATGTCCTTCCAGATGCAGCAGCAGATGCTGAGTCGCATGGCTCAGACTAGAGGGCCCTATCCTTATCCACATTTTATGGACAGTGGTGCATCTGGGCCATATGGGGGACCTTACGTTCCTCTGACTATGGGTGCAACACCTACTAGCGGCGCAGCACCCGAACAATGGCAGCATCCCAGTATACCAAAGTTCAACCCTACGGTTCCTCCTCCTGGATATGAGACTAAAAAGGAAGATCCCCACAAAGCCACTGTTGACGGGGTGCTGCTGGTCATTGTCAAGGAGCTGAAGGCTATCATGAAGAGGGACCTCAACCGCAAAATGGTGGAGGTGGTAGCTTTTAGAGCCTTTGATGACTGGTGGGAAAAGAAGGAACACTCAGCAAAGGTAAGTTATTCATTTCACCTTACAAGATGCAAATGCAGTGTTACAGTGTTACATGCACAGTATGTTTGCGGGAAAATATACTGGCCCTGACTTCTAACCTGTATATATTGAGTCTAATAAAGTCCATGTCATATAATTTCATTACATTACAGAAGCCATAAATTGTAGTCACGTCATTCAGTTTGCATTGTAGTGCAACTCTTCTTGATAACCATCAATTCATCCATCAAAACATACTTTTTTGCAGATTATTAAAAAAGAATAATCAAAACAACCTCTCTGTGTAGTTTTAGCTAATATAGTTCTCTGTCCAATTTGCATCCACAAGAATCTTACATTATTAGTAAATATCATTTAGTGTAATTTATTTATCAAGGTAAAATGCCAAATATTCCTTGTTTCCAGATTTTTAGATGGGAGGCTTTGTTGCTCTTTTCTGTTTTGATATATTTTACACCTAAAACAAGCAAGTTAAAGACCTCTCCTTCACGATTAATTGGAAAAACAATCAACTGATTAACTGATAATGAAAATAAAGAGTTGCAGTTATTTGAAGCATTTGTTTCATGAATTTTGTTGCCATTGTTCAGTATTATAACAGGGATTGATCCAGTAACTAACCAGCATTAAGAATCGTATACATTTTGTTTCCCAGGTGTCTTTGACTCCAGTGAAAGGTGCAGAGGGAAAGGAAGAAGAAAGACCAAAACCCAAAGAAACAATGGGTTCAAGTCTGCTGGAGAACTGGAACAAGGGCGAGGGACTGGGCTACGAGGGAATGGGCCTGGGAATCAGTTTGCGAGGAGCCATACGCCTGCCCTCCTTCAAGGTAAGCCTTGAAATTAGTCTTTTAGTATTACAAAGAGGGATACTCCTTTCTTTTCTTGATTTGCAGCTCCCGTTGTGTTTAATGGTTGCATGTTGTGCTCAGGTAAAAAGGAAGGACCCGCCTGAGGCTGCAACAGCAGGGGACAACAAACGAGCCCGACCCTCCACACCAGTGGATGACGAGCTGGAGGATGAGGGTAACCTCCCTTTTGTCACATTTACAAATCTCTCTTCTTCCTGGTTTAAATTTTTGCTAAAAGCTAATTTATGTCTTATTGTTCATTTGTCAGACCGGGATCGAGACCCAGCCGAGCTCCCATCGGATGATTCCAAAATGGATGCCGACGCTGCAGCAGCGAGCGACGGCACTCGCGCCACTTGAACTAGATAGCGAGGGAGAGGAGGAGCTGGACACCTCAGGAAAGGAAGAGTCATTGTCCGACAGGGAGGAGGAGCCTGATGAAAGTGAGGCGACAGATCAGCTGTCGTCGGGCAAAGTAAGCTGTCTGAAAAATTACAATTAATTGTGTATCTGTTGGATTGTCTTTTACATCGTGTGCATTGAATATTTCTGCAATTTGTAAACATTTTCATGATCTGTGATCATATCTTAGGAGAGTGGAGATGAGGAGGGTGATGATGAAGACTCATCTAGTGAAAGCGCTTCCTCAGATTCGTCTGATGAAGGTACTTTAAATATCAAACAACAGCAGTTGGTTGTTTTTTTTGTTTTTTTTTCCTGTAATTCATTCAGATAATTTATTTCCACATTTCTTGCAGAAGCAGAGAGTTCAGCTTCCTCTAAAGCTAGCTCAGACTCTTCAGCAGAAAGTGTGGACTCCTCTGAGTACGAATTAAGCTCGGAAGAGGAAGAGGACGAGGTGGAAGAACAGGAGGCGGCGGCAGCACAAGATGTGGAGGATGAAGGCAAAGTGACCCAGACCTCCTCGTCCTCTTCATCCTCATCGTCATCTTCTGATGAAGAGGATGGGAAGACTGAGACCAAGGCACCAAGCCCTCCTGTGGGACCGGTCCTAGAGAATAAAGAGAACCTGAGGAGCAGACCTCCTAGTCCTGCTGCGGAAGAGGTGACGGAGGACCTGAAGCCGCCATCACCCAAAGGCATACCAGGTGAGCATCTGTTGGAATACAAAGCCGAATAATACAGTATAGGTATTTATTGTTTTGCAGTTTTTAAGCCAGATGTTAAAAGAAATTAATATTTTTTTCTTGTCTTCTAGTCAAAGAGCAAGACATCAGTGTGGACCTTGACATTCCTGTAGTGAAGTCTGAACCTCAGGAACATGTAGCAAACCTCCGGCCACCCACTCCCACAGGCGCCTTGCCTGACAGCGACCAGGAGACGAAAGCCAAAGGTAAAGCAGAGCCAGAGGAAGTACCCTGCACCCCTAGTCGATTAGCCCCATCACACATAGATGCGAACACACCTGTCCCTAAATCTGTCTCTGCATCTTTAATGCACCTCCCTCTCCCTCCGCACCCACCAGTAGAAGTTCGTTCCCTCCTTCATCCACCCCCTGGTCCCCTGCCTGACCTCCCTCAGCGGGCCAGGCTCCCAACAGACGAGGATATCCCCCGCACGCCAGGCAGGGACCTGATGGAGCGTGCCCAAGTCTGGGCAAATCTCAGAGCACGGACACGGTGCCCATAACACCCGGTAGTGATGCCCCGCTGACGGGCAGCAGCCTGCTACTTAGCTCCCCTCACATCCTCGGTAGCCCCTTTTCCTACCCTGCACAATCCCCTGTCCTAAGTGCTGGAGTCCCCCGCACTCCAGGAAGAGACTTAACCTTTACCCCTGTCTTCCCTGACCCCACAGCACTGACTCTTAATAGGAAAATATCCTCTGAGAGCCTGGACGATAGACCAGTTTTTAAGGAGCCGCCCATCTGCGCTCTGCCTAACCAGGCCCTGTCAGCTGGAGCAGAGCATTCAGCCAGTGTCCCTGAAGATGCCCGCTGGTCTCACTGTTGACATCCCTGTCCCATCAGATACTGCCCCATCAAAGAGGAAACCTGGACGACCCAAAGGCAAAAAGCCCCCAGCTGTTTTGGCAACTGATGAGTCTTTGGAGCTTTCATCTGAGTCCACCCCTTTGCCTCACGACGCACACTCGGCGATATATCCACGCAAACAATATCTGCCAAGTCCCCGACCACCCGAGCCTGGATTTCCGGGAAGGAGAGGTGAAGCCTCA
>JABXJD010000140.1:1450000-1550000 GCA_013375575.1 Percina caprodes | reverse complement strand
TTTCTTACAGTAGCTGCAATACACACATCTCCATGCAGGAAAGGTCTGTTTCGGTCTCTTCTGAGCTTTTTGTAATGTTTCAATCTTGTTCCTGTCATTTCAATAGTTTTACATTAGTTTCTTTACAGTAGCTGCAAACACAAATCTCCATGCAGGAAACATGCGTTTCAGCCTCTTCTGAGCTTTTTTTGTCATTTCAACCTTGTTACTGTCATTTCAACAGTTTTACATTAGTTTCTTAACAGTAGCTGCTATACACCCATCTCCATGCTGGAAACGTGCGTTTCGGCCTCTTCTGACCTTTTGTGATGTTTCAACCTTGTTACTCTCATTTCAACAGGTTTACATTAGTATCTTAACAGTAGTTGCTAAACACACATCGCCATGCTGGAAACGTGTGTTTTGGCCTCTTCTGAGCTTTTTTGACGTTTCAACCTTGTTACTGTCGTTTCAACAGTTTTACATTAGTTTCTTAACAGTAGTTGCTATACACAAGCCGTTTCTTTGTGAGGGAGGCGTCACATATCTCCGACTGCACTCTCAAAAGTCCAGGGCCCCACAATGTATTACCTCAAGAAGTTTTTTAATCAACTTTTGTGTCAATATCTTCACGAGTTACAGTGGTGTGAAAAAGTGTTTGCCCCCTTCCTCATTTCCTGTTCCTTTGCATGTTTGTCACACTTAAGTGTTTCGGAACATCAAACCAATTTAAACAATAGTCAAGGACAACACAAGTAAACACAAAATGCAATTTGTAAATGAAGGTGTAATATTATTAAAGGTGAAAAAAAATCCAAACCATCATGGCCCTGTGTGAAAAAGTGATTGCCCCCTAAACCTAATAACTGGTTGGGCCACCCTTAGCAGCAACAACTGCAACCAAGCGTTTGCGATAATGTGCAATGAGGCTTTTACAGGAGGAATTTTGGCCCACTCATCTTTGCAGAATTGTCCTAATTCAGTTACATTAGAGGGTTTTCGAGCGGCCTTTTTAAGGTCATACCACAACATCTCAATAGGATTCAGGTCAGGACTTTGGCTAGGCCACTCCAAAGTCTTCATTTTGTTTTTCTTCAGCCATTCGGTGGTGGACTTGCTGGTGTGTTTACGATCATTGTCCTGCTGCAGAACCCAAGTTCGTTTCAGCTTGAGTACACAAACAGATGGTCGGACATTCTCCTTCAGGATCTCTTGGTAGACAGCAGAATTCATAGTTCCTTTTATCACGGCAAGTCTTCCAGGTCCTGAAGTAGCAAAACAGCCCCAGACCATTACTCTACCACCACCATATTTTACTGTTGGTATAATGTTCTTTTTATGAAATGCAGTGTTCCTTCTACGCCAGATATACTTGGACGCACACCTTCCAAAGAGTTCCACTTTTGTCTCATCGGTCCACAGAATGTTGTCCCAAAAGTCTTGGGGATCATCAAGATGTGTGATGTTCTTTTTGCTCAGCAGTGGTTTTCTCCTTGGAACTCTGCCATGCAGGCCATTTTTGCCCAGTCTTTTCCTGATGGTGGAGGCATGAACGCTGACCTTAACTGAGGCAAGTGATGCCTGCAGTTCTTTGGACGTTGTTGTGGGGTCTTTTGTGACCTCTTGGATGAGTCGTCGCTGCGCTCTTGGGGTAATTTTGGGCGGCCGGCCACTCCTGGGAAGGTTCACCACTGTTCCATGTCTTCGCCATTTGTGGATAATGGCTCTCACTGTGGTTCGCTGGATTCCCAAAGCTTTGGAAATGGCTTTATAACCCTTTCCAGACTGATAGATCTCAATTACTTTTTTTCTCAATTGTTCCTGAATTTCTTTGGGTCTCGGCATGATGTGTAGCTTTTAAGGATCTTCTGGTGGACCTTACTGTGTCAAGCAGCTCCTATTTAAGTGATGCCTTGATTGTGAACAGGTGTGGCAATAATCAGGCCTGGGTGTGGCTAGAGAAATTGAACTCAGGTGTGGACAACCACAGTTATAGTATGTTTTAACAAGGGGGGCAATCACTTTTTCACACAGGGCCATGATGGTTTGGATTTTTTTTCACCTTTAATAATAAACACCTTCATTTACTAATTGCATTTTGTGTTTACTTGTGTTGTCCTTGACTATTGTTTAAATTGGTTTGATGTTCCGAAACACTTAAGGGTGACAAACGTGCAAAGGAACAGGAAATGAGGAAGGGGGCAAACACTTTTTCACACCACTGTAGGTATCGTTCTCGAATTGAGGTTTTCTCTCCGTTCTTCCAGCAGCTCAAAGGGAAGTGAACTCTGTGCAGGTCAACAGTCCGATCTTCTTCCTGATTGCTGACAGTTTGTCTCCAACCCATCTCCTCCAAATTAAAACTTTCTGGCCACTGGCCACTCTTAATTGAAAAGTGTTAACCTTCTTGAAGGCAGGTACTCTGTTGAAGTTTAAAACTATTGGATCTGACCAGAGCCACTACGGATCTGCTATAACCAATTACAAATGATTGATTAATTGTTTAAATGTAAAGTGCATTACAAATAAAATGTATTATTATTATTATTATTATTATTATTATTAATTGCTTGGTCGCCACGTCAGCTTAGCATCACTAACGTTAGCCTTAGCTAACTCCTACACCACTGACGGAGCAAGCTGGAAAATCAAACTTTTGGCTGGAGAAAACTTGCGAATATACCGCAAACCCAAACGGAGTACTAAAGGAAAATGAAAATTGAGCTTAGAGGGCAGAGCGAGGCTAGTCTTAGCCTGGACACCTCCTGAACTTCGATTCTGTGGAGTAGGGGGCGGGGGAAACAACTCTCTTCAGTATTTTGACTTTGTACTGCAGTAACTATTTGAAACACTAGCTGTCAGTATATTGCAACATCGCTCCTTTGTATTTCCATTTAAGCTTTTTCATTCAAATTGTGAGTTTCATAATTCATGTTTCTCTTATTTCCAATGTGATTTTCAATGTCATCTTTCAATTTAAGATTTCAGTTGGTCCATTTATATTTAAGCTTTTCATGTTATACTTGACTTTTTACATTGTTACTTTATATTTTGAAATGATCATTTTACATTTTACCTTTGCTTTTTCAGTTTCCTTTTTCTTTTTTAAATTCAATTATATATAAATAATAATATTTTTAATTTGATCTCTTCATTTTCTCTTTGGACTTTCAATTTGAATTACGGATAAATATATCCTCCAAAGTCCCGGACCACATTCCCTTATCATGCAGCTGCCTATACTCCCTCAATCTGTAGAGACACACATTTATCACACATACATTTAGAAGTTTGGTTATTAAAGTATGGCCAAAGAGATGTTCTTGTCCTGTGACCTAGGAATGACCTTTTGTCTCATCTTACCACAGCATGGCGTTTCTGGAAATTCCATCACAGTTGGAGCTCAGCTCTGATACCACCCACCTGTTGGAACTTGTGTTCTTACACACACACACACACACACACACACACACACACACACACACACACACACACACACACACACACACACACACAAAGAATTCTGTAAACTCTTTGCTCTTTTCTTCAAATAGTTTCTGGTGAGAAAAGGATATTGTGCGATCTCTTACTGACGGTAGTCACTGTTTTCCATGGAATATCTCTCACACACAGACAGTTACAGAGCTGGTGAATGTCTTATCCTTCCCTGTTTCAAAACAACAACCTGAAAAAGAGCAGGTTTGTTTGCCTTTGACAGGAGTGAGGAACGTGGGGTGAAGGCAGCTTCAGGCAGTGAGTGTTGACTCCTGGTTGATGTTTAATCCAGAGTTTACATTACTGTATCTGGTAGAGAAGTCTCCATACCAGCACAACTCTGACCAATGCAAGTTATCAAATTAAGTGTTTTTACTATAACTAATTTCTGGTGAAGAAATTGTCCCAAGAAAAGTCAGATATGTTATAACTAAAAGTCTACATTGCTAAATACCTGAAAATGTGTTTTTTAGATGCGAGCCAACATCAATGTTGGTGGTCAAATGTGATGGTACTGGAAGATTAGATTTGTTTTATCACAAAGCTGTTTATTTATATCAGCCTGATATTGATACAAATTGTTCCACTCTATCTGAACTGAACCTGCCCATCTGGAAAAGTAATAACTAAATGTGATGGTAGTGATGTCAAGATCACACAACTGTTCTGATGTTTGATTACAGTTTTTTTTGCTTCTTTGTCTTTCCTCTCTGGTTTTCCAACAGATGATTCTCCAGCGCTTCATCCAAATGTCTCTCCTGCTATCCCTGGCCCTTTCATTTTCTTCTGTTTTTGTGTGGTACTCAGATTGAAGGATACAGATTTTAACAAGCTGTTGAAAGAGGAAGACAATATACAGTACAAATAATGCATAACGCTACATGAAAGAAAGAGCGCTATTTAAATAGTCCATTTACCATTGTCAACAAAGGTCATCAAAACCGACGAATGGTTCCTACTAAAAAATATTTTGTTGTGTACTATTGTTATATATGCTTAATTATGTTTAGTATTATATCTAATCCTGTTGAATTGATGTATTGTTAATTATTTATTTTTAAACCAAAGCCGTCATTCAAGAGCTAATAAAAACACTTCACTGGGTGATATTTACTTCATTCATACACTATCCTGCTGTAATAAATACTCAATAGCAAACAAAATTAGTTTTAATCCATGTTTTAAAAAAGTCCCCAACATATTCACAATTTACAGTGAGTAATAATTGCTGAAAACTACAGTGCCAAACTGTTTTATGAAATTAGTTTTATAACAAGACTAAAAGTCTACAGCCAAGTCTATTTTATTTATACAGCCCAAATCAACAAACTTGCCTCAAGGGGCAGGGGCGATTCCAGGATTTTTAAACTGGGGTGGGGTGGCACAAGGGGGACCAACAATCAGTCAGCAGGGGGAGAGGAGGAGGGAGGGGGAACAATTCATTAGAATACAGTATAGCAAATCTGCTTAGAAACATAGGAAATATTGGATAGGATAGAACAACATTATATGATCACGCCACTTCCACCTCTCAGCTGCTCACAGCCATTTGTCTTCCACTCCCGCTAAACCCCAGACTGTATTCACAGACTGACTGACTAGACTACTTGACTGACTGACTAGACTAAATTATGTAAGTGCAACAACTCTTTACTTTACCTGAAAGTTGTCTTTAAATTCTGTTGCATTAGGATCGGACTAAAAGATTGTTTGAACAACCTGAATTGATTTTCAGTTTTTCTCCACAAACAAAGTTAGAAGAAAACCAGAGGTGGAATTTTTCGTTGGATTCTTTTTGTATGGACTGTGGAAATCTGGACAATAAATTTTTTGTGTGG
The DNA here is from genome assembly GCA_013375575.1 of Percina caprodes. Classification (NCBI taxonomy): domain Eukaryota; kingdom Metazoa; phylum Chordata; class Actinopteri; order Perciformes; family Percidae; genus Percina; species Percina caprodes. The sequence continues at coordinate 1,544,688 of JABXJD010000140.1, read as the reverse complement.
GAATTTGAGTGCTTTTCTTAATTTTGTGTTGAATATAGGAACATTTGATTTGAACCTTGAATTGTGTGTTTGTGTTTGTTGGGTTTATCTTTACGTTTGTTTAATGCGTATTGGGTATATATTTTTCCATGTGCACACTTTGATCAACATGTATATCCATCCATCCATCTTCATCTGCTTATCCGGATTGGGTCAGAGGACCTCAAACTTCCCTTTCCTGAGCTACATCAACCAGCTCCGACTGGGGGATCGCCAAGTGTTCCCAGGCCAGGTTGGAGATATAATCCCTCCACCTAGTCCTGGTTCTAGGCCTAAGGCCTCCTCCCAGCTGGACGTGCCTGGAACATTTCCCTAGGGAGGCGTCCAGGAGGCATTCTTACCAGATGTCCAAACCACCTCAACTGGCTCCTTTCGAGGCGAAGGAGCAGCGGCTCTACTCCAACCTCCTCACGGATGACTGTGCTTCTCACCCTTTCTCTAAGAGAGACGCCAGACACCCTCCTGAGGAAACCCGCTTGTACCCTGGATCACGTTCTTTCGGTCATGATCCAGCCTTCATGACCAAAGGTACGAGGAATGAAAACCTACCTGTTTGATCTATATCCTAACAATATTATAGGGGGGCCAATCATACATGTGGGTTCAAAATAATAGCAGTCCAACATCACTAACCTCAAAAATCATATTTTTGGTATAAGTGATATTTCTACATGGCAAATCATTTACTATTAATTGTTGTAGAGTCATAGAAAACCAACAGACCAAACACTCATGCTGCTCTTTCTGTGTAATTGAATCTGTTATTTAAAAGGGGCATGTTCAAAATAATAGCAGTGTTGTGTTCAATTAGTGAGGTGATTGATTCTGTAAAGAAACGGGTGTCAATTATGGCCCATTAAGGAAAGAAGAAAGCAAATGAGTTGCTGGTTATAGTGCATTTCACACTGAAATTCGCAGCAAAATGGGTCGTTCCAGACATTGCTCTGAGGAACAGCGTACTTTGATTAAAAAATTGATTGGACAGGGTAAAATATATAAAGAAGTGCAGAAAATTATAGGCTGCTCAGCCAAAATGATTTCTAATGCCTTGAAATGATATCCAAAGCCTGAACGATGTGGGGGGAAAAATGGTCAACCACCATTTGAATGGATCGAAGAATAGCCAAAATGGCAAAGGCTCAACCAATGATCAGCTCCAGGAAAATCAAAGAAGACTTAAAGTTACCTGTGAGTACTGTTACGATCAAAAGAAGGCTATGTGAAGCAACGCTATCAGCTAGAAGCCCCTGCAAAGTCCCGTCGCCAAAAAAAAGACTGTGCTGAATAGGTTGAAATTTGCCAAAGAACACATTGACAAAAGGAGAAACATTTGCAACATTCTGTGGACTGATGAGAGTTTTTGGGTCTAGGGGCTGCAGAGAGTTTGTTGACCCCCATGCATTGAATTCAAGCCACAGTACACTGTAAAGAAGTAAGTGTGCTGTATTTATATAGTGCTTTTCTAGTCTTAACAACTACTTAAATATAAATAAATCATACAGGATACCATACCATTCACACACATTCATACACTGCCGTACAAGGTGCCACCTGTTCATCAGATAAACACTCACACATATTCACACTCCAATGACGCAGCATCGGGGTCAACTTCGACATGGACTGCAAGGCTAGGGATTGAACCACCAACCTTACAATTGGTAGGCAACCACTCTACCACTGAGCCACAGCCACCTGCACAGGAAAGCATGGTGGTGCAAAAATCATGTTATGGGGATGTTTCTCATACTGTGTGGTATGGTGTAAATAGGCCCAACACCACTCCACACCATGGGTTAGGTTCAACAAATCCAAATACTCAGGTCATGTAACATAGAACACAGGGTGACATCAAAAATGCTGTTTTTGAGGCTAAACCCAGTAATGCAGAGGAATGCAGAGGAATTGTGGAATGTAGTTCAATCGTCCTGGTCTGGAATAGCTGTTCACAGGTGCCAGAAGTTGGTCGACTCCATGCAACACAGATGTGAAGCAGTTCTCAGAAATAATGTTTATGTAACTAAATATTAGTGCAGTGTTTCAAAGTAAAGCAAACCATTAAGACATTTTCAGTTTATACAGTAAATGTTTGAGTTTGTAAAGAAAAATGCAAATACTGCTATTTTTTTGAATAGCCTAATATTCCTTTTTCTTCACTTTCTGTAAAGGTATTAACACAAACCTGATCAATTTTGGTCCTGTTTTGATTTGGAATTGAATGTGCAGTGTTCCCAATTAATTGATATTATGGAAATCAATTTTAAGGATTTTGAGCATTCCCTTGTTTTAAACACACTGCTATTATTCTGACACAACTGTACCCTGTCAAGTAAGTTGAGATCACAGCACTCTGACTACAAGGTCTCAAGGTTCAAATGTAAACACAAGAGCTCATCGGGGGTGAAAGGGGGCTTTCCAACTGTAAACACTGTAAGGTACTTTCTAAGCTGAATAACACAAGATGAGTAACTAGAAAGTCATAGGTACTTACCAGATAATTATGTGATCAATTGAAAAGAGGTGAGACATTTTGTGTGCTAAATGTAAAAAAAGTTTATAATAATTACCTGAAATACCGTTTTAACAATGAGGCAGAATGAAGGAGATTATGATTTCAATGAGAAATGTAGAAGCTAAGACTATTGCAATAATGTTGAGACATGGTAACCATGTTGTGAAATACAGAATTGGGTGTAACAGCATTATAATTATGAGTCATCGGAGAGACGGGAAGGGATGAGTGTGTGGTTACAGTAAAGCAAGCAAAATATGTGTGTGTGCTAAGAGAGTTCTGAGGGAGGCTTTGTGTGTCTAGGATATATAAAGGAAAGGTAAAGAAAGATTGGTGTTAGTCCTCTGCTGATCTCAGAAGGTATTGGACTGGACGCAAGCACAGCACCGGACCAAAAACGAAAAGAAGGGAAATTTGAGCAAAAACAGCTAAGGCTTTCCTCAGTGGATTCAAAGAGACAAAAGCCACGGAGGATAACCACTTAGGATTCCTAACGGCACTGGCGAGGGCTTTGGGAAAAGCCTGGAAGTTTCCAACGGACTCTAACATGCAGAAGCCAGGATAAGACACCCTTCGCGGGGGTATCTGAAACCTCCTCCCTTTCTCTCCAAAATTGCCCAAGCTCAACAATCGCAATCAGGTTTTACCTTTCAGCCATTTTAATCAATTGTTAAGTTTTAATCAGTATCGTATATGATTTATTTCAGTTTAGGTATTTGATCACTTTAGTCTAATCATTTTGATTTTAATCACTTTAAGTTGTTTGCTTGCCCTTGTTCAATTCTGCAATAAAGTATATAATTACTGCATTTTAAAGTAAAAGTAGTAGACATTGCATTTATTTCTCTTTTAAAGTTGTAATTCATTAGGTAAAGTGTGTTTAACATCTTTATGGTTCTTATAGATTACTCTAGCCACTGAAATTAAGTTATCCTTGGGGCCTATTTTCCCTGGCCACTAAACACAATCCTAGCAACCATACCAAGTTCCCTGATCAATAAGAAGAGAGCTGTTGTTTAAGGGCATGGCTGGGGTGGTATCTGGCTCTTGAGCTATTCAGTCAGGTGCCGTTTCAGATTAAGCAGGGTAGGCGTTCGGATGAAGACAGTTAAAAACCAGGCGAATAATAGGGGGACTGTTTAAGCTGGTGTCGCTTAAACAGTCCTCAGTTGCACATAATAGCCCTATTAGGGGCAACTAAGGACCGTTTAAGCTGATGTCGAAGAGATTCGCCTAGCTTCTAACTGTCTTCTTCCGAACGCCTGGAGGATCAGAGATCTGGTCTAGTACTTCCTAAACAGGGGTGAACCGGGATCTATCACCCCCCTTCCAGCATTGCCACTGTCAAGGGGCTTTACAATATGTACAACATACAGCATTGGATAAGGAAAAATGGGGGAGAAACCTTAGAAAGAACAACTGAATGGACAGACATGCAAACCATGTGGCAACTTTCGGGCCTGAAGAGTGAAGCCGATGCGGAATTAGTCTTAAACCTTAAATCTTATTTCCAGCATGAGGCGACTCCACTGGCTCCAAAAAGAAGTGAATTTGTATAGAGGTGTATGGGACACTGACCCAAATTTTCACTTGACTTATTTCCTTAGTAAATCTTTTATGAGTTTTTGGGCTCAATAGTTTTGTGTCTTCAATACAGCATTAAGTACATTTTAGAAATTATATTATATAATTATATATATTTATTTTAAAATGTGCAGCGTTTGCTTTAGGGCTCAGCTACACATTGACCTGTCAATCAGGATTGGGGCCATGCAATAAATATCCATGGCATTGTGTACATTAAAATAGACGGTGCACACAACATGCCATCATAGTTTCTCTGGCACTTTATTAATTGTTTAAATTATTTTTTGTATCACCCTGTTTGGATCCAACTAATGCCTACCATACACTAGAAGACACTGAAAAGACTTTGAAAAGAATAAAGTCTGACACCATCGCACATCTTAACCCTGATTTTCCACTGGACGCATCTGTGCTGCGGTTTGGCTGCACCGCAGTTTAGTTTCATCCTCTGCCACGGGACATAACACACCAGGAGCTTCTAGAAGTGTATTGCACTCCTGCAATTAAAACTCCATGCCTCTTCTTTTCTGGCAATGTCCTTATGAAAAGGATCTGTGTCTATTATGTTTTTCCACCTCCAAAATGAATCTCTTGTCCTCCGAGGTGTTGTAAAGGAGACGTATACGATATTGGGGGGAGTCTTTTGGTAAACTGAATGGATGCTCTCGCTGTTTCACTTCCTGCCCAGCTTATGTGAAAATAATCCTGGTGCGTAGGTTTAATGGAGCCAGGTGGCTGACACAGGTGGTGGAATATCAAGCAATGACTTGATTGGCCGCAATTGCTCGCAGGGGTTGCGGCGCGTCCAGAAAACAGCGCAGACACGCCTGGTGGAAAATAGGGGTAAGACAACAATCTCGCATCTACAGACAATCTGTCATAATGTCACCGAGTTTTTAGTCATAGGACTATGAGATTTTGCAATGACTGACTACAACTCGAGTCATTGAAAAAATAACCAAATTAGCTAGCTACCGTTAGCATTAGCTGGTAACTTCAGGGAAAGTTTCTGATAACATTCAGATGTATGGCATGACAATGAAATCGCTTGAAAAGTTGTTTAGTGTAAGGTTGGCATTAGTAGAAAGGGATGTTTTTGTGAGTCTTATTTTCCCATATGTGAGGTTAAACACATTTTCATTGTTACATTTAGCTGACCACTGTACTTGTACAATGTGTCTGTTGTAGAGATGGGAAGTAACAAAGTACAAATACTTTGTTACTGTAAAGTAGATTTTTCAGATATTTTTACTTCACTACTTATTTTTTTGCCGACTTTACTTTTACTCCTTACATTTTAACACAAATTGTTTACTTAAATGTTATGTTTGTCTGTGTAAAATATGTCTTGTCTCCACCGTTTGTCTGTGTAAAATATGTCTTGTCTCCACCGTGGGATAGAGGGAAACGCAATTTTGATTTCTTTGTATGTCTTGACGTGAAGAAATTGACAATAAAGCTGACTTTGACTTTGAGGGAGAGACACAGAGAGCAAGGCGGACAGTGGGAAAGAAAGACAGAACGCAAGAGATACGGGGACACAGACACAGGGAGAGCAGAGGGACGCAGGAAGGGGCTAGGAGGTGCAAGGGAGCCCGGAAGAGGACACAAACAGAAAGAGATGACAAGGCACAGAGACACACCACACAGAAGAGAGGGAGAGACTGAGAAAGACAGACAATGGACAGAAAGGGAGAGATACACAAAAACAAACAGAGGAAGAGAAAGGGATAGGGACACCGGGAACCAGACAGATGGACACAGAGACAGAAAGACAAAGAGAGCGAAACAGAGGGAGGTAGGCAGACTGACAGTGGAACAGAAGAGGGACCCCAGGGAGGGAATCAGGAGGGACTAACGGGTACACGGTGGAGCCCGCGGAGGGGCACACAGAATAGCCCGCAGCGGGGCACACGGAAAAGCCCGCGGCGGGGCGGATGAGGAAGCCCAAGAGTGGGCACACGAGAAAGCCCACGATGGGCGCACGAGGAGCACGAGAAGGCCCACGGGCGCACGAGAAGGCCCACGGGGGGGCGCATGAGAAGCATGAGAAGGCCCACGGGGGGTGCACGAGGAAGCTCGAGGAGGGACAAGACCGGCTCGGACGGGACAGGCGTAGGGACAGAACGGACAGGCGTGGACCCAGAGGGGACAGACTGGGACGGGACGGAGTCAGGGACTATTTTGGAAGTGACGGACAGGGAGAAAGACAGGGACAGGAATGGTGACAGGGACAGAAAGAAACACTGGGACCGAGACAAACACGGAGACTGAGACGAGCACGGGGACAGACGAAGGCACAGGGACAAGCAAGAGGACCGGGACACAAACAGGCACAGAGACAGGAACAGACAGTGACGGGGACAAACACAGGGACAGGGACAGATACAAGACCAGGGAAACTAGTAATCAGGACCTAAAACACGAGGGGCCGGGATTCCCAAGAACCCGGGACCCGGGGAACCCAGAAAGGGACCCCTTCGTCGGGGGGGGGGGCTCCCAGGGAGGACTGGTCAGTTAACACTCCCTGGGAATCGGTCTGGTGAGTGCTGGGCTCCGCGGCGGCGGCAGTCATCGGCTGGGGCTCCGCGGCGGCGGCAGGAGCTCCACGGCGGGTGGAGCTCCGCGGCGGCAGGGGCTCAGCGTCGTCGGCAGGCGGCGGCTGGGGCTCCGCATTGTCGGCTGGGGTTCTGCCTCGTCGGCAAGCTGCGGCGGCTGGGTCTCCGCGGCTATAGGCGGCGGCGGCTGGGGGTCCGTCCACACCTGTCTGCCATCATCATCAACGTCCATATATCTGCCCCGGCTTTTCACTCACTCTTCACCTGATTGTTGACTCAGCTACTTGGGTGAACTTCTCAGAGCTAAGAGGAATCTTATTCTTAGTCTTTATACCCCTGATGATCTCCGTGCACTTACCCTTCTTGTGTTTTCCTTTTCAGTTTCACTCCGGTCAGCTGGCTTCATACTTCACCCCCGGTCCTCCTCCCTCGGCGCCCCCCTTCATCATCTCCATCCTTCCCACTCTCCGTCTCGTGCCAATCTCCAACCTCAGTGTCTTCCCTCAGCCCTCGTGCCTGTGTCCTCCCCTTCGGCTTTCGCTCCCGGTTCCCCCAAGACTCAACCCCTGCATCCTTCGCCTGGTCCCCCAGTCATCGCCTGCCTCCCGGGCTCTCCACCCTCGGGTCCCGAGCTTCCACCTTCCCACTCTCCACTCCCCCATTCCCTCCTTTCCTAAATAAATTCCTTACCGTGAGTCGTGCGTTTGGGTCCGTCCTTCCTCCCCGTAACAGTGTACATGTTTTACAACCATATGCACAAATCTCTATAAGCTACTGTATGTCTAATTATAAATATCTTTGTACAATTACTGTTCATAAAGAACAATCAGAAAGGGACAAAAACTAGAAAAAGAAGTAAGTGCTGTGAGCATATACATGCCGTAAGCATATATGTAAAACAATATTCATGTTTTTTTAGGGGTCCAAGCCCGAGGTATTGCATAGCAATACGCGGTTCACACAGCAGGGCTGTGGAACCCTATTGTTTTCGTACGGTTTCTTCTTCTCTTCATTATTCTTCCCCGCATAAAAGTGGTACTGCAGCCTAAACCGTACATGGTGGCGACGCGGCATTTTCAGGACTGGTCCAAAACTGCGCAAAGACCTCAGACACAAAAATGTACCCACGTCCACCACTAGGTGGCGCTATAGCAGAAAAAATGCGTTTGGCCCTATAACTCCCAAACCGTACATCAGAAATTTAAAAATCTTATATCCACGCGTTTACTGGATCCTACTGAATCTCGTGATGTAGGCCACGCCCATTTCCGCCTGTACTTTTATGCATGAAAAATCGCGATTTATCACAAACCAACTTTTTCGAACTCCTCCTAGACCGTGCAGTGGATCTGCACGAAACTTGGCACATAGCATCTCCAGACCGACCTGACAAAAAGTTATATAAAGATTATTTATAGAATAAAAATTGCGCATATTACAGGCAAACAAATTTGTGTAGCTAACTATGAAAACACCGACTTTGCCATATCTCGGCCAAAATAAATGCTGTCAAAGCCAAATTTAGATTATTCCTTGGCATGACCCTCTGAGGCTCTGAAACAAATTTCACCAACATTGGCCACTAGGTGGCTCTACAAATACAAATAGTTTATATCTCATGAACCGCTCATCCAAATTTTACGAAATTTGATGGGTACCATCTAGGGCCACTCCTGAGGTGGTCCTTAGAGCGGGGTGTTGATTGATACAAGTGGGCGTGGCCTATGGGCCAACGTCTGGATTAACCACTTCCACTAAAGTGAATTACTTGAAATTAACAGGGCAGATGTACAGTGGGTAGCTGACCAGACCTAACGAATATTACACATGTGGACCACTAGGTGGCGCTGCAATGACGTCAAACGTGTTTTTGCATATACCTTCCACATTATACATCCCATATTAACATTTTTCATATCCACGTGTTCACTACATCAGGCCGAGTCACATGATATAGGCTTCGTCCATTTTTGTTGACAATTATTTTCGCAATATCGTGACAAGTGCAACAACAACTTTTTCAAACTCGTCCTAGGCCGTGTGACAGATCTGCACGAAACTTGGTTCATAGCATCTCCAGATGGCCCTGACAAAATGTTATATAAAGAATTTTGCCACGTTAACATGTGCTCATTTGACGACCAAACAAAGTTTCTGTAGTAACGTACCAAACACATATCATATCAGATCTCGGCCAAATTAAATGGTATCAACATATCACTTGTGACCAGTGTTGGTCATGCCTCTCCAATGCTCTGTACCAAATTTGGTAAAGATTGGCCTTTAGGGGCGCTATAATCAACGTTTATTGGTTTCATCAAAACACTCAATGCATTTAAATGGGAAATTTGCAATTGCAATATCTCTGCTACAATAAATGCTATCGATACCAAACCTGTGCTGATTGTTTACCATGCCGCCCCGAGGCTCTGTACCACATTTGGTAAAGATAGGCCATTAGGGGGCGCTATAATCAACGTAGACCATTTTGGGCCTTTTTATCAAGCTTTTGCATCCAGCCTAGGAGCCCAGAGTTTATTTGGGGTCATTGTGCTATTAATCCGTACCGTTACGAGCGCATCTCCGTATTTCCCTCCGTCTGCCTCCCCCGCCGTTTCGCTTCGGGTTCTGCTTTCGTGCGCTCCGCTGGTCGTGGGCGCCGACTTGCGCGGGGTGGCTTGGACCACTGCGTGCAGTTCTAGTTTTTATTCTTCTGACAAGTGACAGCACCAAAATAAAAAGATTAAGAAGCATTGTGGTGTTCCCAGTGTGATGAATATAAACTACACTATTAATACATAGTACATAGGCCACGTTATTGGTCCAGGGATGTGAGCCTTATTGAGATGGTTATGAAACCAAAGTAAGCTATAATAAAAAAAAAAATAGGCCTACATATTAAGGAGTTACCTGTCCTTTATTAGAGAAGGACAAGCAACAAGAACATTAAATCATATTGGTATCTGACCAGTCTGCCATTAATATTATCTGGGAATATCACTGCATTGTCCCAATTAATCTCCGGAGCGTCCCTTATTAACCTGTAGCTGCATAGATCACGAACGCCACGCTGCTCATTTCTACTTTTACAAAGAGCCTTTTTTCCATGTCCACTGAAGTTTGTCAGCTTGCTCTCTAGTAACATGTGTCTGGGATAGGTAGCTTTGTCATTCGCAAGACTACTTTTACTTTTATACTTTAAGTACATTTCCAAGCCTGTACTTTATTACTTTTACTTGAGTAAAGAAGTTAAATTAAGTACTTTTTTTTAACACAAGTATCTGTACTTCTACTTGCTGTAATGCATTAGGTCCATTGTTTTGTCTGGCACAGCAGTTATATTCAAGTCAATATACCCATTGTTGCTTGATGGGCTTGAGTTTGCCATATAATGATTTCAGCATATGTTTTTTAGCTTTACTCTTACTCACATACAGCAGTCAAGTCATAACTACAAATTCAACTCTTGAGGCTACAAATACAAATACTGTGGTGTCCATGCTAAATACTTCACTATACAAATAAACAAATAAACATAGAAAATAAATAACTATGGATCTTTAAACCCATTTGTTTTTATTCCCAGAGATTATTTGGAACAAATGTTCCTTGTTTAGCTCTGAAGCTTTGTACTGTAGTTTGTGTCTGTTGCCACAACTCTGTTTGTCTGGCTGAGCTGCTTTTGTAAAATATTGATCATCTCTCCGCCCTGCCTACTGGCATTTGTCTTAATTGAATGGCATACGAGTGCAGGAACAGAACTGGAGAGGTGATTAAAGTGACAAATAAACAAAGAGGAGAAAATAACAGAACCGGCTCACCAACTTCTTCAACGTCAAGGCCTGACTCCTTCCCCATTCTGCTATGAATCATAGTGTCTCATTCCTCTTGTTTATTATCTGTTCTCACACTCCTTACTCTGTCAATACAGTGTGACTCTCTCTCTCTCTCTCTCTCTCTCTCTCTCTCTCATTTTTATCTCACTTCATACACCTCTGCTTTCTGGGTAATGAGAGAGTAAACATTGCAGGACATTTTAAGGACAACAAAAGAATAATCCAATGAGGAATTCCCATTTGGCTATCTGGAGAGTGGTCCATGGACTACGGACTCCGGCTTACTGTTCAAATAGCCCTTAAAACTTTCTATTTAAAGTTACTTTACCTTTTTGTCGACCAACATCAGACAATATCTGAAAAGCCCACAGTCACACCCCTCCCCCTCCCCCACACCAACTCATCAATTCATACTTCAGTCAGTCACCTCCCCCCACCTGTACGCTGTCACCTCCCCCCCTCTGACCCCTCACCTGCACTTACGATCTGTGAAGTGGATGTGCGCCAGCTCTTCCAGAGGCAAAAGACCAGAAAGGCTCCTGGCCCAGACGGTGTGTCACCATCCTGCCTGAAGATCTGTGCAGACCAGCTGGCCCCCATCTTCACTCAGATCTTCAACAGATCTCTGGAGCTATCTCAAGTTCCCTCCTGCTTCAAACGCTCCACAATCATCCCAGTCCCCAAAAAAGCCTCCATCTCTGGACTAAATGACTACAGGCCTGTCGCCCTGACATCTGTAGTCATGAAGTCCTGGCCCACCTAAAGGACATCACAGTCCCCTTGCCTACAGGGCTAACAGGTCAGTAGATGATGCAGTCAACTTGGGACTGCATTACATCCTGCAACACCTCGACTCTCCAGGGGCTTATGCAAGGATCCTGTTTGTGGACTTCAGCTCGGGCCCAGCAGAGGCTGTACTTCCTGCGCCAGCTCAGGAAGTTCAACCAGCCTAAGGAGCTGCTGGTCCACTTCTACACAGCCATCGTCCAGTCTGTCCTCTGCATGTCCATCACTGTCTGGTTTGGATCTGTCACCAAAAAGGACAGGAGCAGACTACAACGGACAGTTAGATCTGCAGAAAAGATCATTGGTGCCAACCTACCCTCTGTTCATGACTTATACTCTTCCAGAGTCAGGAAACGGGCAGGAACCATCACTGCAGACCCATCTCACCCCGGACACAACCTGTTCCAGCTTCTCCCCTCTGGTAGGTGCTACAGAGAACTGTACACCAAAATCAACAGACTCAGGAACAGTTTCTACCCACAAGCCATCTCTCTGATGAACAACTGACTACTGATCCACAGTGTCAGGTTCAATTCTGGTCAATAACCCAGTAACACTGTCTCCAAACAGCACCTGTTTACTGGTTCCACTATTATTATACTTATTTAGTATTATTCATCATTCCCATATCTCACTTATTACTTATTATTTACTCATCATTCTCATTTCCTATTTCAGAACTGTTCATAATGTTCATACTGTTCATTTTGTAATTACAATAACTTAATACTATTAATCCCAGTACCCTTTGCACTATGTTCCACATTTAAATAATTTGTATTGGTCTCTTCATTGCACTCATGCCTCTATATTCTTTCTGTTTAGAGTATGTATATATTAGTGTGTATACAGTGAACCCTCGCTATATCACGGTTCACCTTTCACGGTTTCGCTACTTCACGGATTTGCATCGTGCATTGTGTTCTGCATTCTGCAAACATAATCAATGGTGGCATGTCGGTTTATAAGAATCTTTTTGCCCAGAAGAAAAAAGAGCGACAACAACTACCGATAACTATGTTCTTCTCTCGAAAAAACACACCTGCACCGCGGGCTTTAGAAGAAAAACCCGCTACAGAGCGGAGTCGGGATGCAGCGGCTCAGTCAGAAGAGCAGTGAGTCACGGTTTTTCCTACTGTACTTTACTTTGTATTTGTTTTCATAATCATTTTTAATTTTCTCCCGTTCCAATGACTCTGGTCGCGGTGGGGCGCGGGTGCTGATCTCCACAATTTGAAGCCTTCAGTTCGTATTGATGATTAAAATTATTATTTTACAGTACAGTAGTTATTTGTAAAAAATCGTTTATACAGTACTTTTATTTGTTAAACAAATGCTTGGGCCTGTAAAAAGGTTTTGTTCTTTGGTTTCAGTGTATAATGGAGTATTTCATCGTATAATAATGGTAAAAAAAAAAAAGATTACTACTTCACGGATTTCACTTATCACGGGTTCTTCTTGGAACGTAACCCCCGTGATAAACGAGGGTTCACTGTATATTGTTTGTTTGTTTTGTATGTGTAAGCACATTGTGAGCAACTATGCTCCAAAGAGAAATTCCTCGTATGTGTCTTTATACCTGGCCAATAAAGCTGATTCTGATTCTGATATCTAAAAATTAAAAGCACATGGCAACAGCAAAATGAGCAGCTCAAATAAACACTCAACAACGATAACTCGAGCTACTGTATCTTCAAAGATGGCTGCCATGGCCACGCTACTCCTCCTGCCAAGAATGATAACGACCCGATAATCAAAGGTGACCTAGAATCTTAAAAACAATGTGTTAGCTTTAAAAATGACATCACTAGCTTGATACAACAGTCAGCCAAGCATTACAAGCTTCATAGGAGAAGAAGTGTCATCTTATAACAGCTGACTCTTCAAAACAAAAACTCTCGCTGGTGACTTTGAAAGGATTAGGATGGAAAAGGCCGTCCAATCTTTACAGCCACAAAACAAGGTTCTTTTGGACCGTGTTATAGACTTGAAAAACCGATGTAGGAGATGTAACCTACTGGTCCTCGGCATTCCAGAAGGGAGTGAGACTGGTCGGGACCCATGCCAATTCATGTCTGACCTGCTGCTACAGGTGAAGGGCCCTAATGTCTTTGAAAAGCAGTGTAGAGCAGAGTGGTATCAGTGCAGAGCAGAGCAGCAACAGTGCAGAGCAGAGCGGCAGCAGTGCAGGCCTGAGTTACAGGAGAAGCCAGCTACCATCAGGCCCAGGAGCAGCCATCTACCACCAGGCCAGGCCCAGGGGTAGCCAGCTACCTCCAGGCCAGGGGCAACCAGCTAACACCAGGCTCAGGAGCAGCCAGCTTCCACCAGGCCCAGGGGATCCAGAAGCAGCCAGGCACCACCAGGCATGGCATCCAGGAACAGCAAGCAACCAACTCGTAGTGAACAACACTGGTGATCATGGCTGACTTTGAGGAATTGTCAGAGGATTTTTACTTGGTATCAAACCCAGATCCAGAACCATATCTTTTTGAGCCAGAATACACAGACGAGGGGTTACAAATTTTGGAAGCTGACAAAATGCCGAACAGACTGAGGTCAAGGGGTGAATCAGAATGAACACGGACTGGTGGAACATGCCAACTTATGTTGGAAAAACGAGTGACAGAAAACGAGTGCCTTTGTTGTAGTGAGTGGGACAAGGTATTGCTATTGATGGCAAGGCCCGTTTTCCCGTTGTGACAAGATCAATTGGAAGAAACGTCCCATTCTGAGTGAACCTAATGGACATCTTTCTAGCGTTCTAGCTGTCAAGTAAGTGATTTTATAATAATCATGATGAATAGTTCAATGCAATTGTGGTGTAGCCACGCCATACAGTTGGTCTATACACATAAATATGAAATGTGCACACATGCCAACTGACATAGTCTGCTATTAGTCATGATTTCACTGTTCCAGGGGTCATTCTTCATCCATCAAAGTTCCCTAATCCCTATGTTCCCTAAGCCCTATGTTATCTAATTTCTATGAAATTTCCCCCCATCAAAATTTGGCCCTTTGGTCCCTCAGCCCAATATTCCCTCAAGGATTTCCCCGCAAATTAGGCCCTGTGTTCCCTCCATCCAATGTTCCCTCATTTCTTAAATGTCCCATTTCACATCAAAATTAGGTCCTATGTTTTCCCCATCCCATGTTGTATTTTATGTTTTGCATATGAGACCTTGTATCAATTGCTGCAGTAATACTGATCATCTTGGTCTAGGGGCTAGGGTTAAGATAGGGCTGAGGGAACATAGGGTTGAGGGAACATAGGTTTGAAGTAAAATAGGGCTGAGGGAACATAGACATGCTCTCCTGTTCCACTGGCTCAATGTAACTCAATACAATCTCTCATTCAGCATTTCTTTCATCAGTGTTACTTAAATAAATGAAGCATGTTTCTGAAGGTTTACATTCTACATTCTAAGATAAATCAGCTCCACTACAGCAGTTAGCAGAAGCTAAAACATTGTGATTTTAACAAAGTTAAATAGTGTTTACTTTATTAGCATAGAGAAAACTACAGCTCCCTTGAAAAATATTCATAAACTCACCAACCATTGTATATCCTGCACTTACTGCTATTGCACTTCTGGTTAGACCTAAACTGCATTTTGTTGCCTTGTACCTGTACCTGTGTAATGACAATAAAGTTGAATCTAATCTAATCTAATCTAACCTAATGTAGGTTTTTCTTGTATTTGTAATCTCTGCTACCAAAAAACATCTACAGCTTTTGCTCCTCTCTGTCCTGCTGTTATGTGTCCGAACTAGATGCAACCCCTCGACTTGTCCGAGGACTTTCTTCTTTTGTCAAGCTGTAACATTTAGTCATTATAAAAGTAGAATGGAGCCAGAGTGTTCAGTTATCAGGCTCCTCTCCTGTGGAACCAGGTTCCAGTTTGGGTTCAAGAGGCAGACACCGTCTCCACATTTAAGAGCAGGCTTAAGACTTTTCCTCTTTGAGCTTATAGTTAGGGATGGCTCAGGAAAGTCCTGAAACATCCCTTAGTTACGCCGCTATAGGCCTAGACTACTGGGGGACTTCCCGTGATGCACTTAGCACCTCTCTCTTCCTCCTTCTCTCCATCTGTATGCAACCTCATTCCATTAATGCATATTACTAACTCGACTTCTTCCCTTTCCTGGAGTCTTGTGCTCTCTCGCCCCTTTCCTCTCTCCTCCTATCGCTTCCTGCAGGTGTTTCTGGTTCTGGATCTGTGGTTGGTGTCACCTGCTGTCTCCATGTTCCTGCTCAACACCCTCTGCTGCAATTCTCCATGTCTCTCTCTGTCTCTCTCTCTCTCTTTCTCTCACCCCCAACTGGTCGAGGCAGATGACCGCCCACCCTGAGCCATGGTTCTGCTTGAGGTTTCTGCCTCTTAAAGGAAGTTTTTCCTTGCCTCTAGGCAGTGCTTGCTCTTGGTAGCAACTGTTGGGTAAATAACATCACAGAGTACGGTCTAGACCTGCTCTTTTATGAAAAGCACAAAGAAATAACTGTTGTGTGCTATAGAGGACATTTACTTTCTACAGTGAACTATCTTAACAGAAGCAGCGATGATATGGCATTATATATGTGTCTCATTCCTGAGCGAGTAATTGTATGTTTTAAGCACAGATGAATATATTTTGCAAGCACATTACAATACATTTAAGAAAAATAACGCTAAAATTATTTTGTTTAGCAAACAAAATCCCATTCCGTGCTCAATAAATATTTTGTAGCAGTATTATTACTATTTGCATGTTTGCGATTATCCATATTAATGTGCAATAATAACCCCTCTCATGCAGTTTACTCATGTGCCCTCTCAAAAACTCTTTCTCTACGTGCAGGTAGACACTGCTGCAAACTTTTCACAGCATGAGCTATGAAAGCAACCAATCAGAGAATTAAAGGTCAATTCGGATTGACTTTTCTTCTCCAATTAAATCGCTAGTAGCTGGAAACACATATCTAGGGGTAACATTGAGTATTCATTTCTGTTCAAAACGATGATTGCACATCACCAACCCTGGAACTGCAATTGATTTAATGTCTTTCTCAGACACTTTAGCAGGAATGAAGATTGGTTTTTAAAGGGTTTAAAAACCATGTCTTCATGCTGAAGTCTGTATGCTATTTGTTTCCTATTTTTCAGCTGTTTTTTTACATGCTCTAACACATTTTGACTTGCTCATAACTGTTGTCACCACATTGTGATATTCTTAGTAAAATCTAAAATATATTTCATCATTCCTAGCCTCATGAGTTCCTGTTTTAATGCTTTTAAGGTTGACATAGCAGAACAGCAGCTCTGGTTCTACAAGCTGTTTCTGCTTCATTATTTATGAGCTGAGTTTCTTACTCACTTGACAGTGGTAGTAGATTTTGTAGAGGATGTAACAGGCATGTGAAAGTTAGACAGAAAAGGGATTAAGAGGTGGTGGCACATAATGTGTTATGATGTGCCATGGACATCAGAGCCATTATATGAGGCTGGAACAAGTTCCACCTACTTTTTGAAGTTATTAGTTTAGACCCCCTTACTTTTATTGTGTCTAAAATATGTGTAAGTGCTTTATTGTCAAATCCATTCCACTTGCTTATTGAGAGAATTCCCAAGTCAATGAAACTCAATTCCACATTTTCACTGCTACCTTCTATGTCCTCTTCTATAAACACACAAATATGAAAAACTACACCGTGGGTTGCCCCAGTATCGTTCTCTCAGGTTTAAGAGGTTAACAGGAATTGCAATTGCATCCGAGCATAAAGAGATCCTCAAGTGGTTGTTATTAAAGATGGCTCTTAATTAGTCATTGAATCAGTTTCTGTACTAAAGTCAAGTCGTGGCGGACACACGTATTCCCTGCTTTGACACAGCCCTGTCTCAGAAGTCAGGTGAGGTAGTATAAAGAGCAACTGTGTAAAACCAAAAGTCAACGTTGACTTTTTTTTTGCAAATTACATACATTACATACTTATTTTTACTTAAACCATTAACCTTTCCTAAACCTAACCAAGTTGTTTTATTGCCTAAACTTAAAAATGTTCCATGGTGTCAGCACGTAATTCCAATTTGAAATGTGGTAATTTAAAATGTTTCTGTGAGATCAGGTTGGACACATTGTGCCTTGTGGTAAAAACCTGTCTAAATAAATAATATCACTGACAAGCTCTAAAAATCATGAGCCAAGTGAATTGTTACTCAGGGGTCATTGATCTATGTGATAAAAGGTTAATGATAAAGGAGATCTAATAGGCCATGATCACTGCACAATGCTGATCACTGCACAATGCTGCTGTACTGTGATTGGGGTCCTACAGAAACCATTGTCTGGATTCTGTTTTTGTAGCTATCTTCATTGGTTAGGCCATTACTTTAGTTCAAAGTGAAATATCTCAACAAGAACTGGACGACATTTCGAATTTCCTTAAACCTGCATTCTATCTAATTTCCAGCAAGGGGTGACACCACTAGTTGCAAAAAGAAGTCAGTTTCTAAAGAGGTCTATGGGAAACTTACCCCACTTTTCCCTTAATTTATTACCTCAGTAAACATTTTCATGATAGATAATAAAGAATTTAGTGTGGGTTGGTGGGGCATAAAGCACAGGGCTTTCAAGCATGGGATCAGTTTATGTCCCGCCTCCCTATAGGCGGGACATAACAAAACATAATCTGTCACCAGCTGTGTGAACAACTGCAGGCTGTATCTTCCTTGTTTTACCTGTTTACTTTTTAAATCTGAAATTTGATGATCAACTTACAGAAGTGTGAATTTAAAGCATCAGTCATCCCTCCACCCATTAGATTTGTTGTGACATGAACAGAGAGTTCAACAGGTTTTTAACATAGATGAGCTAACAAAGCTCAGCCACCAGAACATCCATGGTCTATTTTGAGTTTTTAATTTATCCTGATGATTAAATACTGGTATTATTTTTAAAATAATGGCAACAATGTCAGCTTTGTGTGATTTGGAGAACACACAACCCCCTGGAGCAACCATCTCACTCGTATCACAAACACCACACACACACACACACACACACACACACACACACACACACACACACACACACACACACACACACACACACACACACACACACAGGCCTGTCTGCGAGTTTGGGGATTAATTGAGCTGCAAATCCACACACCACCTCTTTTATCCAAGCTGGACAGCTGTTTAGCACTCAAGGAAAACTCATTTATTGGTTTGCTGTTTTTGTACAGTTTTTCATCATTATTTTCAGTTGCACCATTCTTACACTTACCATTGTTACGCTTACCTGCCTGACACACATACATAATTACTATGGGTGTGTCTGTACACAAACACACACACACAGACACACACACACATTTATATAAAGATACAAAACACTGACAGAACTGAGGAAGATGACAATTCTCTAATGTGTAGATGTTCAGAAAGTGGTTTAATATTTACGTACCTTGAATTGCCATTTCCATATGAGCAGTTAGAGTGAATTTGGTGTTATATTATAAACAGCAAGGGATGCATGTGTACTGAAATAAATCAAATCATTTTGATATTTGAGTAGTAAAATAAAAGATTGCTTTTCAATGAAAGAACTGCTACATAAGAGTGACATGACACTGTCATGAACACATGACACTCACATGACACATGTCATACACAGCCTTGACAAATGAACCCTAACTCGGCCCTCGTCCCCTTGGTTGTGATCTACTTGAAGAGTCTAAGGAACCTGATGCCAGCTATCAAAAGGAACGTCCGGCGAGCGGGGAATGGTGTGACGTGCTGAGAGACTGCCGTATGATCTCCTACAGGAAGAACAAAAATCTCAAAGATATTTTAGTCAACACATCAACCCTAGGGAGGCGCTTTGAGGTTTAGATATTGGTTTTATACGTCTCTCCCACATTTTTTGCCCCCACAGCAGAGCTAGTTTTAACCCGTGGCAGGTCCTGCAGCACACCACAATCAATGTGGTTTATGCAATTAGGTGCAGGGCCTCCCATAAATTTTACGTGGGGGAGACAAGAAATGCACTAAATTTAAGAATCAAGCAACACCAGTAAGGGCGATGGCACCGTCGATGGCAACTGTTTTATATGCACATTTTAAACTCCACAGCTGTCAAAATGTTTAGCGCATGGGCCTGGAGAGCAACAGAGCCTGGACCACTGGTCAGTGTTGGGCGGCGGAGAGGAAGTGGATCCATCTTTTAAAAAAGATAGATACGTTTTACATCTGAAAATACTTTCCTTCCACTGCTGATTTCCTCTCTCCTCAGGTTTTAGCTGGACAGCACATTAAAACCAACCTCTTAAACCCCCTGCATTCTTTCTTTCCCTTGTTTTGTCCTTTGTTTTGTCCTCTTGTTTTTGTTTTTATAGCATGCTGCTTGGATTTTATTATTCTTTCTTTTTGGGGATTAATTTCTATTTGCAGAGGGGTCCTACGTAATATGTAAATATATTTTTACATTTTTTAATAAAATTATTTAAAGATGCTTTGGTGGTCCTTTATAGCTTTTATCCTCCCGTATCTCCATCCATCTTCGCGTGGACGTATCGCGTCGCGGGGGGAGCAGCTCCAGTAGGGGACCCCAAACTTCCCTTTCCCGAGCCACATCCACCAGCTCCGACTGGGGGATCCTGAGGCGTTCCCAGGCCAGGTAGGAGATATAATCTCTCCACCTAGTCCTGGGTCTTCCCCGAGGCCTCCTCCCAGCTGGACGTGCCTGGAACACCTCCCTAGGGAGGCGCCCAGGAGGCATCCTTACCAGATGCCCAAACCACCTCAACTGGCTCCTTTCGACGCAAAGGAGCAGCGGCTCTATTCCGAGCTCCTCTCGGATGACTGAGCTTTTCACCCTATCTCTAAGGGAGACGCCAGCCACCCTCCTGAGGAAACTCATTTCGGCCGCTTGTACCCTTGATCTCGTTCTTTCGGCCATGACCCAGCCTTCATGACCATAGGTGAGGGTAGGAACGAAAATTTCCCGGTAGATCGAGAGCTTTGCCTTCTGGCTCAGTTCCCTTTTCGTCACAACGGTGCGATAAACCGAATGTAATACAGCACCAGCTGCTCCGATTCTCCGACCAATCTCACGCTCCATGGTCCCCTCACTTGCAAACAAGACCCCAAGGTACTTAAACACCTTCACTTGGAGTAAGGACTCACTCCCTACCTGAAGAAAGCACTCCATCGGTTTCCTGCTGAGAACCATGGCCTCAGATTTAGAAGTGCTGATCCTCATCCCAGCCGCTTCCCACTCGGCTACAAACCGATCCAGTGAGTGCTGAAGGTCACAGACCGATGACGCCATCAGGACCACATCATCTGCAAAAAGCAGCGATGAGATCCCGAGCCCACCGAACTGCAACCCCCTCCCCTCCTCCACCTCCCACAGTTTCTCCCAGGGAACCCGGTCATACGCCTTCTCCAAATCCACAAAACACATCTAGACTGGTTGGGCATACTCCCAGGCCCCCTCCAAGATCCTTGCGAGAGTGAAGATCTGATCCATTG
Source organism: Percina caprodes (assembly GCA_013375575.1). Taxonomy (NCBI): domain Eukaryota; kingdom Metazoa; phylum Chordata; class Actinopteri; order Perciformes; family Percidae; genus Percina; species Percina caprodes. The sequence goes on along the minus strand of JABXJD010000140.1, from coordinate 1,523,852 downwards.
TTCCACGGCCAGGACGGATATATATATATATATATATATATATATATATATATATATATATATATATATATAGGACAGCCAGAGATCAACACCAGCTCTGCTATATCCACATTCCCTGCATACGCCGCCCAGTGAAGACACACGTTCAGCTCCTTGTCATTGATGGTGACATCAGCTCCTCTGTTCAGCAGCACTTTTATCACCTCTACGTATTTGTGCTCGCAGCGCCCATCCAGGGCGTTGCATTTTAACCCAAACCTAACAATAACCATAACTTGTCATGACAAAACCGAATGATACTTAAATAAAAAGCATTATAACCATTTATGACTTGTTTATAATCTTTTATGACACGTTCATGACAGTGTCATGTCACTGTTATGTAGAAAACTTCAAGTGTAACAGAATTTCCACTCTCTGGAAACTTCCGGCTTCTGAACTGGTTCCACTCTGGTTCCAAATGAGAAATCACAGAATGAATGGAGGTCTATGGAGTTATACCTCAGGATATAATTTTTTGTCTAGTCATTTAAATGTTGCATTCAACACTAATGCTGGGTGTTAGTTGCTTTTTTGTTTTTTGTTGTCTAAAAAGCCTTTTAAAATGTCAATAACATCATACACATCGTACAGCCAAAGATATTGCTTTACGGCAAGCTCTGAGTCACATCAGGAGTGAGCCTTGCCAATCTCCGTGGCTAGATCTGGGGGTAGCATCTCCAGTGTGGTGGCCATGGCAGAGACAGCAGAGGCTAACAAGGCAATGTTATTCTGTGCCGTGAGGCCCTGGGCTGCACAAGGGTGCGAGCTGTCAGTAACCTGCGCACATACTCGGTCTTGGGGGGACAAACGTGTGGAACGTGTGTCGAATGTGTTCCGGTGCCTGAAGAAGGTGGCTCTCATAAGCACAATAGAGAAAACCTGACTCTGTCACCATGAACCCGAGAAAAAAATGTGCATAGAAACTGGAGCCTTCAGTTTCCCAGGCTGGGAAAATGCCTCCTCCACAAATGGCCGAAGCTTTGAGAAGCGTGACCACAGTGGGACTCGTTTGGACGGCTGCTCCTGGGTATAAACATCTTCACTCAGAAGGCCACAAGCAGGCGCTGGGAGTTCTGCCGGCACCGGGATTGTGTAAGAAAAGAGATTGGAAAGCTGGGTCTTCTTCTATACCTGGGGAACGGCGGCCCTGGTCCTTAGAGTACTCCCTCTGGGCCTCATCTGTGAAAGGTACTATACAAATATTATTTTACTAATTAATTAATTTTACTAATCCTAACACCATTGTGTCACCAAGTGTCAGATCTTTTAAGATTCTATTTAGTATAACTTCAACACCCCACTGAGAAATATGACTTGCCTTGCAAATAGCAAGGAGTCTTATTGCAGCTTATTTCAACCTAAAATTTGGATCAGTATTTCCTAAACTTCCAAAAAACATAAGTAATTTATTTGCAGAGGCTAAATGGTTACATATTTCAATTTCATTTTTTTAGATTTTAGATTTAGATTCAACTTTATTGTCATTACACATGTACAGGTACAAGGCAACAAAATGCAGTTTGGGTCTAATCAGAAGTGCAATAGCAGTAAGTGCAGGATATACAATGGTTCCATAGTGCAGGATGGATATGTACTGAATAAATATAAAAATGAATACTATTATAAACAGAATTTTACAGCTAGATTATCCTATGAATATAATATATAGATAACAAGTATTGTGACATTATAGTATTGCAGATAACAAAATGGAGGCAGGTGTGAGGAGGGAGAGGAGAGTCTGTCAGTATATGAGGGGAGTGGGATCAATGAGGGTTAGAGTTCAATAAAGAGACAGCTCTGGGGAAAAAAACTGTTCTTTAGTCTGCTGGTCCTGGTCCGGAGGCACCTGAACCGCCTGCCGGAGGGCAGGAGAGAAATCAGTCTGTGGGCTGGGTGAGAGGAGTCCTTAAGGATGCTGCGAGCTCGATGCAGACAGCGTTTCCTCTGGATGTGCTCGATGACGGGTAGTGGAGTCCCAGGGATGCGCTGGGTGGTTTTCACCACCTGCTGCAGTGCCTTGCGCTCTGCCACAGAACAGCTCCCATACCACACTGTTGTACAGTTGGTGAGGATGCTTTCTATTGCACAGCGATAGAAGTTCACCAGGATAGTCGAGGAGAGCTGATTCTTCCTCAGTGTCCTCAGGAAGAAAAAGGTGCTGGTGAGCCTTCTTGACCAGGCAGGAGGTGTTGGTTGACCAGGTCATGTCCGCCGAGATGTGGATCCCCAGAAACTTGAAACTGGAGACACGCTCAACAGCCATTCCATCGATGTGGATGATGTCGTGCGTGCCTCTCGACTCCTTTCTGAAGTCCACGATGAGCTCCTTTGTTTTGGTGGTGTTGAGGAGCTAGTTATTTTCAGTGCACCATGTGGCCAGGTGCTTGATCTTCTCCCTATAGGCAGTCTCATCGTTGTTGCTGATGAGACCAATCACTGTAGTGTCGTCCGCAAACTTGATGATGGAATTAGATTCGTACACAGGCTTGCAGTTGGAGGTGAAGAGGGAGTAGAGAAACGGGCTTAGCACACAGCCCTGTGGTACACCAGTGTTGAGTGTAATGGACGTGGAGCAGTTGGAGCCTGATCGAACATTCTGGGGTCTGTTGGTCAAAAAGTCCAAAATCCAGTTGCATCTGTGTACAATAGTATTTGCAATGCATTTGGCATTGAGAATATAATGGATGGGATGTAAAAAGGGCTCCATCAGTAAAATCATACAAGAATCCCTCTCTACTTCTTTGTGATACAGTATTCAACATGGTGAAGATTCTGGAATTGGTCAGTAACTGCTTAAGACTTTGAATGAGTGGTACATAGTAAAAAAACGTTTGCTTCTTAAGGCCATGACCCTTGAAAGACCACACTTAATCCAACAAATCTTCTGGGACACAACTTCCTCTGGGTTGACTGGATTGAATAGTTCCCAGATGGTTTTATTCTGTCCATATGCTGTGGTTGAGAAAGGATCCATGAATGTATCAAATGTATCTTGGAGCTGAGCAGTTGTCTCTAGATTCTCTTCAAACACCCATCTGAGTCTCTCCCTTAGTGTGTCAAGGAGAGCAGCTTGGTACTGTTGCACCCCTGAGATGACACGGTGAAAATGTTTAAAATGCATAATATTTTTTCACCCATAGAATTATAGCTAACAGGCAACAATTATTTATATTTTTATAAATATGGTTTCTGTTACAGTCATGGAAGGGAGGACCCAAGTGTAGAGATGACCGGCAGGCAAGAGACTGTATGACCAGGCTTTATTTGTCAAACAGAAAGTCGAAACAACCACAGGGAACTCCAGAAGAACAAATGAACAGTCCAAAATCCAAAAAAGGGAAAAAACAACAGAGGGAAAAAAATCCCAAAAAAGGCCCACAAGGAAAAAGGAAAAACTAACCTCAGGGAGGAGTCTAAATTTTAACGCGAAATGGCAGAAACAGGTTAACGGGGAACATGCATAGACGCACACAAACACACAAAACAGGAATAATGATCTGACACAGGACAAGGAAAGCACAAAGACTAAATACAGAGGGTAACGAGGTAACAAGAGGCAGGTGACAAGAGGGCTGGGAAACGGGTGGAAAACATTGGGCGTTTCTCAATCTGTGTTCTTCTATGGACTTGTGTTCTTGTGTTCTTGTGAAACGTCATGTTCAGTCGCCAAAGTACTGACCCAATACACAAGTTAGCATTTCGCCAAGAACAGTTAAAATTCCCGGATGTGTTCTCGACACGCCCATTTTACCGAGGATACATCGGATGGTAACTTGTGTGAACTTGGCAGGGCCAGTATCCCATAATTCAATTCGGGTGTGAAGCGCGGATGGTTTCCGGTACACAGATACAACAGAAGTGGAAAGTTTTTCACAATTTACGTCTTTTATTAAAATCAATAATTTCATTTTAAGACGTTTTAAGGCGAGAAACCAACTGTGTAGATTTTGAATATGGGCAGTTTAACGAAAATTGATGGTGAATTAAAAAAGCCTTCGGAGTTGGAAAGCTCCACAATCCCCGGCGGGCGTAGCAAGCTCGCCAGCCGGGAATGACTCTCGCGAGCCGGTCAGTCAGTCAGCTCACAGACCCCCCCTGCCCCTCATTTAGACAGACCACTGCAGCAGCGGCAATGGCAGAGATAAGCCAGGTTCACAACTGTAAGATATTTAAAACAATTAACCGCTGTTATTCTGTATTTCATTCATTACATTCAGCGTTTTGTTCTGTGTATTGTTGTAATTGTTTTTATCGGGGGACAACTGAGGAAACCAAGCGCCCTCTGTGTGTTGGACCAGCGCTCTCTGTGCTGGGGGTGTTGCGCAATAACAGGAAGAACGCTTCGTCTCAAAAACTGTCAACAGCGTTTTGTGTGCTTCTGAACTCGCGAGTTCATTCTTCCAGGTACAACCAGCAAGAACGTTCTCCCCAAGAACACAAGTCCGTTCTTTGCTTACTTGGTATTGAGAAACGCCCATTAGGTATTCATGGGAGCAGAAAAACAGAGGAAGTAGAACTAAATACAAGACGAGACAGAGACCAGACTTCAAAATAAAACAGGAAACAGAACACATGCAAAAATGTGTCCTTTTGTTCTTATAAAAAAGCAAGACATGACAGAACCAGGCTAAGAAATAAACACAGGAAAACAGACTACCACAACAAAATAGGACAAAAACACTAAACCATAACAGTTTCAAGCAATTATTCACTAATATGATATTAACAGTACCATTAAAGCATTTGCCCATCAAGACAAATTTACCTGTGATGAGTGGCACTTTTCCCGGATGTCACAGCAACAGCTTCTTCCTTTAGAAAATGAGAAGCAGTTTTGCGCCTAATGTCTCTCTACAACATCAAACTTGTGTCATAGGCTACAGCTCTGGGAGATCACTGACGGCCAAAATCAACCTCTCGTCCATGATCCGTTTGAAGATCCACGTGTATTCTGTTTACTTTTCTTTTTGTTTCCCACATGTGAATGCACGTCACAGCACACCGCAGCTCTTGCGGGTGCCACGGTCAAAGTTGAACCATGTTGAACTATGACCATGGCACGGGCAAGAGCGGCTAAGCAGCAAACTGCCGCTTGTGCTGTGCTTTGCTCAGTGGCAGGTCAGTTCTTGCATTTGCAAGCCATTGACAATAATGGGTTTCATAGTCTAGCGTTGCCTCTTGCGTGTACAATGCAAATCGGCCCTCAGCATCCCGATGTGCCATGTAACATCTCTGGTTTTCTTTTGCAGACAATGGCACCATTTCCTGACAAACACATGCATACTGTTTAAACTAATCTTTTTTGTTATAAATAATATAAGTAATGATAAAAAAACAAATACATGCCAGACACTGACCAACAACCTAAACCTCTAATAAATCACGCTGTTTTTTTGTACAGCCAAATTATGCTAAAGTCTGCCATTTCTACTCATGAACAGTGAACAACAGGCTAGCACATGATGATTACACAAGATTAACTACGATATATCTTTAAAATCACAAAAAAATCTGTTTCCTTGATATACATTTTACTCTGTAAACTTAGTCTTCCTCCAGCAGCTGTACGTGGCAACGAGCTATTCCAGGTTGTCCATGCCGCCCTTGTGGCAATGTAATGGAGCGCAATGTAATGGAGCACAATCTTGGGTTTGGACCCGAGTACCCACGAGTCCCCCGAGTGCAGCGTGCACAACAGCAGCGCGTTCTCGTTACTCTTGGGCACGTAGGACACCAGTGCGGCGGCGCGCATGAAGGCGAACTTGGACAACGACACGGCGCTGCCCTTGGTCTTGACCAGGGCGGGCGGCAGCACGGGCCGGTTTTTCCAACCAGGGTGAGGCCCCTCTCTTGTACAGGCTCGGAACACATGTCCCACATGTCCCGTATGGCCACCAGTTTGTCCAAGGCCCGTCTGGCGGCTCTTGACTCGCATTCGTCGAATCGCAGCAATCTTGGCGCGGAATATGGGCCTGCCGCTCTCCTCATGCCACAGGCTTTCCAAGGCCTTTTTCCGGGACCTGTACACGCCCGAGAGGATCAGCAGCCCAAGGTAGGCCACGGCATCCATGCCTTTACACTCGTTGCCATGCGTCCTTAGGGCCTTGAGGTTCGTTGCGGCCAGTACGATGTCTTCTCTTTGCCGCGTGACAAACAGGCTGAATCCCGAGACTATGTCGCGGGCGGCGTTGTACTCCGTGGGTTTAACAAGGGTTAAATACCCTGGTACAGTTCCAACTCGTCGCCAGTTTGTCAGTTTACCTCTTGTGGTATATTGCAGCCACTCTAAATAGCTTGTTGAATATTTTTTTTTTTGCAGTTGTATCTAACATTTTTTTTTTCCACCTGTCACAGTATATCCCGTAGTTGTTGCCTGCCTGCCTGTTGATTCACCTCCCTGTTTGTTCTTTTCCCGCAAGCCCGTCTGTCCGCCCTGATAGCGTCCAGAAACACCACCGTCACCCCCTTGGCTTTCCCAGTTCTTTTTCTAGTTAAAGAGACAGTTATCATTACGGAGTTTCCATGTTTTTTTGGAATTTGCTTACACCATTACATGTACAAAAATAGCATTAATTCAGTAAAAAAGTTTTCAAACAAGAATAGGCATATTAGGTATATATAAATTTTATTTTCTTTATTTGAAAGTCCGTCTGCCGGAATGTCTGCTTAGAAAAGTTCTGGCACTTGGAAAATGTAGTTGATGACTGAAACATTCAGAACACTGAAACATCAGGAGGGCCAAGAGGGAAAAATAATCAAAACAAAAACCCCAAACCACAACAGCACCCCCCCCCCCCCAAAGACAGATACCAGATGTCAAACTAATGCCACAAAAAACCAAAAACAACTCAGAGAGGGCACAAAGAGAAGGCACGAGGAAGGACACAAGGGCAGGAAGGCAGGAAGGCGCGAGGAAGGCTAGAAAAAAGACTGGAGACGGGTAGCGAGCAAAGGACTGGGGTAGAGGAAACAGAGGAGGGACTAAGGATAGGGAACGAGAGGGACAGAGTGTTGGAGAGATAGAGCGAGATGCTTGGCGTCTGGTCAAGGTCAGGGGAGATGGACGTCCGGTCGGGGTCAGGAATGCCGGTCAGCCGGTCACGGTCGGGGGAGCCAGTCGGCCGGTCTGGGTCGCCGGTCGGCCGTTTTGGGGGGCCGGTAGGCCTGTCTGGATCGGGGGGGCCAGTCAGCCTGTCTGGGTTGGGGGGGCCAGTCGGCCGGTTTGGGGGGCCGGTCGGCCATTCTGGGGGGCTGGTCGGCCATTTTGGGGGGCCGGTTGGCCGGTCAGGGTCTGGGGGACCGGTCCAAAGCGCCGGTCACTGGCAAAGGGTCCAAAGCGCCGGTCGCCGGCGGGGGGTCCGAGGGACTGGGCTCCAGTGGGAGGTTTGGGACGCCTGGCGCCAGCAGGATAAACATGGGGGTAGCTATGTTATTACTGTTTGTGTGGTAATAAAATAAATAACATTGTAAAAGCTACCATACACAATACATAGGAATCATATACAGTATGCTTCGGTCTGAGTATTTCACAATCTGCTCAGTTACTGGGACTTTCACGCACAACCATTTCTAGGGTTTACAAAGAATGGTGTGAAAAGGGAAAAACATCCAGTATGCGGTAGTACTGTGGGCGAAAATGGCTTGTTGATGCCAGAGGTCAGAGGAGAATGGGCCGACTGATTCAAGCTGATAGAAGAGCAACTTTGACTGAAATAATCACTCGTTACAACCGAGGTATGCAGCAAAGCATTTCTGAAGCCACAACACGCACAACCTTGAGGCGGATGGGCTACAACAGCAGAAGACCCCACCGGGTACCACTGATCTCCACCATCAAATTGGACAGTTGAAGACTGGAAAAATGTTGCCTGGTCTGATGAGTCTCGATTTCTGTTGAGACATTCAGATGGTAGAGTCAGAATTTGGCATAAACAGAATGAGAACATGGATCCATCATGCCACTGTGCAGGCTGGTGGTGGTGGTGTAATGGTGGGGGGGATGTTTTCTTGGCACAATTTAGGCCCCTTAGTGCCAATTGGGCATCGTTTAAATGCCACAGCCTACCTGAGCATTGTTTCTGACCAGGTCCATCCCTTTATGGCCACCATGTACCCATCCTCTGATGGCTACTTCCAGCAGGATAATGCACCAAGTCACAAAGCTTGAATCATTTCAAATTGTTTTCTTGAACATGACAATGAGTTCACTGCAGCAGCAGTATGCAGCGTCCTGAGTGGTGGAAATGCTTGCAGAAAGAAACAGCTGTTGTCAAGTAAAAATGTCACTGTCAAATAGGTTGAAGCTAAAAGTGAATGAATGGACTGACAAGCAGGCTATGCATTGTCATGTACTGTATAACTCATTTACAAACAATGGTGTTGCAGCATTATCAAGAATGAGGAAGGTGAACATAACATTGCGTAATTCACGTGCATATGAAGTAGCCACATGCATCTGTTTTGGTCCTATAATGCATCCATAGATTTACCGCGCCAGCAGAGAGGATGGTTCTTTTAGCCAGCAGTTAAGTTTATAAGAATTTGTCCAAATTTCAAGATTCCCAGCAAACTAAGATAAACAGTTAGACTACAAACCGACAGCTTGTGTTTTAGCTTGTTTGTAAAATCAATGCCACGTAGAATTAAGGCAGTTCTGAAGGCGAAAAGGGGTCAAACACAGTGTTAGTATGGTGTTCCTAATAATCCTATAGATGAGTGTATATAGATGCATATTTTGTGGTGAAGTCTCAGTTTTTAGTTCTTCAATCTTACTGTTACAATTTACCCCAGGTTGTAATACAACATACCCTGGTAGTGGGGTAGGTTGTAACAATGGCACTCCTGAATTCTGTGATAGACTTGGAGCAGTCTAAAACATTGGTATTTGTAGTAGACATATGAGGGTACTTTGTGTCAAAATTTGAGTGTCCTACCACAAACATTCTGCAAGTTATAGGAGTTGAGTCAAAAAGTGTTACAACCATCCCCGATCTCCTCATGAATATGGAGTTTTTTCAAGTAAAGTTAACATTTTTTATTGTAAAATGAAAGTTTTAGGTGCATTAAAACTCCATAATTCCAGGCAATGACTGATATATTTAAGTTAAGCACATCATGACTACACCCTTACTGAAAATCAAACAATTTTACTGTAAAAAATGGAGTAAAATCGCATCCCTTAGCTGTTAAATGACTAGAAATTTGAAACTTGAGGTGCTATAAAAAGACTTTTCTCCATAATTCCAAGCAATGACTGATATATTTGAGTAGAGGACATCACTGACTGTACCCATACAGAAAGTAAAACATTTTTACTATATAATAAATCTCTTTCCTTCAGATTGTAGTAATTCCTTCTTCGCCACCGCCAACGCTGTTTTCTACGGTCCTGGGACAGGAAACTGAAGCCTCTTTCCTTCCCTACGTTCTTCCTTCTATCCTTCCCTCCTCTTCTTTAATTCTTTTTTTTCAGCATTACAAGGTTATTTATTCATGTGTTTGTACATACAGATTGACTCAAATGTACATCACAGGCAACATTGTTGAGCCTTAGATAAAAGAATGTGTATTAAATAATATTTTTGTTAAACCGGACATGGGTTTAACTGCATCATTGAGTGAGTTAAGGATGAAAAGCCAAGGAGGCCAAAACCTGTGGCTTCCCATGTAAATTTTGTGTGTTGTTAGACTCCCTGGCTTTCTATTGAATTTTTCAATTCAATTTTATTTATAGTATCAATTCATAACAAAAGTTATCTCAAGACACTTTACAGATAGAGTAGGTCTAGACCAGATAGAGTAGGTCTAGACTACACTCCAGAATTTACAAGGACCCAACAGTTCTAGTAGTTCCCTCCAGAGCAAGCAACAGTGCGACAGTGGCGAGGAAAAACTCCCTTTTAGGAAGAAACCTCGGACAGAGCCAGGCTCTTGGTGGGCGGTGTCTGACGACCGGTTGGGGTTAGAATGAAGAGTGGCAATAACAGCCACAGAAAAGATAACAGTTTGTAGTAGTTCTTTGTAGTAGTTCATGGCTTAGCAGGGAATTGTGCGGCATTACAAGGCACAGCAGGACGTAGCAGGATGAACACGGCATCACAGGACGTGTAGCGGGACCATGGCTACAGCTGCTACCATGATGTTGGAGCCTCCCTGATCCGAGGGAACATGCTGGGGGGAAAAGAACATAAGGACTCCGGGGAATGACTCCCCAGAGCTAGGTTAGTAACAAGCATTTCTGGGACATGGATGCACACAAATGGAAAGATAGAAAGATAAAAAGATAGAGGAGAGAGGAGCTCAGTGTGTCAAAGGAAGTCCCCCAGCAGTCTAAAACTATTACAGCATAACTGGGAGAGCATAACTAACTAGGAGAGCATGACTAACTAGGAGAGACAGGGTAATACAGTCATCACGTATAGTCGTCACGTTGAATACATGTGTTAAATAGACAATACACATAATGTGAACCATAATCTACTGAATTGTAAATATGTAATGTAAAGGCTCACATTTGTATTCCTGGTGTGTTAGTTTGTCTTACACAATAACTTCTACCATCTGATCAAGCTGTCCTACTGATAAAGGAACTAATTCCTTGACTTGAACCTTGACATGAAGGTTTTCATGTCTGCTTATTAATTATAGTTGAGTTTACTTGTTATGAGGAGTAATACTCAGCCTGTGAAAACAGTTATCAGTTGTTGCTCTGAAGGGAGCACTCCAATGTATACCTTATGCCCTGACTTCAGCAGAGGTGGAAAAGTACTAAAATATTGTACTCAAGTAAAAGTACCAATACTTTGATGAAATATTACTCAAGTACATGTGAATATACCAATCTAAAAAATAGTAAAAGTAAAGGTAAAAGTAAAGTAATAAGTAGTTCATTTAAAATGTACTTGAATTAAAAGGTATTTAGTTACATTTTTTTTTTTTATGTAAAATGGGGCAGGGGGATCTCTCCCATGTATAGAAAATAGACAAAGAGGTCATAAATCCAGACCTATTTGTTTTTGTTTTTAATTAAATCAAAAGCTATACAAATGTATAAACATCTATACAAATGTATACACATGTAATAACAACATAGCACAAGACATTTCATGCTACAATTCAATACAAAAAAACTGAGCTCTCCCTTTACCATTCACACTGCTGATACATTTGACTAATGTTCACAGCCCAGACAAGCACCTAGCTTCTACACACCTAAGTAGCCCTTATGAGATAATTAGATGTATTAATTTAGCCAGTGTCCTACATACATTGTCCTACAGGTTGCTAGTGCTAGACAAAAATTAGCAATGCCAAAAGACATGTTGTTTTGTGCCTGGTAGTCAGCCTAGATGCTAATCATTCCTCACTGTAGTGCAGGGGTCATCAACTACATTTTTCAAGTGCCAGAACTTTTCTAAGCAGACATTCCGGCAGACGGACTTTCAAATAAAGAAAATAAAATTTATATTTACCTAATATGCCTATTCTTGTTTGAAAACTTTCTTACTGAATTAATGCTATTTTTGTACATGTAAACATGGAAACTCCGTAATGATAACTGTCTCTTTAACTAGAAAAAGATTTCAGACTAGGAGGCAGTTCACTGAGGAGTGATGGATAAAGTCTATGATTACTGAAACATGGTTGTAGTATGCAGTGTCCTGAGTGGTGGAAATGCTTGCAGAAAGAAACGGCTGTTGTCAAGTAAAAATGTCACTGTCAAATAGGCTGAAGCTAAAAGTGAATGAATGGACTGACAAGCAGGCTATGCATTGTCATGTACTGTATGTCTCATTTACAAACAATGGTGTTGCAAAATAATACAACCAGCATCATCAAGAATGAGTAAGGCGAACATAACACTGCGTAATTCACGTGCATATTAAGTAGCCACATGCATCTGTTTTGGTCCTATAATGCATCCATAGATTTACCGCTCCAGCAGAGAGGATGGTTCTTTTAGCCAGCAGTTAGGTTTATAAGAATTTGTTCAAATTTAAGATTCCCAGCAAACTAAAATAAACAGTTAGACTACAAACCAACAGCTTGTGTTTTAGCTTGTTTGTAAAAATTCTCAATTTGCTGAGTTGTGTTTGTGTAAAACACAGCGTTGGATGAGAGTGGACTGAGCAGACGTGAGTTCATCCGCTCCAGCGGCCATTGGTAATCCTCTTTATATCGTTGCCAGTCATGTAGGCTACTGCGTGTTTTAACGCGCACACATCTCGGCTCAGCTGTGTGTGTGTGTGTGTGTGTGTGTGTGTGTGTGTGTGTGTGTGTGTGTGTGTGTGTGTGTGTGTGTGAGCGCAGACATCGCTGTACAGAATCCCGGCATGTGAATCATGCAAATACGGGGGAGTTTTTTGCTCTAGCTACCTGTGTAATGTTGCCTGCTGTAAATGCTAAATACTAGAGTGCATTTGATGATGGCTGCTATAGTTATAACGGGGGCGAGTTTTTCCCCGTCCGTTCGGTTTTCGTTAGTCAAAATACACAACAATACAAAATACACAACAAAACTACCTAATACAGTAACGTGAGTAAATGTATTTGTTACTTTCTATTTCTGGACTTCAGATATTAAGTTTTTTTAACAGAAAGCCTGCATTACAAATAGTCTAGTTCTCACTTCAGTCTGTGCTCCTTAAATTTCAACCATTATTTTTTTTAATCTGTCTCTTGCAAATCCCTCACATTTATGGAAGTGAAATACTAACTATACTTGGTGGATTACCCCTTTAAATCCCTCTCTACCAAGCTGATGTGTGGTGAGCGTCTAGCGTCATAAGGCTGTCGTGCATCACCCAGGTGGGTGCGACACATTGGTGGTGTTAGAGAGTAGTCCCCCCACCTTAAAGCACTTTGAATGTCTATGATAAAGCGCTATATAAATGTAATGAATTATTATTATTATTATTATTAAACAAGTACCAAGAAACATTTGTTTAGGCTCTGACCTGATCTCACTATGACCCCCAGTTTCACCAGGGGGTTGACTTTTTACCTGCTTTAAACCAGTGGAACCCCCTAACGTGGTCAAAATACAAATCTGAGTAATCGTGAGATTATTAAAATTAGGAAAAAAAAGATTTTTTTGTTCTCTTTAAGTATCAAATTTGTAACTTTAGATCAGGTGCTGCTGTGAATGAACTTCTTTTAAAGGGTCACAAGCCAAAGAAGTTGAGAACTACTTAAACAACATTGAAATAGACACAAATGAGCTGTGTTGACAAAAAATAATAATAAAATGGTTCATGTTTAAATCCAACCTACAGGGCAGAGTAAATGACCCAGAGTAAATGACCCAGCTCTAACATAATGTTAAATAAATATTACTTTTGTGCTTTAAAGACAGACACTACTTATACCGAGGACAATATCAAGTGATGCTCTGCTTTGCCAGCAGGAAGGGATCAGTGTTCCAAATCCAATCCACAAAGTCTGCAGTTTTAATCCTAATTCTTATTGTGCAACTAGGTACATATAGTAATTATTGCTATAGAATACGGTTGGTGCATTTTGAGTAAAGAAGAACATTATTGCCAATTCTTATTCTCTGCCTCTAGGTTTATGGGATTGAATGGCATACAAGTCCAACAGCTTCCAAACAAAGTGAGTCTATACTAATGATTCACACACAGGTGGGTTGTCAGAGTCCTGACTGTGCATGGAGCTCAGGCCTGTGTCTGAGTCCTCATCGTTTGTATTGCAGACCTTGGACAGACCTCTGGACTGCTCCACCCAGATACTACCCTTTTCTGCTGATACAGGCTCTTCCTCAGCGCTCACTGCACCCAGCTCTGCCTTACCATCGTCAGTCAGTTTGTTGTTTACCTGCTCTATCTTCATGGTCTCAACTTTGGCCAGAAGGTCCAAAAGTTCACTCTCCCTGGTTTCCCAGAGCGCCAAACTCAGGTCCAAGTCCCCCCTGATGGCGTCTAGGTCTGTCTTCAGACGTAGGCCAATGTACAAACTGGTGTCCAGCTGCATTTTGAGCCTAACTTTATCTAGTGCAAACTCATTCTCAGACAAACTTTCCACATCTTGTTCAGCTGGAGCGGCAGACAATGCCAGGCACATCTCCTCCATGACGCAGTCGGTGTCCTTCGTCACTTCCACTACACTATCCTCACGCCGTTTAATCCACCGCTGGTTGAGCTGCTTCTGGATCTCCCCGGTGATGCTCTCCACGAGCGCCTCGCGCACCATCAGCTCGTCCTGCAGCCGCACCACCTCCTCACACCAGCGCGCGTACTCCTCGAACTGGACGACCGCCTCCGCTGGGCACCGCGCATCCTGTCGCTCCGCCTTGAGCTTGCAGTCCGTAGGAGCAGGAGCCTCCGATGAGTAGCCAACCATGTATATGTCCTGCACATAGTTCACTCCGTGTCTCTTAATGCGGTCTAAGTGCACTTTGGCCTCGTACCGCTCGATCTCCTGGTCAAGCTCCTTGATCTTCTGGATCTGCTGGCGCATTGTGTGATCCTGGGCGATCACCAGGTGAACCAGCGTCTCCATCTTCTCCATGGAGCGCTTATCTTTAGAAACAGCATGTCCTTTCGTTTTGTTAATCTTATCCAACTTCCTGAAAGTCTTCCTGACTATTCGTCTCTGTTTCTCCTGGGACATGTTAGCGGCAGCGGCCGCTGCGGTCAAGCAAGTCCTGGCGGTGCCCATCAGCACCCCGCTCGGACTGCTGCTCTCCCGGCTCTGGACCACCCGGGCCTCGGCACTACGGGGCCTGTTGTTGAGAAGCAAAGCTTCATTCTTCACCAGGACGAAGCGGATATTTTCTTGCTCGTCCCCCCAGGCGCTCCACAGCCGGAGGATTTTGGTCTTATTGGGTAAAATTCTCTCGAAGCCTCTCCATTTTTCCACCACGCAATAGGACTGCGGAGAGCCGGACAGCATCGCCGCCGAGGTTCCCTGCTGCAGGTTCTGGTCCTCCAGCAAGACTTTGACCACGTCGGCGCAGGTGGTTCGCTTCGTCAGCCTGGAGACCAGCTTCTCCTCCCGGCAGACCCACACAGATATCTTTCCCTCTTCCAGCTCCATCTCAGGTTCAACTCAACAAGATAAAAAGGTTTCCGCAACTTATAGGCTACTCTTTTTTATCAGACTGTTTGTGTAAAATAAGGGAGACGAAAGTAGTCTTTAGATTTCTCAGTAGCCTACATTTGAAGATGACTTAAAACATAATTAGGCATAGGTCTATTATGGAATAAACTGAAGCAAAACATAAATCAGCTATCTCATCTCATCTATCGTCGCTGCGTATCAGTTCCCACTTTAAATAGCCTACGCTTAGTCCGAACATATAACCTTGTCACACCTTGAAGGCCTGGGTTGTCCTCATAAAAAGCATATTAGTCGTCTTTTCCTGGGCTGCCTGCCGGGACATCGTCTCTCTCTCGGCAGCAGACTGATCTGCGCTGCACCGGAGAGGAGAGGTGCGTCCTTGTGTCAGGACAAGCTGTTCTGCTGTGTGCGGTACAAAACAGGAAAGTGTTGTAACGCCTGGGACACGCCTCCATGCCCCACAACCCCGCCCCTATAGAACTCTACTCCACTTCATTATACTTTTTAGTCTCCAACATTTTGTCTGATGTGTAGGCTATAGTAACTCTGAATATTGTAATTTTTATTGCAGGATTTAGGATCAACTTATACAATAAATGCATTTACTGCAATATGCTTATACTGCATCAATAATAACTGTCTTTTCAATAATAAAACATGCTGTAAACTGTTGTGTTGGCAGACACAACTGTGTGTTAATTTAGGACCCCATCACTCAGAAAAAAGCTGATTAAGAAAGTAGGTTTTAGGGCCTTAAAGTGTAAGCTTTCCATCTTTGTATATAAACAATACTTTAGTTAGCACAAGAGGTAAAGGATGTAGGACAAATAAAGCTTTACTCAGCAGTGTTGCATTGCAGTATGCATTATACAGTTTTATTTTCATAATCCCCACACAGCTGAAGGTCTCAGTATGATAAAGCTCAGCTGGATTTATCATAAAGCAGAAAGAAAGCGTATGACCCCAAAATGTGCTCTTTCAACTGTTTCAGGCCAGAATATGGTCAATAATACTCATAAAAGGATACATCGGCATAAAGAGTGTTTTGGTGTATGTGAGTATTACATTAATGACAACTGTTAATCCCCACCAGCCACCATTAGTCTGTGTACTCTAACCTTAGCTCAAAGTAATGCACTAGGCCAGGAGTGTTGGTAAACTAACTGCTTAGAAATCCATCTGGGAATGTGAACACACACTAATGCATGTGTGTACACATATCGGACACAGTCACACAGTATTACCTACAGCAGCATGTGCACTCATGTTCAGAGCATGCATTACAAATACACTAGATTTGGACAAAGAGGATTGTCAGTGCTGCGTTTGGGAAGTGAGATAAAAGAAGGTTTTTCTTATCTTTGATCTCAGTTTCTGTGAGGTCATAACATCTGTCTGGCCTGCACTTATGACTGGTTGTCAAAGGTTCGGAACTTCCAATGTTTCCACAATGTGAGCACAAGGCAAGTCTGACTAAAGCAAACATCTACTGCAACAAAAAAGGTCCATCATTGGTTAATAGTAAATGTTAGGTGAGCCTGCTTAGGTGTTTTTTTTTTTTTGCCCCTTTGTGATTGAAAACACAATTAAATGTTATGCAGATCTCCATTAAATATACTGAGGTGTGGTAATTTCATTATCTTAATAGCAAATTAATATAAATGATTGAGGCTGCTCTGAAAAATGTGTGCATGAATGTAATGCTTTAAGTTTATCATACCGTGAGCTGTGGGTTGAATGCTTTGTGTATGATTCCCTCTGGTGTTCATAAAGAAAACTACACCATCACATTCAGCTCTCTTTTTCATTTGATTTCACAATTTCACAAATGCATTTCTTTTTGCTTCCACACCAAATTCAAAAGTTTACATATAATTATGTTCAGTTGTCCAAGTGATGCCTTAGGGTAGTCTTAATGGTTAAAATGGGTTACATTGCATATTTAACAAACTCTATAAGACAGTTGTCACATATTGTCACATATTTTCAGTAATATATCAAAATGCCACAGATTCAATTAGCAACTCGCTCATCATCAATAGTGTATTTTGTAACACAACATGTTACTCACATGTCAAATTCTGCACACATTTGAATGCACAGAGGGGGGTAGATACAAAGTTGCTGAACATTCAATGAGTTCAATGAAATGGTGTGATCAGAAAAGCAAACAGCTTTCATCATAGTGAATTCTACTAAATTTCAGGATATTTCACTGAGTAACACTGCTTTCTTAGGTAAAACCAAACAAGAAAACTATAAGACACAGTGATACTAGAGGCTGCTCTTGCAGCATTTTTGTGGCAAGTGTTGAAGCCCTCATCAACAGTTCTGTTAGGTGTAGATGGACAATTTGACACATGGATTTAAAGACCACTGTCAATACCAGCCATCTACAGGAGATCTTGAATCTCTATGCAATACATGTAATGAGAGGTGCAGCTCTGTTGATCATTCGTTGAAACTGGTACATAACCCTGTTCTAATACACTGTAGTAGTGTTGGGAGCCAGGCTTTGCCACACTCAAACTTACTTTAGCTTGTAATAAATCACCTTTTCTTCTGTATTTTCTGTATTAGCTTACCAGAGACAGTCATAATGTAACAACATCATGACTGTCACTGGCAAGCAGGTGATAGATAATGTCCAGACAGAGAGTCATTATTGCAAAATCTGCCTCTCTGAGGCTCCGTTAGGTTATCATGTACACGTTAGATGTTTGTACTCTGCTGTGAAGGTTAGTCTGCCTGCAAACGACTCTGAAAACTTAAAGGCAGGGAACGTTTGAAAGGTTTTTTTTCCTGACAGAATGATTCATTAAAGATTTGCTTTCCTTGTTTGACCATAAGTGTCATGTGTTGAAGCCCACGTCCACAGTTCTGTTAGGTGTAATGGGGCAATGAAACACACAGATTTATCGTTGATAACTAGTTGAATCCGGTCGGTTCTGAACTGAGTGAACTAATCATTTATATTACTTGTGAAGAGCGTTGGACGGAACCATCCACAATTTTTGTTGTAGTGACAATTTGGTGGAAAGAAACACACATTTTTGATTTAGGAACTCTTTGAAAAGGGGTAAAATTTGACCCGAGGACAACAGTAGCGTTAAGTAACTGGCTTTCTTTCAAGTGCCTTTAGTTGCATATCACAGTATTAATCAGCGAATTGGACTTTGCTCAGTTGTCATGAAGATGGCTCAGTTGTAATCATGTAACATGTACAACTTTTGACACATGGTAAAAGTTTACACAGTATAATTTCCCTCATTTAATTTTACTACAATATAACAAAAACATGCTTCCAGTCAACAGTGGATTCAGAGTTCAAACTCTGGACTTTATTGGTAATCTGGACCCCAGATCACAAAACCCCAGAACACAGTTTAGAACTGACCATTTATTTAAACTTAATAGCATATGTGTACAAAGTGTCTACAAAGCTAGAAAATATCTAACATACATGAGGGGAAAACAGTTACAAAGCAAAGATCAGACCCTGTGCAGTACCAATAGACACACATTACTAGCTCTTGGATTTTCCTAAATGTATTCTCTTCTTTGCAAAATAAGATAAACATTAGAATATCAAAGATATACACAACATTTGTAATAAACGTTATTGTCACCTTTATATAAAGCACCTTATCAAAAATCCTCAGTGCACATACAGATGTGCTACACATGCACCAGAGCTAAAGGATTCAAGGCCATTTTGGATTTGATTACAGACAGGATTTCTGTGCCACATGTAGTTCGGAAAAGATAAATATCCAACTTGAACATTTGAGACAACACTAACACAGACGACGACTCAGAAACTAACAGTTAACTTTGAAACCTTTTGAAAAGTCTGGCTCAACAGATGTACATTGCTAGGAGAAAGCCTGACATCCGGCGTGTGAGGTTCCTCCCCTTTCACTATCTCTACTATCTTCGCTTCATTGGCCCAGGATGGTTGTGATTGGTGTAAAGAAATACAAACAAGCCAGAGCGTTTTTTCCCCTATCCCAGAATAGATAGGTGGTGTAGCAAGACCATACTGCAGCGCTGAGACAGCGGTTTGGCAAAGTGACTATGTTTTGAATAACTTTTAGGCAACATGTGCTTATTGTCAAACAGACATTTAACAGTACAGCCCTACAAATGAGCCCTTGTAAAGTTTAACAGACATTTTGGGCATTTTGCTAAATCATTTTGTCAGTTTCCTGTGTCCTTCTCATACAGGGCTTCTGAGTGGTCTGCCAACCAATATGATAAGAGATGTCCGTATTTTATAAGGTCAAATTAAAAAGTCATGAAGTAATGCACACTTTTCTAAACCACAAAGTTTTTTAAACTTATTTCCATTACTTTGCTTATTTTGTACTTACATACAGTACAGTTTTACAGTGTAGCCCATGAGCTAGATATGTTTGGAGGTTGATAGTCATTTTCCTAGTATTTTTTTGGCAGATGCGCAAAGTTACTCTAGCTTGTAATAAATTCATTTTCCTCTGTGTCACATGATGTCTTTGGTAAGCTGTGGTTGATGATATCCAGACAGAGGGTCATTATTGCAAAATCAGCCCCTCTGAGGCTGTGTGTTAGGTTATCTTGTACATGTTACAAGTTAGTACTCTGCTGGGAAGGTCTAGTAGTCTGCCTGCAAACAACAAGCCACTACAAAAAAGTTGAAGGCAGCGGAATTTTGAAAGGGGTTTTCCTGACAGAATGAGTCACCAAAGATTGCATTTTGTTGGACAGATGTCTGTACCCTGAGAGACACCCACAGGAGTCTTTAGGCAAATAGAGTCAAAATATAGTGGTTTTGGACAATGGCAAATCTTATATTTTTCAGCACAATGGTAAAAGACTGATAGTTGTATCAATCTTACAATCTACTACCTGATCATACAATATGAGTCATTGTTAACACCAAAAAGCTGACTAGTTCTAACGAAAGATGGCTTATCTCAGGTCTGGTATAATGGTAAAAGTTGCCTTTAACACATAATAAATTTGCAGTGTTTTCTCTGCAAATTACTGGGTATTCTGGACACCACATCTTGACACTGTGTTAATCAGCATACCGTTTTGCATTGTTGAATAGAGCATGCTGGTTCACTGTACATGTTATTCAGTTTTTTTCAGTTATTTTACAGAAGGCATGTGAAGATACCCAAATTAGAATTGGTCTTCTTTAGTAGTAACAAGTCCAAGTTGTATTTATAAATGTGGCACCAGACGATACCTAGTGTGCAAGCAGTTTCAACATGAATCTGTCACACATACATGTAAATGCTGTCATAAAGTAAATAAAGTAAACAAGAATGTGTCTCATACACATCATGTGGGAACAAAGTTAAGATTCTTGATTATGGTTCACTTCTTACTGTCTACAAATTACAACCAAAAACAGTCATTAAAGGAGTTGTACTAGGACTACTAGATAAAAACAGCGGGCTGGGAATGCCTACACACGTCTCTCACATACCATTCCCCAATTTGTGAAATACCTATGTTTTAAACAAAGAACATAGAAACTCAGCTAACACACAGTGTGACTTCGTTCTTTTGCTAAGGACACCGTTACTCGCCTGTATCATTACAAGCAAATGTTTGTTTTGAGTGTGATACATCTGATGGATTGTGGGTAACTTTAGCTCCCATTGTTGGTGTTAGCCATGCTGCTGTGAACACATGCTGTTGTGCTAATAAATGGTTAATAGTCCATCATAGTCTGGTTTATCATTGTTATATCAAGTAACATGAAAGAGTGAAGAATATAACAAGTACAGCTCCTTAAATATGGAATTTGGATAATTAATCCTCAGACAGTGAAAACTGGACAATGTGATGTATTTATATTCACTAAAATGACTTTCTATAGACCATTAACAACACCAAATTATCAAGACTTTCATGAAACAGATTAGAAATGTATACTGCTGTCACCAACCAAAGGCACTTCATGCTGCTGGGCATGACACATACACACCACCAATCATCACCTGCTACAGTACACTTCATCAAAATTCTGACATAATATCATCTAACTGGAAGAAACAAGTCCTGGACTAATTAAAGGGAACTGTGTCTCATCCCTTTTTCTTAAAATTAAAATTAGGTGCCATGGCTTCTGGTCAGGATAATCTTCCATTTAAATATGGAAATAATATTTCAGGCTTTAACACATTTGTAAGTATAGATATGTTAAAGCTTAAATCAGCTGGTGCAAGCATATTTAACTTAACTTTAATTTGTAAGTAAAACCTGAACAGTTTGAAAAGTTTCCTTACCTTGTACACCATGAATGACATTTTGAAGATTCACAGTGCTTCCCAATAGATTGACCACAATATATCTGATATTTAAAATTATAATCCTTAAGAATTATAATCCTTAAAATGTTCATGAAATCAAACCCAAACAAAGCTTCTGCCAGTACCAACCCAGTATTTCCTACTAATGCTGCTTCATTTTAAAAGCCCTCAACTGACAAAACACGTAATGGCTTTTATTGTGAAGCACTGACAGGAAGCGTACTGTATTTGTCTTTAGGGCCAAAACATGCAGAACTGAAATATTAAGGATTATACCTTTAACATGCTTATTATAGAGTTACTTGTTGCACAAAAGGTAACTGTATTGTTTAATTTCAATTATACTTTCTTATTAACATACATTTTAGATAGTGTTCCTGGAATTAAAATATAGTCTATATGCTACTTTCAATAAACAATTTCCCAAAGTTTCAAAGCTATTGTTTTTGAGTACATACAAAAAGGTAAAACTTTGATTTATTTTCTTTGGGACAATTTGCAGTTGCTATCTGTACAAAACCACCTCTATACTGTTCTATATGATAATGCAGTAGTGTTATTTTCTTCTCTGGTTATTAATGATACACAGGGTCTGACCTTTATCTTGGCAGATAACGCACACGTTTGTCACATGAGGGCGGACATTGTTAGATTTGTTTTTTGGCCCTGGGTAGACTTTCCCAAAAGCACCTGACAGAAGTACTACTTTCATTTCCATCTACAGAACAGCAAAATACAAATTTACTGGTAGAAAGAGGGGAAGAAACCAATTAGCAGGAGACATAACATCAGAGTCGGGATGTTTTTGGAAAAACCACCCAGGCCGATTCTGATGTGTTGGATCACTGTGGTTTTCACAGGTAATCAACAACAGATATTCATGTTGGAGATAAGATTTATATGTGGGGATGCTCCTGCTGATGAGGATTCGGCAGCATACTGCATCATAGCCGATGTTAAATAAAAATTACCCAATTCTTGTTGTGGTGTTTTGTGAGCAGCCAGTTGAGTTGTGTGGCTGAAAGACACTTTTGCAGGATTTATTTTTTAGACAGTTTGTCTCCAATGTCACTATTAATCACCAATAAAAAGGCTACATGTGTATGTTTATAAGTGTGTGTGTGTGTGTGTGTGTGTGTGTGTGTGTGTGTTATTCCTTGATGAGTCGATAGATGTGGTGCTGAGCTCCGTGCTCACTGTTGGACACCTCAAATACACACGCCATACACAGCAATGTCTCCTGAGTGTCTCTGTTGCTCACAACCTGAAAACACACACACACACACACGCACGCACACACAGAGGAAAGAAAGGATAAAAAGTTCTGTGTTAAAAATGCATCTACACACACACACACACAAAATAAAGGGTACTTCTGTACTTTTAACATGGACCCCCCTTTCCTATGCATTTGTGTCTAAGTGACTAATGTGAACCGAAATCTTTGAAAATGGTCCAGTATTTAGTTAGAACACTGTAATCGGCAGCCGCGAACTGGGTTGTATTGACACTCTATCGGACAAATGCACATCGTCTATGTAAATTCACTAAAAGTGCTTGATTTTGCCACTGACAGGTTCAGATTGTTATAATTAGTGTCTAACTACAATTTCTGTTATCCTGCCATGCTTTCCTGTGTAACTTACTGATGCCAGGTCAGTAACTCACAGTTACTTCCTTACCTCCACCCCACCTGCAGCTCTCTACTTTACAGCCTTTTTTTAAAGGAAAATATGCTTTGGTTTACAGTTTCTTCTCCTTTTTGGCTGGCAGTAGTCATCCCTGCAAAAAATGGTTACTACAGACCCAATGGTCTGCAAGGCCCAGTGTATGGACTGGAGTGTTCCATTTGTCGCTGTAGCACAACAAGCCACAACTTCAGCCAGTCTGCATCCAAAGGTAACATCTATGAAAGCTGCATACAAGTGTGGCTCAACATTTAGTTGGCATTTTGGCAATGCGCAATTGAAAACACAAGGATACGCTGTCTGTACTCCAAAAACAAACTCTCCAGAACTCCTCTATCCTCACTCGCGTTCCAAACTGAAAACATCCATGGTTATCTCCCCATAATTTCATAATCAGATACTTATAATATTGTCGGTGGCAAGCACCTTTACACTGACATCTCTATACATTGCAGCCTGGTTACAGCATTCTCACTCAATACTGGAAAAAGATTTAAAGATTTAATTATTTAGACCCAAATGCATGGGAAAATAGGTTCTAGGTTAAAAAAATATCGAAATTACCCTTTAAACTCTTAATATTCCGATGGCCTAACCAACATTTTGTCTCTCAGAGACCGTACAGGGCTTAGTTTTAAAGAATGCTCCCAAATTAGGCTACATTTTGAAAAGGAACTGAGATGGCCATTTTTAAAGGGGTCCCTTGACCTCTCACCCCAAGATATTGTAATAAAAAAGGGTTATATGGGTACACAAAAGTCTCCCCTTTATATGCCCGCTATATGCTAATCCCATGCAGTTTGGGAAACAAACCCAAATTTTCTCATGTAGTACAAATGTGTAATTTTGGAATAAATTGGGTATGACTGCAAAGTTGACACTCTTGTGGATTCAATGAGCACAATTGTATTCAGGTTTGAGGATATAGTCTCTATATTTGCCATTTCTTAGACCAAAATTAAATTACCTCTACGATAATCACAGCCTTATGACACTTTAAGGCCCTGACACATCAATCCATTTACCGGCCGTCGGGCAGTCTGGCGAGGTCAGTGACTCGAGTCTGTTTGGTGTGTTCTGTGCCGTTGTCAGCTGTAAGAGCCACCGGCCTTCATTTGGGCTGATTTGACATGTTGAATCGGAAGGTGGGCAGTCGCACTTAATGACCAATCTGATTGGTGGAGTGCTAACCCGGAAATGACGAGCGGGATGAGTGTGACTAACGCCTCTTGAAATCAAACAAAAATCTTTTAAAGCGGCCATGTTATGCTAATTTTCAGGTTTATAATTGTAAATAATTGTTCAAAAAAACCTTTATTTTTGTTGTACAGCAGATCCTCTTTTCACCCTGTGTCTTTGGTCTCGATTTTAGCTACATAGTGAGACATCTCACTTCTATACTATCTTTTTTTTAAGATTATTTTTTGGGCCTTTTCCCTTTTATTAAAGGTACAATGGATAGACATTGTCTATCCATTTGCAGCAAAGGGCCGCAGGTTGGATTCGAACCAGTGCCGCTGCAGGGATCAGCCAACCCTCCTACTGGGTGAGCTAGAGGCCACCCCACTTCTATACTATCTTTGATGGGAGTCGCACATGGGCAGTAGCTAGGTAAGCTCACATTAGCTAGATAACTCTTTCTCCAACTTTGGTCAGTACAAGGCAAGATTAGCTGGGAGGCTTCTTCTAAATGAGGGGCACTTGTAGAATACCTGCAGTACAGGGACATGGAAGTAGTTCTTTTGTAGATTATGGTGAAGTAGTGTGTTGTAGCAGTGTTTTGCCATTGAGAACGAGCTAGTATGCTAGCACTAGCATGCAACAGTTAGCCACCTCGTCTCGGCTAGTGACGTATAAAGCCGTGCAGATTTTGAACAGCTCACCTGGAGACTGAAGGTAGAGGACATTCAGAAACCACTCAACAGCATGGCTAGTTATTTTTTCTAAGTTTGGCGTGTGGAAGCACCAGAGACACAAAATAACACCCCAAATCCCATAAAAGTGATTTTGTTTCATAATATGGACACTTTAAACTGACCTTTGTCAATCTGAAATGAAGACAGATTCAGTGAATGCATGGCCTATTTCTTGCTTAAAATGTTTTCAGAAACATGTTTCGGTGAGTTATTTTTGTAAAATATGAGAGCATATTCCAAACAAGCTGCCATGATGATCTGGCTGTGAAATTCCGGAGAAGCCAGACCCACTTGACGCGTTCGTCCAATCATCTGCCGGTTTTGTGGGCGACAATACAGATTAGCACCGCCTGCGCACACACATAGAACGTACACTCAAGTCGGCGTCACTTCGGTGTTCAGAGGCACTTTTTTGACCAACTTGGAGAGACCTAGGGCATTTAGAAGCTGTCTGGCTTTCCTCAGTATATTGACAATAAAGAGATTTCTCAGCAGCTTCCAGAACAAAAGTGTCATCCAATAGCTGAAAAATGCAATTCTTACAGAAATGTCCAAATGTCAAAAGGTTTTTGATACAAAAATCACAGCACGCATTTTTTTTTAAGGTGCTCCTTAAGGTCTTGGTGGTCTTAATGTGATATATTAGAGGGATTTTCAACCATTTTTGATCAATTCCTGAGTGGAAGAAAATGGTTAAATTTACCACCAAATCTGTGTAACAAATGGTATCAACCAAAAAATTGTGGCAACATCCTATGAGACATAAGTGATGAGAATGGCCATCATATACTTTTATCATAACATTATGCCAACATCAAACCCTTTAATTATTTAATCACTAAATTAATCAATTTCCATTTCTGATTTGCGAGTAAAAACAACTTGAAACACTGTGCTGAGGTGCAATATCAAATTAAACTTCAGGTTCCCAGTTTTAAGAGGATATACACCACTTATGTTGCATTTACTTTTGACCTTCTGTCTCCCACTAAAGATCCCCTGTACCCCACCCATACCCATCTAAAAAAGGGGGCGGAATGCTAACAGGTTAATTCTTTAATACAATATGACACACAGACTGATGTCCTCACCAGCAGAATAGTGAAGTTCTCCAGCACACTATTCATCATGTATTTCTCAGGCAGGTGTTTGAGCTTGTGGATGAAGTTGATCATGTATTCACACATCGGAGAGCGACTGATTTGGTAGATGAAGCGCCCGTTTTCAAACCTTGCATATTCCGTCTGAGAGAGAGAAACATCGGTTACCATTACTAAAAGAAATGTGATAATTGATCACTAAAGGGGAACTCTACCAATGCTCTTTTAGTACACCTTAAGATCAGTTTAATAGTCATGAGCTAATCTTGTAAAAACAGTTGTGTAATGTCTTCCAGGCAGGAAGGGTCAGGAAGTATCAAGTTGCATTATGAGATGTGTAGGATGCAGTGTTTTGGAGATTGGTTCACATGAGGGACTAAAAGTCAGGATATACTAAATGACTAATTCTCTTATTGTTTCATTCTAGTGATTAAGTACATCACATCACATGTCCATGAAAAGATCCTGGATTACCAAGGTGCACCCAAAAGATTTGAATCCGTCCTCACCTCCACCTTCTCGACCACCTGCTTGCCAAAGGAGCAGACCTTGGTGGAGCAGGTGATGGTCATGTTCTCCGAGCTCTCATATTGGCTGGTGACACCGTAGAAGGCCGCTGGGTCGTCCTGCACATTATAACTCAGATCCGCCTGATAACCAATGAAAATAAACATGACCAACTACACCTTTAACAACAGCATTCATTTCACTGATCAAAATCTAACAATTAAATCTATCTACACTTCTAATCAAAAATCAAACTTCTCAGGGGTGGGGGGACAGGCTCTGAAAAGAGCATTAGATTGGTGAGGTTTGTATGACTCAGAGAATTTACAGTAGAATTTTAGTTTTAATCCCTACTTGTGTACTGAATCCATGTTCATGACATGATGTTATGAAACACTGCTATTAAAAGGTGCAGCGCTGTACATTTTACAAATCAGGCAGCTCATTTCACCGTTGTTAACTCAGTTGTGTTAGCCTTACACACACGCACATCATTTCACTGTTGTTAACGTAGTTAAGTTAGCCTTACAAACACTGCAAATGATTCTGACCTGTGCCAACGTTGGCTGAATATTAGAAGGACTAGATTTGCTGGGATTGATGAAATTATGTGCAATACCCACAATGAAATTCAAGCCTTGTGTCTGAAACCTGGCACACACAGTTTTGCATCACTTATTATTGAGTGAACGGTCATATTTAAGTTTGTCATAGTCATTCAAAAATCGCACACAATATGCATTAATAACTTGTAATGTTTGTGCAGTAGAGGAGGACCTAATATGATTGGGAAGTTTGTGCCAGAGTCTCGGGGCCACAACAGCGAAGGCGTGATCATCCGCTGTTTTCATCCGAGACTGTGGAATAGCTAAAAGGAACTAATTAGACGATCTTGATGTAGGGTAAGGAGATCAGCAATATATAAAAGGGACCAATCCATGTAATGCCTTCAAAAAAAGTAACATTACCTTAAAATCGATTCTATATTTGACCGGTAACCAGTGAAGAAACCATTGAAGCCAATATCGGGGAAATATGAGCCCTCCTTCTGGTACCAGTCAACAATCTAGCAGCCACATTCTGGACAAGTTGCAGGCGTGATAAAGATGATTTGGCAAACCCCGGAATACAAGGAAATGCAGTAGTCAATACGAGACAAAATAAGAGCAAGAATATCAGTCTCCTAAAAATAAAGTCCTTATGACAGAGGAAGGATTTTAGTTTAGCAGCAGTCCTGAGATGAAAAAAAACTACATTTGACAAGAGAACTAATTTGTTTGTCAAATTTTAATGCTAGGTCAAAGATGAAACCTTGATTTCTGGCAAAATGGCGCATACCCAATTTTTTCGAAGGTTTGTCAACTGTGCTATGGTGTACTTTGAAACCAGACTGAAAACTGTCCAAGACATTATTTTCACTTAAAAATAAAGAGAGCTGAACAAGAACAATCTTCTCCAAAATCTTTGACATAAACAATCATTTAGAAAGAGGACTAAAATCAGTACGGTCAAGGTTGTTGTTTTTTTAATTAGAGGCTGAACCACAGCATGTTTAGAGCTAGATTGTCTGTGCCATTCTTAAGAGAGCTATTTATTACAGACAAGAAGCTGGGACCAATAGTATCAAATACCTCTTTCAATAGATGAGAGAAGCCAATATCTGAAGATGAATAGGTAGGTTTCATGTGTGATACAATATCCATCAATGTTGACAGGGCCACCGGCACAAAACAATTCAGAGAAGCAGGGATTGATTTAGAAAGGTCATGATCAGTAAGTGAAATACAGGATCTGAAAAAGCTCATAAAATTGTTCTGTGATTTCAAATGTAGCATCAGGGAGTGCAATAGCATGATTTAGTGATTTATTGCAGTATTTATATGGCACCAAACAAGGGGCAAATCAACCTTAAATGCTTGCACCTCAAAACTAAAGTACTTATCAACTGGCAATTGACGGCATTTATAGCAATTTTTGAAGATTGACGCTAAGCCCCTACCCCTGTCAGTGGATCCGGGAGAAGTAAAAAACTCACAATCACCAGGGGAGAAATCAGTGAAAGGGCTTAGATCACCAACATGCAGCCAAGTTTCCGTGACAAATAAAAAGTCTAGATCACATGATAAAAAGAAATAATTTAAAATGAGGCTGAGAACAAACACACACATTCACACCCCATATGCTAAATAACCCACTTGTACATTCATTCAAACATCAAACAACAGATTATCAGAAACATGCTCAATGGTGGTATATCAGAGAGATTTTAAATACATTCAGGGAGAAGGCTTTCTACATGACACACTCTCTCTCTTCTCACTTGTTACATTAAAAGTGAACAATACTGTTTAAAAATATGAACAATAAAGCATAACTTGCTAACCTTTGTCTTGTTTGTCCAGGTATGTCAGTTAAGCAGCCAAACAGTGTAGTACTAGATTGAGTACTGATCTTTTTTTCTTATCATACTTATAATGCTTAGACTACATAGTTCTACACTGTAATACTAGAACTGTCCTAATTTCCATTTCCTATAAAAAAAGACTAATAAATGCTGAGGTTTTTTACTTTTTGCCTGACATGCAGCTGTAGACTGTCGTTAAGCACCAAATCATGAATGTATCAACTTTCGTTTAAAGATCGTTATATAGGGATCTTGTTTAAAAACAACTCAGCAGGAAACATTAACAAGACTAGGTTGAAACCTCGTATATGGCCGGATTTTGTATGGTCAATGTGCTAAATTGGGGCCAAAGAGTTTTAGGTCGGGTCTATAATGTGAATTCTTGGATATTAGTAATATTGTTCTTATAGTGTACTAAATTAGTATATTACATGATATGGTTAGGACACAAAGTACAGAAGACTTTATTTTGGGTATTTCATAGTGTTGACAATTGCCATTTTAGTGTAAAGTCTTTTAATTCCACATTGCTATGTGCTTATCTGGAGGTAGATGATGTATAAAGAGGCAGCTTTTGTCACCAACCAATCCCCCCTCACCCCATCCTAAAAATCAACGCATCCCAACTCTGCAGCTCGACAGGCTGTTGAGAGGTCACAAAGGGGTAAGTGGTTGTGGCTTTGCTCCCCGTTCAGCCATAGACTATAAAGAACAATGGACAAAGCTTCTGGGCCTGAAAAGTGAAGCCAATGTATAAGTGCCTTAAGCTCTGGGTATACTCAAGCATGCATGGAGACGTTTATGCTCGATGCATTGTTTGTTGCAGTATTCTTTGAAACACCAGAGGGCGTACAAACCAAATAATCTGTGAATAAGCAAGAAGTAGTAGAGAAGAAGAAACCGGAAGTAAAGGAAAGCTGGCTGCCTGGCAACAAAAGTAAACACACCCACGTACCGCATTACAATTATCTACTCTAATCATTAACAGGACTTGTTTATCTTCAAATTGAAATTACTGTCTGCCTGTAACACTGTTAAGAATACTTTTCATTAAGCCGTTTTTGACAAAACAATCTCATGTATTTCCACACTCTCCAGAAAAATTTTCTTTTCCCAGTGTGGTGTCTCTCTCTGACCACATATTTTAGGCTGATTTCACAGCCATTTCTCAGGATCCAAAAATTAGTTGCAGTGAACACAAAGATTGAAAGTCTGTTACTCAGTGCACGTCTTCTGGAGCAGCTTCTGCAACTGCAATAGAAATAGTTGGCTATTATCCCCTGGGTGACGTGATGTCATAGTGACTCCCCTGAGGTTAGATGAAATGGCTGATTACACAATGATTTCTCAAACTCATGGAGAAAACTCATGAACTCACTCAGTTGTTCCATGAGTTTGAGCTAGTTAGCTACTGCTAATAAAACGGCTAGTGACAGTTGTCATTTAATTTTGGAAATCGACCATCACCAGTTAGAAAATGAGAAGAATGAGTGTTCTGTTGCCGGGAATTTTTGAAAGTCACTCGAGAAAGAACAGTGAAGCGGCGCACACACACACACACACACACACACACACACACACACACACACACACACACACACACACACACACACACACACACACACACACACACACACACACACACACACACACACACAAGAAATTGCACAGGTGGAAAAATACAGGAAGAATTGCAGGGGGTACGTGCTAAAATGAAAAACTCATGTAAACAAGAAGTAGGTAAGTGTTTGTCTGCTCACCCAGAATTTGATCAGGTAGAAAGCGTTTTGCGGGCCCTTGCCAAACAGCTCCTTGAGGCCACCCTTCTTCTCTGGAAACTTGTCATAGATTTGCCTGATGTCCACACATTCCAACAGGGGGTCGCTGTAGCTCTGGCTGCTCTGGCTGATGTTCACAAACAGGTGCTTGTTATACTGAGGGGAGGGAAAACTTTGAATGAGGCAAGGATGTAGAAAGAGAAAGTGTAGAAATGTGACCTGATCTCACCCTGGGTAAAACAACAGCAAACGAAAGACTGACAGAAGCAACACAGCACAGATGGATAAATAGATCAGAGGGAAATCCCTTAATTCATTCAGTATGTTGTTTTGGGTTTTTTGGCCAACTATACTGCAAATAAAATTTTACCTCGAGAGACAAAGGGCTGTACTGAAATAGTTTCTTACTCTTATTGAAAGAATCAAACAGGGCAAGAAACATGAGTAGTCAAGAGACCACAGCAACAACCTATGTCCCTATGTCAGGAACCGAAGCTTCACTCCTGGCTGAGAGAAGCAGCTTCCAGATGGGTGAAGAGCTCCATTGCGCTCCGCCTTACACTGTGACAGTCATGGATGTAAAATATAACCAGTGACAGCAGGCTCTCTGATTCATGATTTGCCACAGGCTAATGCTAGACTAGGTTAATTGTGTGAAATGGAGTGTTTAACTTAAATAAGTCACATGTCAGCATGATTCCAGAAATAAGTTGTTGCAATGTTTACCTTGAGTTGGTTGAGTTGGTTATCAAGGCTACATGGTAACGTGAAATTTAACAGCAAACAAACCTAAATCTCATTATTTATATTATATTATTAGCCTACTGAACATTGAAGTCTTTGAAGGTTAAAGTGTACTTTTTGTGTGTTATAGATGAAAATTAACAACTTAACTGCTTCATGAAATGGCATATTTGCGCTTGCTGATGCTCTTGCTGCAGGGGATATAAATGATTATAGTGTTGATCCATGTCAGAGCGAGAGCGAGAGAGAGAGAGAGAGAGAGAGAGAGAAAGAGAGAGAGAGAGAGAAAGAGAGAGAGACGCCTATAGCAGAATTTTAGAATATTATTGTTAATACCTATGTCAAAATTACACAGGCCGATTACTAAATTAGTAATACTTTAAATAACTCTTGTCACAGCGTAGGAGAGCACAGTGTTCCCACCAGATGACTGACAACTTGTTTGGCTCATTATAACGTTATCTGTAACCAGTGTTGGGTGGAATTAGCAAGCTAACTTCCTTGGCTAACTAACATTAGTTAACTAACGGTCCCTCCACTTTTGTGCCGAGACATAGCGTTGACAGCCACCTCAGCAGGGAGTAAAGGGAGTTTGAAAGAATCACTACTGCTAACCATTGTGGAAATACTGTATAGATGGAGCGAGTGACAACCAAGCATTTATGCAAGACAACTTAGATGTTAATGTGCAGGGTTTTTCAATGACTCCTTTCACTATGAATGAGGTCCTTGATACTAAGCAGACAACAGGGGCTGATGGGCTGGACCCAGGTCTGTTGGATATTGCTGCTCCATTGATCTGAAGCGTTAACATATTTTTTATTTAACAATTACAAAAGGGGTTATCTCAAAGGTATGGAAAATCGCCTGTGTGCTACTTTTACATAAGGATGGAGACACTAGTTATCTTGATAACTATCTAACGGCAACCTACCAATATCACTGATAAATAGACAGTTGCATGCTTTCTTATATGAAAATTGCATATACAGTGGTGCTCAAAAGTTTACATACACATGCTTAAGTTGACTAAAAAGAGGAATAAAAAAATCATGTTTTGGAAATTTATTTTAATACCTAAATTAAAAAATGAGGTAAAATCCAACCTTTAAGGACACCAATTTTCTTTGTGAATGAATAACGTATTGTAAATAAATAAATGTTCTTATTTAAAATACAGGGGTCATAAGTATACATACCCCTATGTTAAATTCCCATAGAGGCAGGCAGATTTTTATTATTAAAGGCCAGTTATTTCCTGGATTCAGGATATTATGCATCCTGATAAAGTTCCCTTGGCCTTTAGAATTAAAATAGCCCCACATCATCACATACTCTTCACCATGCTTAGAGATAGGCATGGGATACTTTCTATAAAATCATCTCTCAATGCAAATCAAACCAGGTATTAGTCTAACTGAAATAAAACCATGCCTATCTCTAAGCATGGTGAAGAGTATGTGATGATGTGGGGCTATTTTAATTCTAAAGGCCAAGGGAACTTTATCAGGATGCATAATATCCTGAATCCAGGAAATAACTGGCCTTTAATAATAAAAATCTGCCTGCCTCTATGGGAATTTAACATAGGGGTATGTATACTTATGACCCTGTATTTTAAATAAGAACATTTATTTATTTACAAACGTTATTCATTCACAAAGAAAATTGGTGTCCTTAAAGGTTGGATTTTATTTAGGTATTAAAATAAATTTCCAAAACATGATTTTTTTATTCCTCTTTTTAGTCAACTTAAGCATGTGTATGTAAACTTTTGAGCACCACTGTATGTCAATCTGGGTTCAGACCTGGCCACAATACTATCACAGCTACTACATTACTTGTTAACAATATTGTCAAAGCACTGGATGAAAAATCATGTTCTGTGGCTCTGTTTATTGACATATCGAAAGCTTTTAATACAGTTGATCATGCTATTTTGTTGAGGAAATTGTTATCATTGGGTCTGGCTAAAATAATCTGAGTGATAGAACCCAGGCAATTTAACAGATGGTAAGGAGCAAAGTTTCCTAGCAATTCAAAAGGGAGTTCTTTAAGGTTCGATTTTGGGTCCGTTGTTGTTCACTCTCTATATTAATGACATTTGTAACACTGAAGAAATGTAAATATATTTTTTTCGCTGATGACACAGTTCTTTATACTATAGCATCTTCCTATGAACAAACATTTGCTTATCTCCAGGCGGATTTTTTTTACTGTTCTAAAAATCCCTTACAGAGCTTAAACTAGTGCTAAATGCAAGTAAAACTAAATATATAGACTCTTCTCCTCAATTTCGAAATCAGCACATAGGTGATTTTAAGATAAGTACCATGGATGGTTCTGTAATTGAACGTGATACCTCTTACAAATACCTTGGTATCAGGTTAAATGGAAATCTTTCCTTCAAAAAACATATTGCTGACGTGGTAAGGAGGCTAAGAATTAAAATTAGTTTATTTATCCAGCATAGAATTGAATTAAAAGTACTTTTATGGCAGTGCTGGACCATGGTGATTTACTATATATGCATGCACCAGCCTCTGTGTTAAAACCTTTAGATGCAGTCTATCATGCAGCATTGTGTTTTATAACTAGTTCCAATTTTCGCACACACCACTGTGTTCTGTACACTACACTACTGGGCTGGGACTTGTTTGTCTCTAGGAGGACCAGGCATTGGTTGATGTTTGTCTATAGGACTATAATGCAGAAGCTTCCTGACTACCTTAGCGGATAATTAAATAGGAAAATCGTCCGTTACCAAACTCGTTCCAAAAATGTCTTGGTACTGGAGGTTCATTGGGCTCGTTCAGATTGGGAAAAACTGCGTTATAACAATGACTCTTTTACTTGGAAAGAGATTCAAAAGGAACTGAAGCTAGATGTCTTGGTTTCCAGTTGGTAATTTAAAGCCATGCTTAACTAACAAATTGTTGTTGTAATTGTGTTTCTGTATTTTTTAAATGATGATGACGATAGACTTTCCCTGTATAAGTAAAGATGGAAAAAATAGAGAAACGATTGGCTATTCTTTTACAGGTAAAAGCCAGTAAATTAGAATATTTTGAAAAACTTGATTTATTTCAGTAATTGCATTCAAAAGGTGTAACTTGTACATTATATTTATTCATTGCACACAGACTGATGCATTCAAATGTTTATTTCATTTAATTTTGATGATTTGAAGTGGCAACAAATGAAAATCCAAAATTCCATGTGTCACAAAATTAGAATATTGTGTAAGGGTTAAATTTTGAAGACACCTGGTGCCACAAAGTAATCAGCTGATTAACTCAAAACACCTGCAAAGGGATTTAAATGGTCTCTCAGTCCAGTTCTGAAGCCTACACAAACATGGGGAAGACTTCAGATTTGACAGCTGTCCAAAAGGCGACCATCGACACATTGCACAAGGAGGGAAAGACACAAAAGGTTATTGCTGAAGAGGCTGGCTGTTCTCAGAGCTCTGTGTCCAAACACATTAATAGAGAGGCAAAGGGAAGGAAAAACTGTGGTCAGAAAAAGTGTATAAGCGATAGGGATCACCGCGCCCTAGTCAAGATTGTGAAAAAAAACCCATTCAAAAATGTGGGGGAGATTCACAAGGAGTGGACAGCTGCTGGAGTCAGTGCTTCAAGATCCACCACCAAGAGACGCTTGAAAGACATGGGTTTCAACTGCCGCATACCTCGTGTCAAGCCACTGTTGACCAAGAAACAGCGAAAAGCGTCTCACCTGGGCTAAGGAAAAAGAGCTGGACTGCTGCTGAGTGGTCCAAAGTCATGTTTTCTGACGAAAGCAAATTTTGCATTTCCTTTGGAAATCGAGGTCCCAGAGTCTGGAGGAAGACAGGAGAGGCACAGGATCCACGTTGCCTGAAGTCTAGTGTAAAGTTTCCACCATCAGTGATGGTTTTGGGTGCCATGTCATCTGCTGGTGTCGGTCCACTCTGTTTCCTGAGATCCAGGGTCAACGCAGCCGTCTACCAGCAAGTTTTAGAGCACTTCATGCTTCCTGCTGCTGACCTGCTCTATGGAGATGGAGATTTCAGGTTCCAACAGGACTTGGCGCCTGCACACAGCGCAAAATCTACCCGTGCCTGGTTTACGGACCATGGTATTTCTGTTCTAAATTGGCCAGCCAACTCCCTGACCTTAGCCCCATAGAAAATCTGTGGGGTATTGTGAAAAGGAAGATGCAGAATGCCAGACCCAAAAACGCAGAAGAGTTGAAGGCCACTATCAGAGCAACCTGGGCTCTCATAACACCTGAGCAGTGCCAGAAACTCATCGACTCCATGCCACGCCGCATTAATGCAGTAATTGAGGCAAAAGGAGCTCCAACCAAGTATTGAGTATTGTACATGCTCATATTTTTCATTTTCATACTTTTCAGTTGGCCAACATTTCTAAAAACTCCCTTTTTTGTATTAGCCTTAAGTAATATTCTAATTTTGTGACACACGGAATTTTGGATTTTCATTTGTTGCCACTTCAAATCATCAAAATTAAATGAAATAAACATTTGAATGCATCAGTCTGTGTGCAATGAATAAATATAATGTACAAGTTACACCTTTTGAATGCAATTACTGAAATAAATCAAGTTTTTCAAAATATTCTAATTTACTGGCTTTTACCTGTATAATGGTTAAATGGGAATAGGCTGTACAGAACATATGCTACACAAACTGAGAAAGAGATCAACAGCCCCTCCCACAGTCTTCCTCAATTGGTAATATGATATCTACGCAAGATTCTGAAGTTAACACATTGTAAACTACTTCAAGGGTGTTTAAGCTGTCTCAAATGCTCCCAAACTGCCAATTTGAGGTGCTTTTTGGTGGCAGGAATGTTAGTTCCCTCCGACATTTTTTTACAGCTCTTCTTCTCAGTTCTTCAGTTGAGTGGCTCTTTTGACAACAGAGTCTATTTTAAAATCAACATTGAACAGTTTGAGGTTTTTACTGTCCAAACAGTTGCAACAAGATGAATCCGAGCTGTCTGTGAGCCGGTGGAAGAAAAACGACAGTGAGTCCACATTGTGGCAGGATGACAGATAGACTGAGCAGAGAGAGAGAGAGAGATAGAGCTTTACAAAGGTTATTCATACTAGGATACACACAAAGGGCTTTAATGCTGTTCTCTGCTGTGGGGTTATCTGTCATCTCTGTTTAAGACACAATAGGGAGTGCTTATTGTAGACTGGTGCTCTCTGTGTGTGTGTGTGTGTGTGTGTGTGTGTGTGTGTGTGTGTGTGTGTGTGTTACTCACTGCCTCCTGGTCCCTCTGTGTCTCTAGGAAAGATGCAAACTCTACCAGTCGTAGTTTGGTGGTGCCAATGGAGCGACCCTGCCACGCTGGCTCTCTGTGTGTTTGGGCTGCATTGGGAGGCTCATAGCCTAGATAACACAAACACACAAACAACCATGCTGTTTAACAGGGTTAGCAGTAATGCTAGCCTTATTCTTTGCTACGAATGTTGGAGAAAGATCAGCAATATAAACCGGCACCAGCAAGACTTAGTTCTTAATAACCACAGCATTTAAGAAAAGGACAAAATACCCCACGGACAGTGCCAAAGCTAAAGGTGATGCAGTTCCTGGAATTACATGACCAGCCGTTTTGAAGAATACACACAGCCCAGTGGTCATGATTTAGCTGACAGTGGATTGACAAAAATGTTAAAAGCAGTATAGCACTCCAAAGATAACATTTACTTAAGTACTGAAAGAGTATTGTTAGAGTAGATAACATTAAGTGTATAGCATACTAAAAGGTTATTTTTCATGTGAAAGATTGACAGATTAAAGTTGATTGAATTTGTTCAGTTCAGTTATTTTTTATAATAAAGATATGTTTGTTTCCCTGTCACAAAAGGGAAAAACAACAATAGCACATTGGTATCAGCTATTGACCAAATTGTTATTTTAAAAGTTTTCAAATAAATGCTAATTTCTTAGCAAAAATAGGTCATTCTAAATTCAACTTACTTTTTTTTTTTTTTTTTTAATTTAATGAGTTTAGAGTATATACTGTAATCACTAGTGACTAGTTTTTTTTTTTTTGAATTAAAAAAAGTCAGAATGACACCTTTTCTGTTTTGTCCTCCACAAGACAACCCTCAGGGCGCACTGGAGACTCGGGTGCCCAGAAAGAGTCAAATACCACCCAGTAGAGAGCAAGTGGCCTAAACAGCAGGAGAGAGGACCACCTGTTTGCTTTACAGAAAGTAAATAATAGTACCACAGTCTCTCTCACCTGAGATTGTAGGGGTCCCTGCTGTCTGCACAGAGTAGGCTTGCTGAGAGAATGGCTTAATACTGTGAGAAACAGAGACACAGACATACAGAAATTTACTACCATTATCATCACCAACACATGGTCATGTAACAGTAGCTGGCAATGAAACAGAAAAGGTTTGATTTTGTAACACAATGATCCCCACAAGCTACGTGAACAGATACTAATAAGATAAGATAATAAGACAAGGTAATATAGTAAAACTGCAGGCAGGGCTCAACACAAACTTATTGAAGGCTGACAAACAGGCATCAGTTTTAGTTGCCAAAACTGAATCTATGGTTGCCATTCTTAATCACCTTATCTGTTGAGTAATTAAGATATTATGTAGTTATATGTCAGTTTATCAATGAAAATGGGAAAATTATTTTATAAAAGGAATAAAAGCTTTATTGAAGTAACCAAACTAAATTATTTTTTATGTTGTTTCCAAGGTCAAACCAGTTACTTTGCTTCTCCATTGTCTCTAAAACAGATGTCTGTTTGTCCTCCAAGTCCTTTTTACTTGCACACGCAAGTAAAAAGTGCAGCATTGTTTAGTTCTGGTTCAGCAATATTTAAATATCACTAAAGCAACCCAAACAGTATTTATATTAAAAAGTTGCATTATGACAATATGATATTCAACTTCAATGAAAGAACTAAAGAAATATCAATATTGCTGGTCAGTTTTGAGTGTTGAAGCAGCAGGGTAGCAATGTGAATTCAGTAGCTATTAGTTTATTTCCACAAAACATAGGTAATATATACTCACCTAAAGGAATATTAGGAACACCTGTTCAATTTCTCATTAATGCAATTATCTAATCAACCAATCACATGGCAGTTGCTTCAATGCATTTAGGGGTGTGCTCCTGGTCAAGACAATCTCCTGAACTCCAAACTGAATGTCAGAATGGGAAAGAAAGGTGATTTAAGCAATTTGGAGCGTGGCATGGTTGTTGGTGCCAGACGGGCCGGTCTGAGTATTTCACAATCTGCTCAGTTACTGGGATTTCCACGCACAACCATTTCTAGGGTTTACAAAGAATGGTGTGACAAGGGAAAAACATCCAGTATGCGGCAGTTCTGTGGGCGAAAATGCCTTGTTGATGCTAGAGGTCAGAGGAGAATGGAAAAAGAGGCTGCAATTTGCAAGAGCTCACCAAAATTGGACAGTTGAAGACTGAAAGAATGTTGCCTGGTCTGATGAGTCTCGATTTCTGTTGAGACTTTCAGATGGTAGAGTCCGAATGTGGCGTAAACAGAATGAGAACATGGATCCATCATGCCTTGTTACCACTGTGCAGGCTGGTGGTGGTGGTGTAATGGTGGGGGGCATGTTTTCTTGGCACACTTTAGGCCCCTTAGTGCCAATTGGGCATCGTTTAAATGCCACGGCCTACCTGAGCATTGTTTCTGACCATGTCCATCCCTTTATGGCCACCATGTACCCATCCTCTGATGGCTACTTCCAGCAGGATAATGCACCATGTCACAAAGCTCCAATCATTTCAAATTGGTTTTTTGAACGTGACAATGAGTTCACTGTACTAAAATGGCCCCCACAGTCACCAGATCTCAACCCAATAGAGCATCTTTGGGATGTGGTGGAACGGGAGCTTTGCGCCCTGGATGAGCATCCCACAAATCTCCATCAACTGCAAGATGCTATCCTATCAATATGGGCCAACATTTCTAAAGAATGCTTTCAGCACCTTGTTGAATCAATGCCATGTAGAATTAAGGCAGTTCTGAAGGCCAAAGGGGGTCAAAAACAGTATTAGTATGGTGATCCTAATAATCCTATAGGTGAGTGTGTAGTCTACCTTCAATTATAAGCACACGTGTCTTCCTTGTTTGTCTTGCATGCAAAGTCCAATGGATTGTTTCTTAAGATAACACTGCTATTATAGCGATGGTTATTTCCATTATGTATTAGCATTGAGCTAACAGACTAAACCCTAGTTATTTACCACGTTATTTACCACATTTCAGAATATTGCTGCCAAACCAAACAGCAACATTCAGTGTAGCGGAATAGTCATGACAAAACACCCAACTTATTATATTCAACCAGAGTAAAGGAGAGAAGTGACAAGCAGATCCAAGACGGCACCATAAGTGAGAGGAGGCAGGACTGTGTGGGCATTGCAATCAATCAATCAACATTTATTTATATAGCACTTTACACTAACCAGCAGGTATCTAAAGTGCTTCACATCAGAAACCAAGAGTAAAACAACATATCATACAATAAAAAGAAAGAAATATAGAAAAAAGTAAAATCAGAAAAGGTTATATAGTAACAGGTGAGAGAAATTGTCACACCACTACTAGCTATTAAAAGCTATTCTAAACAAATAAGTTGTACAAATGGAATTTGGACCTAAAAAGAGCGACATCTGTAATTGTCCGGATATCAGGGGGTAACTTGTTCCAGAGTCTCGAGGCAGCAACCTGATCACCCCATCGTTTATACCTTGACCTTGAGACTTCAAAAACCAGTTGAAGACTACAAGAACTGGTTGTGCTCCGGCAGGGTTAACATCTTGGACAAATACTCCGGAGCCAGGCCATTTAAGGCCTTGAAAACAAACAAAATCTTAAAATCAATTCTAAAACGCACAGGCGCCGATGTAGAGAAAGGGAGTGATGTGCGCACGTCTAGATGTATTTGTCAAAAAAACAAGCAGCAGCATTTTGCACAAGTTGAAGACGTGAGACTCAAACCAACATAAAGAACATTACAGTAACCTTGAACTAATAAAAGCATGAATTGCTAAGCCCTTAGCCCTCAGCCAGGAGACGAAGATGGAAAAAGCTCTTCCTAACAACATTGCTGATCTGCTTGTCAAATTTTATGTTGCAATCAAAAATACCCCCCAATTTTCTGACAGCTGGCGTAAGGTATGAAGCCAGAACTCCCAACTCGAAGCTGGACTGTTTGGCCTGCCTAAAGTTTTGAGAAAGCCAACTTAATATCATTAATATAACTAAGCAGGGAGTCTAGTGCGACACTGTCATTAGGTTTCATAGGCAAATAAATTTAAAAATCATCTGTACAACAATTAAAAGACAGGTTGTGCTTTCCTATAATTGCCGCTAAAGGCAATATATAAGGAAAAAAGGATGGGTCCAAGAATTAAACCCTGGGGTAACCCACAAGAGAGAGAAGCAGTTGACAAGGAGAAGTCAGCAACTTTGCCAAATAGGAGCTAAACCATTGAAGTGCAAGCACAAAGCACAACTTATATTGGTAAAAGAGACAAATATTAGACTTATCCCATAGACTTATATGGCGAAAGTATGGAGCCGCAGAAGGGTCACGGCAAGATTTTTTCAGGGAACTACTTCTGCGTTCCCTCGCAATATGTATTGCGTTCTCTGTCGTGGGGGCAGCAGCTGCAGTAGGGGACCAGCAGTTTTCCCCAAGGCCTCCTCCAAGCTGGACGTGCCTGGAACACCT
The DNA here is from genome assembly GCA_013375575.1 of Percina caprodes. Taxonomy (NCBI): domain Eukaryota; kingdom Metazoa; phylum Chordata; class Actinopteri; order Perciformes; family Percidae; genus Percina; species Percina caprodes. The sequence continues at coordinate 1,482,534 of JABXJD010000140.1, read as the reverse complement.
CCCTAGGGAGGCACCCATGAGGCATCCTTATCCTGAGGAAACCCATTTTGGCTGCTCTTGTTCTTTGAGTCATGACCCAGCCTTCATGACCATTGGTGAAGGTAGGAACCAAAACTGACCAGTTGCTCGAGAGCTTTGCCCCCTGGCTCAGCTCTCTTTTCGTCACAACGGTGCGATAAATTGAATGTAATACCGCACCCTCTTTGCCAATTCTCCAACCATTCTCCCGCTCCATTGTCCCTTCACTCGCGAACAAGACCAGACAAGAAGGTATTTAAACTCCTTCACTTGGGGTAATGACTCATTCCCTACCTGAAGAAGGCACACCAACAGTTTCCTCCTGAGAACCACAAGCACTTTTTCTTTTCATTCATTTAAGAAATAGGTATTGATTATAGAACATATATGAACGTGCGCATTGAGCAGTAGGTTATGTTTGATAAGGACGCTGGACAAACTGTTTAAGCGTGCAGCTTACTTTACTTTCAGAAAAGCGGAACTGGCCATTTTAGACCAAAACAACTGTATTCCACGCATGCGCAGAGGCGTTACAAACTAACACAGGTTAAGGCATTACCACACAAGCACAGATCAATTCGTCCTGAACGAACATAACACAGTATATCAGCATTCTCAACTTAAAGTAAAAATCAACAAGCTAATTACTGTGGCATTGCACTGGGCATGGGAATGGAATAAAAAAAGTATTGCGAGGTAACTCAAAAACACATATTGTGAGGAAACGCAATGTATTGCAAGAAAACGCAATGTATTGCGAGAGTACACAAAAAGATCTCACCATGACCCTTGCGGGGCTTGGTGCAAAAGGGATGTCTGTAAATCACTGGATACATTTTTTAAGCGTCACAACTCATTGACTCGTTTGACAGAATTGGTAACATTTGGAAAGTCTATAAGAGCATTCAAGTACCAGAGAGCTAAACCGGAAGTAGCCAGCTGGGCCAGCGAAGGTCTCTAGTGCACCTGCTTTATGGACTGCACAGTACAAGAGGGGTTTGGCTCTTTCATGCCACTGAGCAACTATCATAGCAACAAAAGAGGCCCCGCCTCACACTTTCTGTTCAGTTATTAAACATAAATGGTGGCAACTTGCTTTTGAAGTGAAGACAGAGCAGAAAGCACGGCTGGTAGAAAATGAGTATTGAAACTGTTTTAAAAAATCACTAATAATATTGTTAAAAAAATATTAAAAAGGGCAATGTTTACTTAGTGTTTAAATTGTGTGACTTACTCTTCTGTGTTGGAGGTAGATTGTCCTCCAGGAATCATCCCCTGCCACAGCTGAAAAGAAACACACACCCATAATAACACTGGACTGAGAGAGCAAACCATGAATGTGTGTGCGCGTGTGTTTGTTGTTATGTGTGTACTAGAACTTCAAATCTGAGCATATGTGGCCACACAGAAAAGGATTGCACAGAAAATAGCTTTATTATTATTTGTGTCCTTGTTTCCTATCTCTATAAGAGAGAATAAAATCCAGTGTTACCTGTGCATTGCTGGGGAAGCTGGCCCGTACTATTCCAGGCAGGAGTTTGCTGTGTATGGCGGTGGCTGAGACAATCTGAGCCGAGGACATGGATGAGATGCTTTGCATTGCCTTTTCCTTGGCATTCTGGTCCTGCACAGCAACAAAAACACACATTATCACTTTGGTTATCATTGAATCAATTAACACACTTTACAATTTGATCCTAAACAATCCAAACCCAAAGTGAGAGCAAATATCAGGGCACCAACTAATAAGTATAGCAATATTCCAAAAAATTGAAGAGTTGAGTTGACACTAGAACTGCAAGCAGTTATAACGGCGCAACACGAGTAGCCCCCAACAACCCATGGGCAAGTCGCCCCCGACGCGAGACACCCCAGACGACCCGAGGAGCGTGCGAAAGCAGGCAAACGTCAGGAGGTGAGCCGCATGGTGCATTGCCATTCTAAATATCCCATTAACATTAACTGAGTAAAAGGGCCGAAATTGGTCTACGTTGACTATGGCACCCCCTAATGGCCAATCTTTGCCAAATTTGGTACAAAGCAGTGGAGTGGCATGCCAAACAAGCATCACAAGTTTCATATTGATAGCAATTACAATGGCAGAGAAATTGCAATCGCAAATATCCCATTTGCATGCAATAAGTTATTGGCCAAAACACATAAATGTTGATTATATGGCCATCTAATGGCCAAGTTTTACCAAATTTGGTACGGAGCCAATCTTTTCCTAATGGCATTTAATATGGCAGAGATATGCTAAAGTTTGTGTTTCGTAGCTAGCTACAAAATTATGTTTGTTGGTAAACTGCGCATAGTTTAACATAGCAAAATTCTTTCTTTGGTCAGGAGAAAGAAACCATCGTAATTCAGACAAATTCTGGAGACTTTGGAGACAGTTGCATTCCTTCCTGCAGAGACTCTGACTTAGTTTTCATTTAATATGTATGTACTTTGCTATTTATTTCCTGTAGAGACCTAGTTGGTATTCATATTTATATATTTTTCTATAATTTTTCCAATGTAATTAGTATAAATTGCAGCATCTGTTGTTTGGGGTGGGATTTTTCAGTTGTGTATGTACAGTATAAAGCATTAAAAATGCTGTATTCAGGGAGGAACATCAGCATTATCTAGTAGAAGCACATACTGACTGCATCAGTGAGGCCTGACAGTGTACACAAAAAGGGCTAGTGAATATTCAATGTAAAAGAGCCCTAGAGTGGCCAAGCAGATCAATATTGTTCCTAGTATAGCCTGTGTTTTGACCTGATTTGGACTAGCCCTGTCTAACCAATTATTGTAATCTTAAAAGTGCCAGATTACAGTATCACGTAACCCCAGTTCTTTAAATTTGAATCAGTGGTGTCTGAGATACCACACCTGACAGACGGCCAAACAAACCCTCTCCCTTGAGATCTTCAGTTTAACTTTGAAAACCCTGGCCCATGACAATTGTGAGATAACATCCAGCAAGCTCACCCAAAATTCAACAGATGGATAAAGGATAAAAGTAGATCCATGGCCTACAGTGGTGTGAAAAAGTGTTTGCCCCCTTCCTCATTTCCTGTTCCTTTGCATGTTTGTCACACTTAAGTGTTTCGGAACATCAAACCAATTTAAACAATAGTCAAGGACAACACAAGTAAACACAAAATGCAATTTGTAAATGAAGGTGTTTATTATTAAAGGTGAAAAAAAATCCAAACCATCATGGCCCTGTGTGAAAAAGTGATTGCCCCCCTTGTTAAAACATACTATAACTGTGGTTGTTCACACCTGAGTTCAATTTCTCTAGCCACCCCCAGGCCTGATTATTGCCACACCTGTTCACAATCAAGGCATCACTTAAATAGGAGCTGCTTGACACAGTAAGGTCCACCAGAAGATCCTTAAAAGCTACACATCATGCCGAGACCCAAAGAAATTCAGGAACAATTGAGAAAGAAAGTAATTGAGATCTATCAGTCTGGAAAGGGTTATAAAGCCATTTCCAAAGCTTTGGGAATCCAGCGAACCACAGTGAGTGCCATTATCCACAAATGGCGAAGACATGGAACAGTGGTGAACCTTCCCAGGAGTGGCCGGCCGCCCAAAATTACCCCAAGAGCGCAGCGACGACTCATCCAAGAGGTCACAAAAGACCCCACAACAACGTCCAAAGAACTGCAGGCCTCACTTGCCTCAGTTAAGGTCAGCGTTCATGCCTCCACCATCAGGAAAAGACTGGGCAAAAATGGCCTGCATGGCAGAGTTCCAAGGAGAAAACCACTGCTGAGCAAAAAGAACATCAAAGCTCGTCTCAATTTCTCCACAACACATCTTGATGATCCCCAAGACTTTTGGGACAACATTCTGTGGACCGATGAGACAAAAGTGGAACTCTTTGGAAGGTGTGTGTCCAAGTATATCTGGCGTAGAAGGAACACTGCATTTCATAAAAAGAACATTATACCAACAGTAAAATATGGTGGTGGTAGTGTGATGGTCTGGGGCTGTTTTGCTGCTTCAGGTTCCTGGAAGACTTGCCGTGATAAAAGGAACTATGAATTCTGCTGTCTACCAAGAGATCCTGAAGGAGAATGTCCGACCATCTGTTCGTGTACTCAAGCTGAAACGAACTTGGGTTCTGCAGCAGGACAATGATCCTAAACACACCAGCAAGTCCACCACCGAATGGCTGAAGAAAAACAAAATGAAGACTTTGGAGTGGCCTAGCCAAAGTCCTGACCTGAATCCTATTGAGATGTTGTGGTATGACCTTAAAAAGGCCGTTCATGCTCGAAAACCCTCTAATGTAACTGAATTAGGACAATTCTGCAAAGATGAGTGGGCCAAAATTCCTCCAGGACGCTGTAAAAGCCTCATTGCACATTATCGCAAACGCTTGGTTGCAGTTGTTGCTGCTAAGGGTGGCCCAACCAGGTATTAGGTTTAGGGGGCAATCACTTTTTCACACAGGGCCATGATGGTTTGGATTTTTTTTCACCTTTAATAATAAACACCTTCATTTACAAATTGCATTTTGTGTTTACTTGTGTTGTCCTTGACTATTGTTTAAATTGGTTTGATGTTCCGAAACACTTAAGTGTGACAAACATGCAAAGGAACAGGAAATGAGGAAGGGGGCAAACACTTTTTCACACCACTGTAAATAAAACACATATACAAAAGAAAATCATTGAGGGAGATTGGAATTAGTCAATAGAAATAACTGATAAGTGTGTGTGTGTGTGTGTGTGTGTGTGTGTGTGTGTGTGTGTGTGTGTGTGTGTGTTGTCAGACGCATTATTAACAACGTTAACACAAACCCATTTTAACGGCGTCAATTTTTTTAATTACAAGATTAACATTCTTTTTGGCCTAGCAAACTTTGTAGTTTTTTTCCACATCCTATTGCAACAGCTAGTAACGTTAGAAAAATTACAACACCACCCCAGATCTAGCTAGACCGGAAACAAAACAAGAGGCACGCCACACACGGCTTGCAAGCCGGCCAAAGAGTATTAACGTCACGTTTTGAGTGGATGGAGAGCGCGAGACGCCAAAATGGATGCCATTAAGATTCTGAATGGAAAGTTTACTTTTAAAAGTTGCCAAATGGTTCCATTGACAAGACCAAAGTGAGCTGTGTGTTTTGTCGTTGTGAACTGAGCTATCATCGCAGCAAGTCCAGTCTGAAATACCACTTGATGGCCAAGCACACAGCTGATGCCGATTCTCCGCCCCCTTTTTTTTACCCTTTTATTGATGGACAGTGTTACATTGTGTGGTAGAAAAATAAATCATGGGACATTTAGAATAGATAAAAATGTGCGATTAATTGCGATTAACTGCAAGTTATCTATGACATTAATGCGATTAATTGCGATAAAATATGTAATTTATATAATTGTTTGACATACTAATATACATATATGCACACTTTTTTTCTGTTGTTGAGCTACCCGGGACTTCCACCAATCACAGCAATGCCCTGTGCCAGACTTTATCAGTATCTAACCCTAAGAGCTACTGACCAAGCGCCAGTATTTGACAAGATGGGAGTGAGAGCTGGTTAACGTACGTCTCCAAATTTATTTCCTTGCTTCTGGTATGTAGATGAGATGTTTATGACTCGAACATATCACATTTATCAGCAAAACGTACAGCAAAAGACCGTGCAAAACATTTCAGACCGTCCTGCCAAACCACATTTTGACAACCACATTTTGACACACACACACACACACACACACACACACACACACACACACACACACACACACACACACACACACACACACACACACACACACACACACACACACACACACACACACACACACACACACGATGCAGGAGAAACAGGAGTTGAGAATAATAAGACGATGACGAGTTTAGGACAGCGCCACTCTGCCATTTGCAACCCACTTTGTGGTTGGAGGGTTTATAATTGCCATATTATAAATCCTGTCAACAGGATGCTGCCACCTACTGCCCACACTTAACAAATGCAGCCCACATCTAATCCCCCATCCACCATTGTCACGGTAACGCTTTTAAGTGGCAACAAGGGTGTCAAATGCATCCAGTAATATCTGTAAAGGCATTGCAATAGCTGGAGAATAACTAAGTGACAGCTTCATTTATGATAATGAAAGAAATCTCCCTTCCTTGGGAAGGTAATAACAATATAGGAAGTACTGAAATTTGTATCATGCTGGATTTTTATATTACACCAATAACAATAAATAACATCCTTGATGTTCTATGAAACTATCAACCTTACATCACGTTCAAATGATCAAAGAAACTTTACAGCATGTTTTATGATATATAGTGCTAAGACAACCATTAATAACTAGTATTCTTTTTTGGACTATTTATTAATCGCAGACTTCTTTAAAACAAAAGTGCCATACATTTTCTGGATCGTGCCTCTCAAATGTAAAGACTCCGTGCTTTTCTCTGTTTTATATCATTGGAAATGTCCTGGGCTTTTGGACTGTTGGTAGGACAAAACGAGCAATGTTAAAATTCAAGCTTGGGGTGTGAGGAATTGAAATTGATTATGAAAACAATCCACAGGTTGATTGATAATAGGAATATTAATTAGCTGCAGGCATAATGATATACCTTTAATAAAAAAGCTGTGATAACTATTGTCTTAAGAGGAGTCAACACTAAGTGCCTAGAAGCATTTCACTCAGGTGTTTCCTTTTTACATAGAAGTCCAATATTAACATGCCCAAATGTAAATGTTCTTAACTTGGGTTGTGATCCCTACTTTTATTTGGTTTCAAATGTGCCAGTTATACAATAATATCTTTGAATACCATAAGAAGCTAGGTCTTATATATATATACAATGCCACATTTTCATTCAATTCACTTTGCTACATTGCACTAATTCTAAACATTTCCTATTTTTTATAACAGAAAGTAAATGGCATGTAACTATTTAGATCTATATTGATTCAAAAACCCTTACTATACATTTTAATCAACAATTTATTTTATTACAGCAAACAATCAATTCAGTTCAGCTTGTTTACATTCAAATCCTGTGTGTAAACATGTTAGTATTACTTCACCCCTTACCTTCAGTTTTGATTGAAACTCCCTGGATTTTCTTCTAGCTAAAACCTGGATATGACTGGATACCTGAAGAGAGGAACAGAAAAGAGAGGGGTTGGAGGGTAGAAAAGAGAGGAGAAAGGACCAAACAGTGAGTTGCCATGGTTATGAAAGGTCTTTTGCCACACAGAAAGGGTACACACACACACACACACACACACACACACACACACACAGCTCCAATGACAACAGTGAAAAGACCCATCTTTGAACATCTTTTGAGGGAGCGAAAAGACACCTGGAACCACAGGCCAAGAACTGAGATACTAATGTCTTATTTCCACTGCATGGTACGGAAAGGCTCAAATTAACTCGACACACTCGATTTTGGTTTTCCATTAGCAAAAGTTGTGGATAGTACCTGGTAGTAGATAGCAGAGCATGATTGGAGTGTGCACAATCCCATTATTACCTGTTTCCTTGTCCGCGTCTTGCCTGTTCGAAGCTTGATGTATCTTGCTATCAGCTCATTTCGACCTGGAGGGAAAAGACACAGAACATACTGGTAAAACATTAGCCTTTTTTTTAGATTTTGCAATACAGCCGTAAAAAGATCTGGCATTATGCAGGCTATAATTATTTACACTGACACAAACACCTGCATAATGCAGCCCAAGTGTGTAATTTTAGATAGCACGCCAGCATTCCGAAAGCAAAATAGGGGTGATGTGTAACACAACAGCGTACGTATCTAGTGTGTGTGTGTGGGAGTAGTCCCACCATGCTGGCTGTTCCTTTTACACAGATGTCGATTCGGCCCAATAGCAAATCAACTCTTCCCCCGAATCCACGCAACATTACCAACTTGAATAGGCTGCATAAAAAGGGCTATTGACACATTCAGACAGACAGACACACACACGTTAAACCCTATTTACACTATCGTTCCTTCCCACAATCCAAAATCATATGACCCAAACAACTTCGTGCCCGATTTAGCGTTTTCGACCCAGCGACCCTGTGACGTGCATTTTCACATAGTATCCCTTTAATCACTGATACCCCTGTTGACACACACACACACACACACACACACACACACACACACACACACACACACACACACACACACACACACACACACACATACACACACCATCAATACAAGTATTCATGGTGACCAGCCGTCCCTTGATTAAAAGGAACCAGCAGGACAGCTGTACCCATGCACATACGCGCACAGACACGCGCTTACAATGCTGAATAATTTAGCCCATTCAATAGGGAGCATAGCGGCTCAGCATGACCTGGTTGGTATAGATTAGTGGGGGAGAGGGAGACAGAGAGAGAAAAGGAGCAGAAAATCACAGCGTTACATCCAGAAAACCTGTAAAGAAGAAGAAGTGCTTGTGTTCATATGTTAGAGCTGCACAATCCATTAAATATTAATTCCCAATCACGATTTTGGCTTCTTACAATTAATGACCAGCACACTACAGCATAACCAATCAGACATTCACACACACATCAGACTGCTGGACTCAGCCAAATATTTCTCTGGTGGAGAAAGAGATAGTCGGGATAGCTTGCAGTGTTTACACTGTATAAATTAATTTATTATGTTAATTATTTAGAAATTAGTCTATCGGCTAGAGGACTAGCTTATTCAAACCAGGATGAATTTCAGCTTGTATGCACATTTTTGTAGGCTTAACAATGTTGAAACACAGCAGCTAATATCATTAGTGAGGGCAACAAGTTGCTATAGAGTTGTCACTGCATTGCATCTCTGCCATAATTGTGCAGCCCTATTATATATAAACATTAGTTGGTAGCGTTTGCACTACAGTGGTCTCCCAAGTCTGACCAGGTTACAACTTCAGCAAAATTCTAAGATGAAATTTATTTTTCCATTATATGAAATTATGTGTTATATGGAGCTTAGCATAAATTCTTGCAGGAAGACTTTTACACTAATCACTTTCTCTCTCTTCTAAACTGAACAGCTCTTAGAGGCGTTCACTTATATTTTCAACAATCAGAAACAGCCTTTTTCCCCCCTCAAAATTCAAAAACATTTATTTTTCATTCTATGAGATTATGTGTTATATGGAGCTTAGGGTAAATTCTTGCAGGAAAACTTCTAAACTAATCACATTCTCTCTATTCTAAATTGAACAGCTGTTCACTTATATTTTAACCAATCAGAAACAGCCTTGAATTTAACGAGCCAATCAGAGCATGACTTCCCTGTTTTAAACCGGTTTCTCTGTTGCTCAGTCATTCCAGGCTAAGAGCACAACCCTTCTCCTCCCCTAAAGTCTTCATCACACATAGATCCTGGGTCCTCTTCCGGCATGACTGCCATCGGCTCCTTGACTCGGCCTTCAAGTTCCTCACACCACCATCAGTGTCTAGACTCCATCAGGGGATCAGCTTCTGGCTTTCTAACCCCCTAAATATATATATAATTTCATACTGATGGAGTCTTATCTCCAAAGACTGTACATGTCATATCATGCATTCATACAATAAATCTTTGCAACAAAGTCTCTCCTGATTGAAATATATTATTTAATTTGCTAACAAGCATGTCTGGTGCTCTGTGGCTTAGTTTGGCTTGTCTCCTGGTCAGTTTTCTGTTCCGACCAAGTGGAAAACCAATATCAGGCCAGCTGGCCAACTGATGGTCAAGATCAGCACAAAGCCAAACCTCTCTACACACTACCCTAGCTCACAACAATAGCCCTAACTAAATAGCAGATGGTGTGTGTGTGTGTGTGTGTGTGTGTGTGTGTGTGTGTGTGTGTCTTCTGACCAATCCCATTCTCACCGGGTTAGGGAGATAACATCTACAGCTACCCATTCAGGTGTTTTCCTTCTAGCAGACAAAAAATCTGCAGCTGACAACAGCACTCACGCAAAAACACACATGCACGCACACCACTGCCAACACACTCACACTCCTGGCTGCTGAGGCTGACATCTGACTCCAGAGGGGCCAGCTGGTCTTTCTAGGAGGCTTAACGGTGAATTATCATCCTTCACTAACCCTGCGGCACACACCCTCACCCTCCCTCTTTCTCAAAAACCTTTTACACACACACACACACACACACACACACACACACACACACACACACACACACACACACACACACACACACACACACACACACACACACACACACACACACACACACACACACCCGGCTGCTGCCCTTCTCCCCTCCACTGTCCCTCTTGTAATGAATGGGCTTCCCTTCTGCTCCCTCCCTCTTCCTCTCTCTGTTGCTCTCTCTCTTGCTTTCTCTCTCTACTTGGCCTGTGAAAGACTTCAAGGCCAAAGTCAGATGTTCATTAACTGTGACAAACAGAAGCAATCCCCCGCCTTCATCTCCAGGCTGAAGCCACGCTGTGCAAGCAGATATAAAGGAAGACGATACATTTGAAAAAAGACAGAATTCCCATTATTTTGGACCATTCAGTTAAGATTTGAAAACAGAAAAACAAGAAGCAGAGCTGTTATTTGATCAAATCTAAAATTGACTGAATCTACCTCAAGTGAGTTGATGAGGAGGTAATTCCCAAATTCAGATAAAGTGACTGAAATGCAAAAACTTTCCACAAGGTCACAACCACGTAAACACCACACTAGAAAGAAAACAACTTTGACTAATTTGTCATTGAGAGAGCACAGGAAGACCAGTGAGAATGAGTATATGTTCTATAAAAAAATGCTACTTTCTTCTTTTCTGGTCTTCTTAAAAAATTATTACTGCAGTAGTTTACTACAGCTCAAGGCTGCAGTTGAGTAGTGTATATTGTTGTGCACCCTCGGAAGACCTGAAAGACCACAGGGGCTAACGCCAGGTGGAAGTTCTGTGGAAGACATCCACAGAACTTGCTAACCACACAGTTAATTTTTTTCACAAAGAAGATACTAGCTCCTTTAAACAGTAACTTGATCCTAGACATGTTTGCTGCTGGATGATATCACCTGCAGGGTTCAACAAGTGGTGACATCACATAAGACCAAATATAAGCGTTTTTTTCTCTCTCTCTCCCTCCCCCTCTCTTTTCTCAAAAGTCAAATCAAACAACGTGCATGAAATCAAATGTGAGCCTGTCCTATTCTGTGTGCATCATGAGCCAAAAATAAGAACACACAAGTTGCGGTTTCATAATTCTGGTTTGCAGAGATGTCTTAGTAACAATTAAACTCCCCTAGTCTCTATGCCAAACTCTGTATCCCTTCTCGCCCTTTTCTCCTTTCCTGCGCTGCCTTTGAAAACATACACTGTCTAACTCAATTTAGCAAAAGTGATAAACAAGTCAACAACTTGGACACAGAGTCAAAAGGGTAAACAAATAGCATTGAACATGCCACTAAGGCAGATAACAGAGTGAGACTGATTGATTTTTGGCTGATCAATAATACAAAGGAACTTTTGTGGCCAAAAGTATGTGGATACCTGTGTCTATAAAATACTGTTAAGTACTTTAGGTCTGGACTGTTTGTTCTGATTTTGATGAGACTGGTGAACAAGCTTTATTTTTAGGAAACGTCCTATGAGCTTAATGTTATTCCCCTCCCTGTGCAACCTATAACCTTGTTCATTAGATGTTATGAAAATATAAATGAGTTTGTTTGCCAAACTTGTGGTTGTCGAGACAGTTGAAAGTATCCATACAAAAACAATAGGCTCCTCGCAGTTTCAGTGCCAGGGACAGTTGGGCCTTTGTTTGTTCCCAAACTGGAGCACCTCTTGTACTTGCAGCTTGGGGTGGTGTCTACACCCAGGTCCTCTACTTTTTACCAGGGTCCAATGCTCTATAGAGGGAGTGGAGCAGACCTGGTTCTTGGGTTTTGTCCTAAGGATCAGAGCCGAGAAGCCAGAAGGATAGATGACATCTTCTCCCGACCATGTGTGTCCTGAGCCGATGTTGGAAAGCCAGTGGGGAGGGCTGGCTGGCACAACCTGGCTCTCCCATAAGGTAGAGATGCTTAGTCTAGGCTGCGGCTACTAATAAAAACTTCAGGATAAACTTGTCCTTCTACCTAAGTTCAACAAGCAAACAAGTGATTTCTTCCTTCATTTGTGAAAAGGTAAGATGGCAGTTTGCACACACAGCCTTTATCAGGACTGTATGTAAAGTCACTGCTTTTTTTTAATTGTTGCGGTTTAGATTTTAAGAGTGTGTCATAAAAATGTGGCTTAAAACTGCAATAAAATGGGATAAAAGTCAATTTCAGACAGAGCAAGAGGGTACACAAGTAGTGTGTGTAAATTCATCAAGGTCCAGAGGCAAGACTTCAAGTGTGTGTGGGGAAAAAATAGCTAATATCTAGGATTTAATTTGATACAAATCCTAGAACTCAAGCAGAATCAAGGAAAATCACTAAAGTGCACTTTGAAAAAAGAAAGAGAGAGAGAGAGAGAGAAAGAGAGAGAGAGAGAGAGAGAGAGAGAGAGAGAGAGAGACACAGCCAGAGGACCATCTGTTCATCATACATGTACTCTCTCTCAGTGGTAGCTCCTTCTCAGACGCGCACACACACAGTACACATAATGCCCCCTTTTTATTTTTTACAATTCTCTTTCCTGTCTCTGACACTCGAGGCCCAATGAGACAGCCCTCACACACAGTCATCTACCTAGTAATTCTTAATCTGACAACACCACAGCAAACATTTGAACACTTTGCACTGTGCTGTGTTGTACAAAGTATTCACACTCTTTAAATATGGTGCATCACTATATCAAACACACAATTATGTGTCCTCCAATACTTATTCCAAATCTGGCTTAGCAACTAGAGATATTTTAAAAACATTCTGTATAGTAGCCTTCATCACACTTGGTTCTTTAATAATTTATTGATCCATAGAAAATGAATAATACTATTCATTCAGAACTCTCTGTGAGTCACACACTCACTGCCGGACTCTGAGTCACTCACCAGGCTGTATTCTGAATCATCTACTACATACTACTGATGAACGCAATATGCAGTGTTTATCAGAAGTATGCAGTATGAAACTTTTGCAGTATGCTAGGCCAGGCCTTTAAACAAGCTTTTAAAGGATTGGATAAAAAACACATAACTCCATTGCAATTGAAAAATTTATCTTTGAATTTTTGTTTATAAAAAATGTTTGCTTACTTTATAAGAACCTGCATGGTTAAACAAATTATTATAACAGCTATGTAATTTATCCAATGTTTTTTGTATAATGTAATACAGTATGTTCACTTTATACACGCCCAGGGAAAACAGATCAAACAGCCTTTAATGGATAGAACAGCTAGATATGAAAGGGGGAAAACATGCAGAAAATCAGAAAAACAGGTCATGTTCAAACCCTGGACCTTCTGAGTCAAGGCATACACATTTATATATATATATATATATATATATATATATATATATATATATATATATATATGTGCCTGCTCTACCAACTGAGGTAAAACCTCTTGTCTACCAGCTCACAGTGGGGTCTTTGAGCACTGACTGGCCAGCTAGCTAGCGAACCCAGGAGGCACTAGCTGGCATCAGTTTGTGGAGCTTCTCAACTCTTAAAATGTTATGTAAATTTGCAATTCCAGTTGTTGGCCACAGTGGCAAAAGCACAGTTGTTGTGGTCAACACAAAAGCGTCACAAGCAGCACCAGGGGCGGAGCGGGGCACTAAAATCAACCGGGAATATTCTGACAGCACTGGCCCACCACCGGCCCAACCCCCCTATTTATCAATAATAAAACAATAAACACAAACAAAATCTATTTTTTGAACTCAAATTATGTTATGTTTCTTTGTGTGGAATTCCTCCATCTGTTCTACGCATTTGGGAAGGACTTAACAAAAATATGAAACCTGACCACTAGATGGCACTAGACAAATGCACATTATTGACAATAAAGTGTAGGTTTAAAGCTGTTATGGGTTTTCTATAAATAAACAGATGCTGAAATATAACATATACTTGTAGTTGTGACTTCTAGCATTGTCTGATCAGCATCATCGCTGGGCTGAGTCTGACTGAATTCTGAGACTGTGTGGAAAAAAACGGAACAGGCGCACATACAAATACATACACAAACTTTTTACAGCATAATAATTGCGTTTTCCCCTGATGGTATACGCTGCGTGGAAAGGGGTATATAATGCACCCCACCTCCCAACAAAATACCCAACATACCCAGTCAGCTGCTGCTTACGGTACTTTACTACACACGCAGAGCCTCACTTCCCATAACAATAACCTTGGACTAACGTCACATACACACGCTGCCCACATGGCTACCTGTCTTAACAGGGGAAGGGTCGGCTGGTAATAATCATGGGAAAGGAGAACGGTGGAAGTTTACTTTTCTATCAAGCAGCAAAAAAGTTTCAGCGTCTACATCGCAACGTCCTGCGATGTGACTTCCTGAGCCCAGTGCCTCCATTGGTTACCACCCCCTAAGTGTTAAAAGTTAGTTTATTTCAGGCAAACAGAAATCAACTTTGAGAGCAAAGTTTACCTGTGAGAGCTTGTATGCCCTCCGGCCCTCACAAAGCAGACACTTGTGGGCGCAATGTTGCTGCCACTGTGAGTTCTCACTGCACAAACACAGACTGCTGACAAAGTTACTTCTCACGTTTTTATCTTCACCATATACGTTTGGTTGCTCGGTTTCTCTGTGTACGCCACACTGCTCCAAAACAGTTTAGCAGTTCAATAGTAAATGAAATCCAACAGCCAGTGTGGCTGCCTCTGGTGTGTGCCAGACATCCCTGGTTCCAGCACACTACTGCATTTGAAGGTAGAGTATAATTAGTCCATGAGCACCAGCTTTGTCAATCAACTCAGCTGGGAATGCTCCTGAGCCATCCCCACACCTCTCTCCACTGCCGCTGAACCCAAACTATGCTAACATCCTCAAAAAGGCTACCATCACTAATGACTTGGAGTAACTGTATTTCATGAACTGCATACACACAGTTACAGAGGATAGAGTATTGTGAGGAAAATTCCACAACAGATAGCAGTCATACGTCGGTCACAAGGATACCAGTTTACTGGGTAGTTACCCTTTTTCAGAAGGGTAGTTAACTACCCTTTAGTTAGACTACAAACCGACAGCTTTAGTTTACATTGTTTGTAAAACATCACTATTTGCAGAGTTGCAAGCTGTAGTTGTGTAAAACGCGGTAGACAAGAGCAGCAGACGATTACCGTAATTCCTCAAATAAAAATTTTCCCGGCTTTTATTTGAAGCAGGCTTTTATTAGAGGCAGGGGAGGATAATCAGTTGAGATTGTGTGTGTGCGTCCTTGAGAACTGTAAGTCTTATGACTTATGTTGTCAGTTCATTTAAGCCTGCTGTATTGGTCTATAGTTCTTGCACATAAGTACACGTAAAGTAAGTTAGCTAATGATTTTGTTGTTTGTGTTCTTCACAGAGAGGGGAAGTAACAAAGTACAAATACTTTGTTACTGTACTCAAGTACATTTTTCAGATATTTTTACTTTAATATCTCTCTCTCGCTATATATATATATATATATATTTTTTTTTACTTTTACTCCTTACACTTTAACACAAATATCGTTACTTTCTACTCTTTACATTTTACAAAATTGGCTTGTTACTTGTACAAAAGGTCGTCTATCAGGTGTGATTGTGAGTTCATGTCAGAGAATAGCGCGGACACGCCCTCACACCGCGGTTACATCGGTTACCTAGGTTGCACCCGGCTGATTCAATATAATGGCGATTGTTGAACGTCCTTGCTCATTAAGATAATGTAATTAATTGTGGGTTTGTTATTATTTGCTAGCATATATGATTCCTATGTATTGTGTATGGTAGCCTTTGCAATGCTATTTCTTTTATTACCACACACACAGCCATAGCAGAGCTACCCACGCCCATGTTTATACTGATGCTTGATTGTAATAAAGCATCAACAGAGAGAAGTTGTCTCCGTCCGTGTTTTAACAGACACACCTAGGCGGAAGTTGGAAACCAGAATCAGCTTTAAATAAAGTCCTAATCTAGCCCTCACTAAGTTTCAAATAATTTCACTGGAGTTAATTATATTTGCGTCATCAATACCAAATTGAATCTAATTGGATGGGAATATACACAGACTTTTCACAAAATCACACTTGAAATTTTATCTTGCTACTCGGTCAGAATCTTATTAACCTCGAGTCCCAGTCTCGGTCACAATAAATAAGCTATATGTTTTATATATGTTTTAGGCATATTGGCAGACAGCCATATAAAATGTAGCCAAGGGCATATAAAGAGCCTTTTTTACATGCCCACTGTAGTTTCTCAGCGTGCTCTCTAGTAACATCTGTCTGATCCAGGGAGCTTTTTCATTCTCAAGGCTACTTTTACTTTTATACTTTAAATAAATTTCCAAGCCTGTACTTTACTTTTACTTGAGTAAAGAAATTAAATCAGTACTTCCATTTTTCCTAGGGTATTTTTTAACACAAGTATCTGTACTTCTACTTAAGTATGGGAAGTGAGTACTTTTGCCATCTCTGAAGAGCATACAGTACATCAGTATCTGATTAACGTTGCAGACGGTAGCTAGCAAGCTTTGTTTTTAGCTCCAGGCTAACTCTTTTCCTCCCACCTCCAGGTAGCTATCTGTGCTCTGCTCTTGTTGGCTAACCTCGTCAGCTCATTCTTCTGTTTCTTCCAGTCTTGGATTCTCCTAGAGTCAGTGTCGAAATGTCTCACAGCTTTTTCACCCAGGTTTTCCTCTGCATACTTTAAATTATTGTTTTCGTACGGTTTCTTCTTCTCTTCATTATTCTTCCCCGCATAAAAGTGGTACTGCAGCCTAAACCGTACATGGTGGCGACGCTGCATTTTCAGGACTGGTCCAAAACTGCGCAAAGACCTCAGACACAAAAATGTACCCACGTCCACCACTAGGTGGCGCTATAGCAGAAAAAATGCGTTTGGCCCTATAACTCCCAAACCGTACATCAGAAATTTAAAAATCTTATATCCACGCGTTTACTGGATCCTACTGAATCTCGTGATGTAGGCCACGCCCATTTCCGCCTGTACTTTTATGCGTGAAAAATCGCGATTTATCACAAACCAACTTTTTCGAACTCCTCCTAGACCGTGCAGTGGATCTGCACGAAACTTGGCACATAGCATCTCCAGACCGACCTGACAAAAAGTTATATAAAGATTATTTATAGAATAAAAATTGCGCATATTACAGGCAAACAAATTTGTGTAGCTAACTATGAAAACACCGACTTTGCCATATCTCGGCCAAAATAAATGCTGTCAAAGCCAAACTTTAGATTATTCCTTGGCATGACCCTCTGAGGCTCTGAAACAAATTTCACCAACATTGGCCACTAGGTGGCGCTACAAATACAAATAGTTTATATCTCATGAACCGCTCATCCAAATTTTACGAAATTTGATGGGTACCATCTAGGGCCACTCCTGGGGTGGTCCTTAGAGCGGGGTGTTGATTGATACAAATGGGCGTGGCCTATGGGCCAACGTCTGGATTAACCACTTCCACTAAAGTGAATTACTTGAAATTAACAGGGCAGATGTACAGTGGGTAGCTGACCAGACCTAACGAATATTACACATGTGGACCACTAGGTGGCGCTGCAATGACGTCAAACGTGTTTTTGCATATACCTTCCACATTATACATCCCATATTAACATTTTTCATATCCACGTGTTCACTACATCAGGCCGAGTCACATGATATAGGCTTCGTCCATTTTTGTTGACAATTATTTTCGCAATATCGTGACAAGTGCAACAACAACTTTTTCAAACTCGTCCTAGGCCGTGTGACAGATCTGCACGAAACCTGGTTCATAGCATCTCCAGATGGCCCTGACAAAAGTTATATAAAGAATTTTGCCACGTTAACGTGTGCTCATTTGACGACCAAACAAAGTTTCTGTAGTAACGTACCAAACACATATCATATCAGATCTCGGCCAAATTAAATGGTATCAACATATCACTTGTGACCAGTGTTGGTCATGCCTCCAATGCTCTGTACCAAATTTGGTAAAGATTGGCCATTAGGGGGCGCTATAATCAACGTTTATTGGTTTCATCAAAACACTCAATGCATTTAAATGGGAAATTTGCAATTGCAATATCTCTGCTACAATAAATGCTATCGATACCAAACCTGTGCTGATTGTTTACCATGCCGCCCCAAGGCTCTGTACCACATTTGGTAAAGATAGGCCATTAGGGGGCGCTATAATCAACGTAGACCATTTTGGGCCTTTTTATCAAGCTTTTGCATCCAGCCTAGGAGCCCAGAGTTTATTTGGGGTCATTGTGCTATTAATCCGTACCGTTACGAGCGCATCTCCGTATTTCCCTCCGTCTGCCTCCCCCGCCGTTTCGCTTCGGGTTCTGCTTTCGTGCGCTCCGCTGGTCGTGGGCGCCGACTTGAACGGGGTGGCTTGGACCCCGTTGAAACTGCGTGCAGTTCTAGTTTCGTTTTGTTGTTGAAAAGTCTGTCACTAGCATAGACAGTTAAAGGAATGGACCAACAGATCCCGTTGTTCTGGACGGGGACCAGTGAAGGATATTAGAAGCACTTTTCTGGTGATGGCTGAGCACCCTCCAACTGAGCTTGACGATGTAGATGTGACATGGGAAACCTGTCTGAAAGTCTTCTGATAGCTGTGCCAAGAGAAATCTCAATCATTTCTAATCTTGCACAGACGGAGAGCGTAGGTATATGTTAGGAGATAACATAGGCACAGGCTAATTACTGCTAACTAAAATGCTAGTTAACACTAGAAAAGGCATTTCCTGCAGAAAATGCGTGGGGATGCTGAATAGCTAAATTGCAAAAGCTCACCTGGTTGAATAGCTTAAATCAGTAAAAGTTGTAGAAAAAATTTAAAATGCTAAAGCTAAACTGGATAAATAGCTTAAATCAGTAAGAAGAAGCTTAAGTAGTGAGAATAGTTGAAAAACTAGGAATGGTTTTAATTAAGTTGAATAACACTGCTACACCATAAGGAGCAAGAGCTAGATTTTAAAAGTTGAATCGTTTTAATAACTTAAAGTCTGCAGAAGATAGACAACAAAATTACCACTGTACCACCACTGTAATATCTTCTTTAAAAACTATACATAATATATAATGTATCTGTGTATGTCTGTGTGTGTGTGTGTCTGTCTGTCTGCGTGTGTGTGCACTCTTGGCGTGTGCGCGCACACACACACACACACACACACACACACACACACACACACACACACACACACACACACACACACACACACACACACACACACACAGGGACACACAGCTCAAATGTCTTTTTTCACTCTGTCTGTTTTAAAATGAGTTGTGGAGACAACAGCAAAGCAATTGACAGAGACTGAAATGGTTGCTAATGGATACCAACTATCAGTGGCCATGTTTGTAAACACAGCTAGGAAGCTTTTGATCTCTGTGATGTCATCTCTTTGATCTGTAATCAGTTAACGATGCAGCTGCTGTACCCTTCACCTGTTGGAAACCGCAGCTCCTCAGACACTGAACAAGCTCTCAAACAAATGGTCACTGCAATAAAGGAATACGTGATATCAATAGAATATTTTGTGAACGTATTGATATAAAATTCATGTTGATAAACTTAAAAATGTGGTCGTATCATCGATTTAAAAAAGTACTTTGCTCTGTGTTTTGCTCAGAAATGTGGACGATGTTTAACATGGCAGTGAATGGAAAAAGATCCTGAACTCTTGTCATTTGAAAGCTCGCTGAGCGAAAAGTATAATTCATATTGCACATTGAGCACATTGGCTGAAACTAGACAAGAATACCTACGTTTTGCTGTATAAATTGTCCATGACAAGTTAGAATTGTTGGCGTGGGAGCGAGTTATAAAGATAGAACCAAGATACTTTTTTTGACTCTCTCCACTCTGTGGAACAGCATTCCCACAATAAAGAAAGAACCGAATAACAATAGTTGGAATGCTGTGGAACAGCATTCCCACAATTAGTAATTAAACTTAAACGGCGGATGTAAGTCAAAACTGTCTGCAAGCTTCTCCTGACAATAAGTTGATTTGTCAACTATGCAACAGCAAGTTGCTTGGTTATGACACAATTGTTAGCCTATTTTTTTACAAAAACATCTGCTATGGAGCCATAACGTGAGATCAGAATTAGAATCAGCTTTATTTGCCAGGTATGAGGACACATACGAGGAATTCTTTTTTTTTTTGGAGCATCGTTGCTCACACTGTGCTTACACACAAAACAACCAAAACAAAAATATACACACTAATATATACACAATATATACATACTCTAAACAGAACAATATGGAAGCATGAGTGAACGAAGAGTTCAATAAAAAATATTTAAATATGGAGCATAGTGCAAGGATACTGGGATAAATAGTATTATGTTATTAAATGAACAGTATGAACATTATGGACAGTTCTGAAATAGGAAATAGAATGATGAATAAATGACAAATAAGGGATGTGAGAATGGGAATGATGAGTAAATAGTAAATAAATAAGTGAGGAATGAGAATGATGAATAATATTAAATAAGGGGAATAATAAGTGGAACCAGTAAACAGGTGCTGTAGAGACAGTGTTACTGGGTTATTGACTAGAATTGAACCTGACACTGTGGGTAAGAAGTCAGCTGTTCATCAGAGAAATGGCTTGTGGGTAGAAACTGTTCCTGAATTTGTTGGTTTTGGCAAACAGTGCTCTGTAGCTTCATGACTACAAATGTCAGGGCAACAGGTCTGTAGTCATTTAGTCCAGAGATGGAGGGTTTTTTGGGGACTGGGATGATTGTGGAGCATTTGAAGCAGGAGGGAACTTCAGATAGCTCCAGAGATCTGTTGAAGATCTAAGTGAAGATGGGGGCTCAGATTTTCAGGCAGGATGGTGACACACCGTCTGGGCCAGGAGCCTTTCTGGTCTTCTGCCTCTGGAATAGCTGGCGCACATCCAGCTTGCAGATTGTGAGTGCAGGTGAGGGGTCAGAGGGGGGAAGGTGACTGACTGAAGTGTGAGTTGGTAAGTTGGTGTGGGGGAGGGGTGTGACTGTGGTCTTTTCAAACCTTAGCATAGCTTCTCTTAGCTGCTTTGATCTCTTTGGTCAGTGTGTTCCTGGCCTGGTTATACAGGACTCTGTCCCCACTTCTGAGGGCCTCCTCTTTTGACTGACGGAGCTGCCTGAGTCTTGCTGTGAACCAGGGTTTTTGGTTGTTGTATGTGCAGAAGGTTTTAGTCGGCACACACATGTCCTCACAAAAGCTGATGTAAGATGTCACAGTGTCGGTTAGTTCATCCAGATCCGTGTCTGCAGCTTCAAAGACACTCCAATCAGTACAGTCAAAGCAGGCCTGTAAATCCAGCTTTGACTTGTTGGTCCATCTTTTTACACTCTTTACAACAGGTTCTGTGATCCCTGCCGAACCTGAATGCATCACACGGTAAGCGTACCTGACTCATTTCCGTTTTCCTGTGCTTGTGTGTTGGTAGCGTGTTGCTGCTCGCTAAAATACTAGCCTTAGTTCAATTTGTTAGTTTTTCTATTACAGCGGCAAACTGTCCGCTAAACACTTATTCTTATAGTAGTTCTGCCTAAGCACTCACAGTTCTTCATGTTCAGTGACTTTCGTTTTGAGCCTGAATTAGCCTCTGGTAGCCGTCCCCAGGCAACTCCTGGGCAGCCAGGACATAGTAAATGGGTGACTGTGCGAGGACGAGGAAGAGTTAGTCGTAAGCTTTCAAAGGCCACGGACCGCCACCAGCCTGTTAGCGTTTCTAACAGATTTTCCCCACTCAGCAACACACCCGCTGAGAAACCAACTCTGGTTATCGGCAGCTCTATTTTGAGTAACGTGAAGTTAGCGAAGCCGGCAGCCATAGTTAAGTGCATCCCGGGGGCCAGAGCGTTGAGTCTTATTTGAAACTGCTGGCTAAGGATAAACGTAAATACAGCAAGATTGTTATTCATGTTGGCGTTAATGACTCCCGGTTACGCCAAACAGAGGTCACCAAGATTAATGTTGAATCGGTGTGTACATACGCAAAGTCAATGTCGGACACCGTAGTTTTCTCTGGACCCCTGCCAAATCTGACTACTGATGACATATACAGCCGCATGTCGTCATTTCGCCGCTGGCTGTCGAGGTGGTGTCCAGATAATGATGTGGGCTTTGTGGATCACTGGCAGTCTTTCTGGGGAAGACCTGGTCTGATTTGGAGAAACGGCATTCATCCCACTTGGGATGGAGCAGCTCTCATTTCTAGAAATCTTGACAAATTCATTAGTGGACCTAATCCATGACAACCCAGAGCTGGGACCAGGAGGCAGAGTTGCAGTCTAACACACTTCTCTGCTCCTTTATTCCAGGAGTTACCTAGTAAAAAACCCATAGTGACGGTGTCTGCCCCCCGACCACTGAAATTATTTAAATCAAAGGTAAATAGAGGAGGAGCTGTGCAATTAAAACCACAAGTGCAATAGTGCAAAAGAATAGGATAATTAAATGTGGACTCCTAAACATCAGATCTCTCTCTGCTAAAGGTGTACTAGTAAATTAATTAATATCAGATTCTAATATTGATTTATTTTGTCTTACTGAAACCTGGCTGGGTGATGGAGAATACGTTAGTCTAAATGAATCCACCCCCCCAGTCATATTAATACTCACATTCCTCGAGGCACAGGCCGAGGAGGTGGAGTTGCAGCTATCTACGATTCTAGTCTACTAATCAGCTCTAAACCTAAATTGAATTATAACTCATTTGAAAGTCTTGTTCTTAGTCTTTCACACCCAAGTTGGAAATCACTGCAGCCAGTTCTATTTGTTATAGTGTACCGAGCACCTGGTCCATACTCTGAATTCTTATCCGAATTTGCAGAGTTTTTGTCAAATTTAGTGCTAAAAACGGACAAAGTTGTTATTGTAGGGGATTTTAATATTCATGTAGACGATGAGAATGATAGCCTTAGTACTGCGTTTATCTCTCTTTTAGATTCTATTGGTTTCTCTCAAAGTGTTCATAAACCTACTCACCGTTTTAACCACACCCTCGATCTTGTTCTGGTATATGGTGTTGAAATTGAACATTTACTAGTGTTCCCACAGAATCCCTTTTTATCTGACCACTGTTTGATAACTTTTGAGTTTATCCTGCTGAACTACACGTCATTAGGCAAAACCTTCTATACAAGATGTCTATCTGATAGTGCTGTAGCTAAATTTAAGGATGTGATTCCATTTGCATTTAATTCATTACCAAGTCACAAAGTAACGGAGGACTCCTATGCTATTAGTCCCTCCCAAATCAATCATTTTGTTGATAGTGCAGCAGTCTCGCTGCAAACGACACTCGACTCTGTTGCCCCTCTAAAAAAGAAGATAATAAAACAAAGACTGTTAGCTCCATGGTATAACACTGAAACTCGCAAATTAAAGCAAATATCACGGAAACTTGAGAAGATTTGGTGTTCCACCAAACTGGAAAATTGTCATTTAATCTGGCAAGATAGTCTTAAAACATATAGGAAGGCCCTCCGTAATGCAAGAGCAGCATACTACTCGTCATTAATAGAGGAAAATAGGAACAACCCCAGGTTTCTTTTCAGCACTGTAGCCAGGCTAACGGAAGGTCACAGCTCTACTGAGCCAAGTATTCCCATAGCTCTTAGTAGTAACGACTTTATGAGGTTCTTCAATGATAAAATTATAACTATTAGAAGCAAAATTCACCAAGACCTGCCTTTAACTGGCACTGACTTACCTCTAAACTCAGGAACCGCAGAAACCGCTGTAAAACCAGATGTATGTTTAGACTGCTTTGCTTCACTTGATCTTTATCAATTTAATTCATTTATTTCTTCAGCTAAACCATCAACCTGCCTCTTAGACCCCATCCCGACTAGGCTACTTAAAGAAGTTTTACCCTTAGTCAACACTTCTCTACTAGATATAACCAATATGTCTTTATCAACAGGCTATGTACCACAGCACTTTAAAGTAGCTGTAATTAAACCTCTTCTTAAAAAGCCCAACCTTGATCCAAATGTTTTAGCCAACTATAGACCTATATCCAACCTTCCATTTCTCTCTAAGATTCTTGAGAAAGCAGTCGCCAAACAGCTGTGTGACTTTCTGCATAGCAACAGCTTATTTGAGGATTATCAGGATTTAGAGTTCATCATAGCACAGAGACAGCACTTGTGAAAATTACTAATGACCTCCTAATTGCATCAGACAAAGGACTTATCTCTGTACTGGTGTTATTAGATCATAGTGCTACATTTGATACCATTGACCACCATATCTTATTACAGAGATTGGAACATTTTATTGGCATTAAAGGGACTGCTCTAAGCTGGTTTAACTCTTATTTATCAGATCGATCTCAGTTTGTTCATGTTAACGATGAATCTTCTGTGCACGCCAAAGTTAGTCATGGAGTCCCACAAGGATCTGTGCTCGGTCCAATCCTGTTCACTTTATATATGCTTCCTTTAGGCAATATTATCAGGAAGCACTCCATAAACTTTCATTGTTATGCAGATGATACTCAATTATATCTATCAATCAAGCCAAATGAAACTAATCAGTTAGCTAAACTTCAAATGTGCCTTCAGGATATTAAAACCTGGATGAGCTGTAATTTTCTAATGTTAAACTCTCTGGGACCCAAGCACCTCCGTGTCACATTATCCAAAGAGATAGTTACTCTGGATGGCATCACTCTGGTCTCCAGCACCACTGTGAGGAATCTTGGACTTATCTTTGATCAGGATATGTCCTTTAATTCCCACATAAAGCAAATTTCAAAGATCGCCTTTTTTCACCTACGTAATATGGCAAAAATCAGGAATATCCTGTCTAAAAATGATGCGGAAAAACTAGTTCATGCATTTGTTACTTCTAGGCTGGATTACTGCAATTCTTTATTATCAGGCTGCTCGAAGACGTCCATAAAGTCTTCAGCTGGTCCAGAATGCTGCAGAACGTGTTCTGACAGGAACCAGGAAAAGAGATCACATCTCTCCTGTTTTAGCTCCTCTGCATTGGCTTCCTGTAAAATCCAGAATAGAATTTAAAATCCTTCTTCTCATCTACAAAGCTCTTCATGATCAGGCACCATCTTATCTTAAAGAGCTCATAGTACCTTACAACCCTACAAGAGCACTGCACTCCCAGAATGCAGGGTTACTTGTGGTTCCTAGAGTCTCTAAAAGTAGAACGGGAGCCAGAGCGTTCAGCTATCAGGCTCCTCTCCTGTGGAACCAGGTTCCAGTTTGGGTTTGGGAGGCAGACACCGTCTCCACATTTAAGAGTAGACTTAAGACTTTCCTTTTTGATAAAGCTTATAGTTAGAACATAGAATTGAATATTGTTAGGGAGTGAGGAGTCGCAGCGTCCGCCTAACCCGGCCCACCTGCTTCTCGTCATAGTTGTCAGATCTATCTATCATATAATCAAGAATATAATAAAACTAGAGGGAGACTTGGCATACAGCCCGATCCGGTTGGGGAGAGTTCTAGCCCGACCAGGCTCCTCTCTTTACCTTGTCTCTCCTAGTTATGCTGTAATAGTTTTAGACAGCTGGGGACTTCCTTTGACACACTGAGCTCCTCTCTCCTCTATCTTTCTATCTTTCCATTTACGAGCATCCATGTCCCAGAAATGCTTGTTACTAACCTAGCTCTGGGGAGTCATTCCCCAGAGTCCTTATGTTCTTTTTTCCCCAGCATGTTCCCTCGGATCAGGGAGGCTCCAAAATCAGGGTAGCAGCTGTCGCCATGGTCCCGCTACACGTCCTGCGATGCCGTGTTCATCCTGCCACGCTCTGCTGTGCCCTGCTACGTCCTGCTGTGCCTTGTAATGCCGCACAGTGCCCTGCTATGCCATGAACTACTACAAAGAACTACTACAAACTACTATTTTTTCTATTTTTGTTACTGCCACTCTTCATTCTAACCCCAACCGGCCCGTCAGACACCGCCTACCAAGAGCCTGGGTCTGTCCGAGGTTTCTGCCTAAAAGGAAGTTTTTCCTCGCCTAGACCTACTCTATCTGGTCTAGACCTACTCTATCTGTAAAGTGTCTCGAGATAACTCTTATGAATTGATACTATAAATAAATTGAATTGAAATTGAATTGAATTGTTTAACAGATTTTAGTTTCTGCCTGTATGTCAGGACAAGATGAACCAGACAGTGATCAGAGAGTCCCAAGGCTGCAGGTTGGACAGAGCGATAGGAGTCCTTTAATGTAGTGTAGCAGTGGTCCAGTATATTAGTGTCCCTGGTGGGACACTTAATATGCTGTCTATACTTTGGGAGTTCGTGGTGGGGTTGATGTGCTACTTGAATAGCTAAATAAACACTTTTGATATATTGTCTTGTTTGTTTTAAAGTAACAGTGTGCAATATTGGAAACCACATGCAAAAGCCCCTAATAGCCGCGGTTGTTCCAGACACACACTCCGCACTTGTTTGCTAAAAACGTTGTTATAAGTGACGATTCTCTCCGACCAACCAGTAGTCTGCAGGTTTTCACGTCACCTTTTGGTATCTCCTCAGCTCACTTGGAACCTCGACTGAGGTAGTACTAAAAAAAGTACCTGGTAGCGGGTCCCAGGGACTTTTTTCCGTAATGGAAAACCAAAAAAGGCGAGTAGAGTCGAGGCGAGTCAAGTGGAAAAACGCCATTAGAGAGGTGAGGCTTACCCCCTTGGTCAATAGCACCAAAGCCCATCATTCTCTGCTGTCAATAAAAGAGACCCGTGTTACATCCAATGTAGCTACTGCAATCTAGTGGCACCTGGTGGCACACTTGGCTGAGTAACACAAGCAGCCGCACCGACTAAAATACTGGTAGGAAAATATTACTTTACATGAGTACCATAACCCAGAAAATAACATGAATATATTGTTGAATCTGTTATATTAAATTGGTAGAAATGCACATTACGGTAAACTTGAATGCACATTATATGAAAGGCACTTAGGAGACTATCCACACTATTTTTTCCCCGGCCTTAATTTGAGGCCGGACTTTGTCTGTGTTGACCACGCCCCTGGCCGCTATCAGAGGTCCGGCTTTTAATTGATTACCGGTCTTTATTTGAGGAATTACGGTATGTTACCTTGTGTCGTGGATGTGGCAGCATGTTTGCAACGTAAAATGATCCAAAATTGCTGTCGTTTTCTCTCGCCTGTCTCTTCTCTTAGAACCCTTGCTATTTTCGCTGTCTTCCTTCATTTTTAATACGCGCCGTCAGTCTTGTGTCCACAGAAGCATCAGCCTGTTGTGCGCTAGCAATAATCCTCCGTGTGGAAACACAGAGAACTGCATACCGTTAGTTACATTGATTTAACGAAGCTTTGAGGCAAAGAATTTTGCTTCAAGGATTTTTTGTAATCAAAGTTATTCGAGGAATTGTTTCAGCCCTATGTGCCGCAGAACTGCACACAGTGTGCATGCAATCAGAAAGGGGACAAGGCACAGGGTGCAGGGGCCGGTGTAGGTACA
This sequence comes from Percina caprodes, assembly GCA_013375575.1. NCBI lineage: Eukaryota > Metazoa > Chordata > Actinopteri > Perciformes > Percidae > Percina > Percina caprodes. Next base: position 1,454,877 of record JABXJD010000140.1, on the reverse strand, counting down.
AGAGACAGTAGGACCCTACGGGAGAAAGACACAAGACGCACACAGATTAGAAAGCTTTCTAATCTACGTGCGTCTTGTGTTTTACTGATCTCCCATTACTCACCGTACATCTTTCCTTCATCTGACAGTATAATCTTCCTCCTTCCACAAGGCGGGTAGATGGCCAGGGCCTCCTGGAAGCTCTGCTCAATGTCGGGGCTCCAGACTCCCTCAGGGTCCCCGTCCATGGTCTTATCTCCTCCTGAGTCACTTAGTTGTTCCATTTCGTCGCCTGGGCTCTCACTGCCGCTCCAGCTACTGCGTTCCATACTGCTGCTTTGACGGTAATCCCAAATGCTGCCAATAATTAAACTACCAATAATAAAACTAAAAGTTGCTGGTAGACTGTAGACAACTCAGCAGTCTGGTCCAAATCCAACTTCAGACAGCAGGAACTCTGAAATAAAAAAACCAAGGCAGACACAAAAAGTGTTGTATTAGCTACAACTACAAAAAAAAAAGTTGTGCACAGCAGAGTGTCCTAGAGGAGAGTGGTTACAGGGCATACCACATTACTGCAACATCCTGGGTTTGATTCCAGCATTGGGACCTTTGTTGATGTCATACACTCTCTGCTACAGTTTCCAGACTCTTTCTTCTGTCAAATAAAGGCGAAAATGCCTAAAAAAAGACTAAAGTTTTGCACAGCAACTTTTCATTGGTGGCTCCTATATAAACTCATTTTCATATGGTTCCTAGCTAATGCTCCTACCTAACACAATCGTCTTGGGCAGGGCCAAGCTCCGGACGCAGCGATGGTGGCTCTGCAAAATGGTCTCGGGAAGCAACTTGTTTTGGTGGAACATTTGCACCCCTCAAAAGAAAACAACTGTTGACACAATACAGTAACGCGTGCTATTTAAATTAGCTGAATGCATGGTTAAACGTAATTGCTCCTACCAGTGTATCGCCATGTGTCCATAATCCCCACAATCGGTCCCAAAACATCCCAGTTAGAGAAATGCTGTAAACATATTATTTGTCAATCTTAACCATAATTTCTGAAAGTACCAAGCCGGCCTGCCTTGTTGTACAATCCAAATGTTCTTCAAAACTTGCCATTGAGTGTGCTAGCTCAAAGTTTGTTTTCATTTCCTGAAATAAACAGAGTTTGAGAATCACAACACACAGCGAGTGGAAGGTGAGGGACATCCGGCGCATGATTGTCAGGCAATTATTCTGGAAATGTACTTCCATTGATCCAGACTAGCTGACGTCAGGCCTTGCCAGGAAGGCAAGCTTCATTTTGGCTCTTCAGAAACCTATGGATCATGTCACTGAAGCAACACCCATGTTTTATACAGTCTATGGCTAAATGACTCAATTGCCAAGTTGTGGAAACGCTTTGTCCGATGCAAAACTAGCACCTAGCTAGAAAATGGACAAGGTTTGAGCGCTATGTGAAATTTGGTAATGATTTTTACATGTAAAATGTGTGTATTTACTTGCTTGAGTGTCTATACTAGCATACTAGTGCTTCATATTGGCTACTTGCTTTCTCTAGCCCTCTGTCTGTGATGCTGATGATAACAGCTGAATATGATATGATATGAAAGCTGATGCAAATCTCTAAATGTATTTGTGGATAATTTGCACTTTGTGTATGGTCTGTAGCAGTGTTTTTTTTAGTGTTTTAGAGTATAAAAAATGTTTAAGAGCTTTTTGGTTTGTTTTCCCACTCAGCTCTTGTTGTGTGTTCGTGAATATGAAACTGTGTGTATTTTAAATTAAATCTTAATTTTGTTAAACTGCTGTGGTAGCCCAACATCAAATCCACATGCACATAACTGGAGTTGAGAGACAGACAGAGAGCGACCACTACTACACACAGCTACTAGCAGATTTAGGAAGGAAAAAAACAGAAACTGAAAGGGGCTTGCCAGCTGCCTACAATTCTTCTTAAATCCCCCACAGCAACAGCAGGGTTGGCGTAGCACACACACACAATTACAGTGCCAGCTCCTTGGGCGAACACATGTCATTTTGTCTGGTCTTCAACTGTTCACACTTCCCATGCATTGTCCCTTGCCACAGCCTGCAGTTTGAAGTGTATGTCACAGTGTGTGTATAATGTGTGTGTGTCTATCTAATTTTAATACAATTACACTTGACAATTTGCACATAATGCAGCAGGAAACATTTTGGAGACATTTTAACCCTGTCCGTACACTTGAGCCAAGTGCAAAGCTTTTTAACAGCTGGGGCAAAGCATTGCAAGGCCGCAAAAAAAAATAAAAAAAAATAAAAAATAAAAACATCTACTGGCTTAGAATCCCAGCCGTGTAATGAATGACATCTGCTGGTTTTACTAGAGTTTATCCTCTGGTTTGCTCTTCATGCTTATTCTATTCACCCTCATTTCCGTTTCCTCTCCAACTTCCCACCCTTGCTTTCCTCCCCTCCTGCCCTCCCCCAGCAGTTTACCATTCAAACAAGGATTCATTCATCCAGCAGGCTTTATGGTTGAGCACCAGCAGCAAGATTAGTTTCCTCTACCCCAAGTGAGAGTGTGTTTGTACAAATATGTATGCTAAAGTGAAGTATCCCTCTTTACAAGGAACAGAGGCTGTGACCCATCTTAGATTCATGTTACAATGACTCTACTGATGACTGCTGGTGGAAATAAAAGGATCGCAACATTCATAGAAACTTTTCAAACTACTCCTACAGGATAATCCAATTGTTTGCTGTATTTTAAAGTGTTCAGTATGTTCAGGAGGGTGATAGTGTGGCATGATCATAGTGCCGAAACAATTACACTTTTCAACTGTCAACTGCCTTTAAAAGGGGTGAGTGTTTGATTGTGCTAACTCATCACATTGAGCTTTAAAGCTACACTCATGAATAGTTCATATAAAACAATAGATTAAATATATATATAACTGCATGTGTGTGTGTGTGTGTGTGAGAGGGTGAGTAATGTGAAAGGGGTTGCCTTTTAGCTCATTGTTTTATTAGTTCTCATGTTAGTTTTGTTAGAGACATAATTCAAATTAAAGCTGCAATCAATGTTGGACGGGCCCTCGCTAATCTGCGCGCGTGAGTTCAATGATACCTCACACAAGACTGTACCTTAAATGGGTCACCAGTTATGAAAAAGGGCGTGGCTTAATAATAGGGGGCAGGTCAAAACCTCACCAATTAAGAAGGGACTCTCTGCTGAGTTCAATGACACCTGACACATGAGTCTACCTTAAACGGGTCACCAGTTATGAAAGGGGGCGTAGATGAGTGGGCATGGTTAAAGTATTAAATTAAAGCAAGCCATTTTTTGCGCCTATTCTCGAAAACCTTAATACGTACATTTTTACCAGAGTTGATGGGACTGGTAATTTTGGTGAGTTTTTGACTATGTTAAGCCCCTCAAAAAGGCAATTAATTTGCAGGATCAAGAATAATAATAATTCCTTCAGTTTCAATAGGGCATTTGCCTCTCGGGCCGTAAGAAAGTAAATATTGGAGTTTTGTTAACGTCAACCAAATGGTAATGGGGAAGAATTATACTGAATCACTGACATTGTCCTATGGTGCTATGTCAATAAACTTATTAAACTTATTATTAGGGACCGAGCGCTGACAGCAGCGAAAGCCCTATTGAAACTGAAGGAATTCTTCCTTTCCTTACCTTTTCTCCGGCAAATGAATTGCCTTTTTGAGGCGCATAACATACTCAAAAACGCTCCAAAGTTGCATCAAGTCTGGTGACATTTTTTTGGGAATAGATGCACAAAAATGGCTCGCTAGCGCCTCCTACAAAGTAAAACAATAAAAATTAGCCAAATCTTACACATATAGCATTTCAAGATTTACAAAAGAAAGCTCATTGAAGCCATACCCTAAACCCAACAGGAAGTCCGCCATTTTGTGAAATTAGTGTGATTTTTTTCACTATCCATTATAGCCAAAGGTTAATGAGTAATCGTGTTAAATAATCATGATTTCAATATTGACCAAAATAATATAATAAAATCGAGCAGCCCTATTGTGGAGTCCCCCAGGGGTCAGCGTTGGGCCCTACATTTTTCATTCTACGTATCAATGACATTTGTAATGAATCACAGATTCAAAAAACTGAAAAGATCTCCCCCGGCCTCTCCTCCCCAGTGTTGAAGTTCACAGGAGTTGCCAGGTTGAGATGATAAACCCAACGTCACCAGAGATGGCAAAAGTACTCACTTGCCGGACTAAAAGTACAGATCCAGTACTTGTGTTAAAAATACTCTGGTAAAAGCAGAAGTACTGATTTAACTTATTTACTCAAGTAAAAGTAACAAAGTACAGGCTTGGAAATTTACATGTATAAAAGTAAAAGTAGCCTTGTGAATGACAACCATTTTTTTATGCAAAGCTCCAGTTTCTCTATTTTTGGCAGGGGGGAGATTGTCATTACTATTACTTCCAGACCCATTATACAGCTTGTCTAGCCACCATAACATAACAGTACATACATCGCAAAGCGACCTGTAGAGAACACTGGGTCCCAATCAAACAATCCATTTGTTTGACGCTTCCATGGCGGTCCTACAGTCTACGGTTTTGCATTTTTTAAAGGTATATCTGACAATCCGGCCCGGCTGTCAAAATAGGCAGTTGATACCAACACACAGGCCAAAACACAAACAGACATTCCCTCGCAGAAAGGACATTTCATAAGGAAAAAATACTTGCTTCAGCATTGTTGTCAGAAAAGATAGTATTTCAACTTAGCATTCATCTTAATATCTGATGACACATTGTGGTAAATTGGATTAAATACAGTAAATATATTTCATATTGCACCTTTAAAGCTGGTTTTGTTTGCTGATGATGCTGATGAGTTACATTATTTACTACAGGAG
>JABXJD010000140.1:1397500-1442500 GCA_013375575.1 Percina caprodes | reverse complement strand
GACACTGTCAGGTCTCAGCTTTCCAAAGGGGGCGGTGCATGCTATAAACTCTGCAGGGTGCCCAAACTTTTCCAGATGCCATTTGTTTGTTTTGTTATTTTGAAAGTGTAAATGATGGAAATAAAATCTAACTTTTTGTGACATATTATACGAATGTCTAATCTGTCATTTGATGTCTTTTGGAGATTTTTCCATTTTTTCTTGGCTTCTTTATGCACATTAATAAAATGTTTTACCTGGGGTGCCCAAACTTTCAAACCCCACTGTACCTGCATTAACAGAGGGCCTTATGCAGGCAGCCCACATTTTATGATCGCAACAAGACTGTAAGCATAGCAAGCGCGCTGACTGTGCATGCTCCATCAATTGTTTCACATTCCAGTTTGTGGCGTGTGCACCTCCAGCTGGATTACCAAGAAGAAAACAAAATTGATTGCTTGTTTTGAGGAGAAAAGATCCGCCGTTACTCACATTTGTATAATTTGTCTTTAAAAAGGTATACAAAGACAGCCAAATGGGACAAGTGCTAGAGGATACAGATATGTGCATACATGATTGTAGCATTAGTGGAACAGCGTGCACGTACCACAAGTTCACACTTGTCCGCTGACACAGAACACAGAAATGTCAAAGCCTATTGGTGGGTTGTGCCTAGATTAGACCCAAGACTTGCAAAAGTCTCACTAGATGGTTGACGTTAGGCGTTGATTTTAAAGGGTTAAGTTTAGGCACTGACCTTAATTGGTTATGGTTAGGATAGGTCGTCAGCCAGCAAGTTTTGCAAGAGTTTTCGCAAATCTCAGTTACCATCTACTAGTCCACATGACTAAAACAACCTTTGAACGTACGTATGTTCCACCAGTTCCTTCCCAAGGCTATTTTGCAGAAGCACTGCCTAAGGCAATTGTGTTTGGTTTTTAAAAAATGGCAATAAACCAGAGCCCGTTTTTCTCCTATCCCGGAATGATGAGTAGACAAGCCAGACTCTCTTCCGCAGCACTGTGGAGTGAATACTTTTGAATATCTATTGAAGATTACACAGCGGAGCGAATCCGCAGACGTTCTGCAACCGGTGGAAAATGGGGGTTATAGCTTCTCGGGGCAGAAAGAAGAGCTTTTAGACGGTCTTCACGAAGGAAGGACAGAACAACTTCTGGTTCAACCGAGGAGCTATCAAATAAGAGATTTGAGATGCATCAACATAGGGCTATGCAATTAATCAAATTTGTAATCGTGATTACAATTTTGGCTCCTAGCGTTCACAAAACCCGAGTAATCGAGAAAAATTATTATTTTGCACATTATGTTTGGCAAGTAAACTCTTATTTTGTCTTGAGTTCTAAATTAAAATGGGAAAAAGTATTAAGGAAAATTTCACAGTTCAAGGTTTTACTGTTTTGTTTTTTTAATTCAATAATGGCAACATCTTTTCCAAAGTCAATGAGTAATCATGTTAAATAACCATGATTTTAATCCTGCCCAACATAATTGTAATCATGATTTTTACATATCCAAGCAGCCCTAACCTTTTCGAATGTCTGTTGCTTTTTACAATTCAAATATATATTTGCATTTAGAATATTGGTTGACAGCTCTAGCGTGTCTGTGTCAGCAGGGGATCCTGTTGGTAGACAAGTTGAATGTGTTATCACATACTAGTCAGTTCCTTTCACTCATTCTTCTATTGGACCACTCAACAGCATCTGTTTTCACTGCTTCCAACATTTGGACACACACATTTACACACAGGTTTTATGCAATACAAGAGGATGTTCTCATAATCCTCAAAGCAATCATTGCTCCACTTTAAAATGTTTTGCCATGTTGTAATGCTCCCTTACAGTTCATATAGAATTATTCAGCATCTGAGGGGATATTTCTTGTTTTCTGCTGTATTTTAGATTGTTTTTTCTCCCAACACTCATTTTTTACTCATGTGACTTTATGTGCGACTAAAGTGTAACAGTAACAGATTTATAGGTGCGTCATCCTCCACAGCCGACGCATCACGTGCACCTCATGTTATAACAGTCAGAATGTACAATATTTAAGAATATGATTTCAGCCAGAGCTGATGTAGTGTCCCTGAGCTCCACACTGGTCACTATGGGAACAAATCTAAAATATACAAAGAAGTGACATTCGTTTACTACAATTCGTGCAGTATTATGGTTAATGAAACCTTGTGAACTACTCTGTTTTTGCCATTTACAGTTATTTCTGCATTGTTACTTAATTTATTATGATGTATTTTTCTTGATCTAATTCTAAAAGGATCTTGGCTGCATGAGGACACAGCTTCAAAGTATTACTGTACAGTGATCAATGGGATAAATTACAAGGTAGTCTAGCATTGTTAGACCTTTCTCCACAGCACTGCAAGGAGGGTCTGGCTAGTCCACATAGCATCCCAGGATGAAGAAAAAATGTGCTTTGGTTTACTGGCATTTCTTTAAACCAATCACAATCTTGGGCAGTGCTAGCACTGGATGAGGCAGCGGTGCTGCTGCAAAATGGCCTCAAAAAAAGGCACTTGGTTTGGTACAATATGTATTTTTAAAGGTTGTTTTAATTCAGGTTCAACAGATAGTCTAGCTTGCTGTCTCGATTTACCTTTAGTTTAAAATGCCAACATAAAGAAAGCAGAAGTGATTGACATCAAGCCGAAATGAGGGACATCTGCTTTGGATGACCTATTGCTGTTATTTCACATCCAAATCACAAAATGGTTAAAAACTAGATTAAACATTGATATAAAATTATTATTTATTGAAGAGTCATCGTCAATTGTGTTTGTCAGTAACCAGAAATGGTAAACTGGGATTGAGGTCATGTAGAAACAGTGTCTCTATTACACAGTTAGATTTTTACACTGTAAAATGTATGTATCTTGGTCACAATTCTTCAAAACATTTTTTTTATTGGCCAATATATTGTTACTAGAGATGTTAATAATTAGCTGTTAACCAACATAAAAAAATTTAACAGTTAAAAACAATATCATGAAAACATTAAAAACTTTTTGTAATGATAAAAGAAAATTATGCGTTATAATATATTTACTAACTGCTATTTAACTTGCTAGTGCTAACTTTGCACAACAACTGTGTTTTAAGCTGCTCTTTTTTTCCCTGCCCATGACTCTCTGCTGGACGGTGCTCACAGCAGAGAGCTACAGTACATGACATGTTACTTCTCAAACTAATCCTTTTAGTTTTGTTTTCTTTTGCGACATTGTTGATTGTTTGATATAAATAAATAAATAAATAAATAAATAAATAAATAAATAAATAAATAAATAAATGTTAAAAAACAAAGGCAAACAAAATTGTCATTGGGACAAATCAAAAAGTAGCAAAACAAAAGCTTCTATTCTTTCTCTGCACTAATACATACTTGAGAAAGAAAGAAAGTGAGAGAGCACCTTGCTTTATGAAAGGTGAAGAGGCAGTGATTTACAGCATGCACTCTTCATTATTTCACCATCTCCTCTCACAGAAGCAGTAACATTTATGCACACTCAGTAACTGGTCACAGATTGTACACTGATACAGTGAAGTGCATATTTTCTAGAAATGTGATTGTACCATCACCTTATCGTGGTGGAGAGGTTTGTGTGTCCCTATGAACCTGATGGCTGTGTTGTCAAGAGCTGTGTCCTCTTGGTAGGGTCTCCCATGGCAAAGTGGTCTCAGGTGAGGTGCCAGACAAAGAATGGTTAAAAAAAAAACATGAATAACCGAGGTAGAGAGGGAGTGACCCTGCCCGGAGGAAGCCCGGGGCCCCCGTCTGGAGCCAGGCCCAGATGGAGGGCTAGTCAGCGAGTGCCTGGTGGCCGGGTTTGCCCGGTCGGGCACAGCCCGAAGAAACCACGTGGCACACTTATCTCCATCCCATGGGCCCACAACCTGTGGGAGGAACCGCTGGGGTCGGGTGCGCTGCCACATGGGTGGCGGCGAAGGTCAGGGGCCTCGACGGACAAAACCAGGGCGGCAGAGGCTGGCTCTGGGGACAAGGAACGTCACCTCTCTGTGGGGGAAAGAGCTGGAACTTGTGCGGGAGGTGGAGTGCTGCCAGTTAGATCTGGTGGGGCTTACCTCTACACACAGTCTCAGTTCTGGAACCGTACTCCTGGATAGGGGTTGGACTCTGTCCTACTCCGGAGTTGCCCAGGGTGTGAGGCACCGGGCGGGCTCCGCTGCGTTGGAGTTTACCCCGGTGGACGACAGGGTCGCCTCCCTACGCCTGCGGGTGATGGGGGGGAAAACTGACTGTTGTTTGTGCACATGCACCAGACAACAGTTCGGAGTATTCGGCCTTCTTGGAGACCTTGAATGGAGTCCTGTATGGGGCTCCAGTGGGGGACTCCATAGTTCTGCTGGGGGATTTCAACGCACACGTGGGAAATGATGGAGATACTTGGAGGGGAGTGATTGGGAAGAACGGCCTTCCTGATCTGAACCAGAGTGGTTGTCTGTTGTTGGACTTCTGTGCTAGTCATGGACTGTCCATAACAAACACCGTGTTCGAACACAGGGATGCTCATAAGTGTACGTGGTACCAGAGCACCCTAAGCCGATGATCAATGATCGATTTTAGGCCGTATGTTTTGGACACTCGGGTGAAGAGAGGGGTGGAGCTGTCAACTGATCACCATCTGGTGGTGAGTTGGGTCAGGGGATGGGGGAGGACTCTGAACAGACCTGGTAAGCCCAAATGCGTAGTGCGGGTAAATTGGGAACGTCTGGAAGAGGCCCTTGTCAGACGGACTTTCAACTCACACCTCCGGCGGAGCTTTTCGTGCATCCCTGTGGAGGCTCGGGGCATTGAACCCGAGTGGACAATGTTAAAAGTTTCCATTGCTGAAGCTGCGGCCGCGAACTGTGGTCTAAGGGTCTTAGGTGTCTCAAGGGTCGGTAACCCACAAACACCTTGGTGGACACCGGTGGTCAGGGAAGCCGTCCGACTGAAGAAGTAGTCTTTCTGGGATAAGTTATCCTGGAGGACTCCAGAGGCAGTTGCAAGGCACCGACGGGCCCGAAGGGCTGCAACCTCTGCCGTGACAGAGGCAAAGCAGCGGGTGTGGGAGAAGTTTGGAGAAGACATGGAGAAGGACTTTCGGTTGGCACCAAGGTGCTTCTGGAAAACCGTTTTCCACCTTAGGAGGGGGAAGCGGGGATTCATCCAAGCTGTATACAGTAAGGGTGGGACGTTGTTGACCTCAACTGGGGAGGTAATAGAGCGGTGGAAGGAGCACTTTGAGGAACTCCTAAATCCAGCTGACACGTTTTCTTTGGTGGAGGCAGAGCTGGAGGATGATGGGGGATTGTCGTCAATTTCCCTGGTGGAGGTCGCTGAGGTAGTCAAACAACTCCACAGCGGCAAAGCCCCAGGGATTGATGAGATCCGTCCAGAAATGCTGAAAGCTCTGGGTGTGGAGGGGCTTTCTTGGTTGACACGCCTCTTTAACATTGCGTGGAAGTCTGGGACAGTGCCTAAGGAGTGGCAGACGGTGGTGGTGGTTCCCCTCTTCAAAAAGGGGGACCAGAGGTTGTGTGCCAATTACATGGGTATCACACTTCTCAGCCTCCCTGGTAAAGTCCACTCCAAGGTGCTGGAAAGGAGGGTTCGGCCTATAGTCGAACCTCGGATTGAAGAGGAACAATGCGGATTCCGTCCTGGTCGTGGAACAACGGACTAGATCTTTACTCTCGCAAGGATCTTGGAGGGAGCCTGGGAGTATGCCCAACCAGTCTACATGTGTTTTGTGGATCTGGAGAAGGCGTATGTCTGGGTCCCCCGGGAGAAACTGTGGGAGGTGCTGCGGGAGTATGGGGTGGGGGGGGGTCCCTTCTCAGGGCCATCCAATCCCTGTATGACCAAAGTGAAAGCTGTGTCTGGGTTCTCGGCAGTAAGTTTGACTCGTTTCAGGTGAGGGTTGGCCTCCGCCAGGGATGCGCTTTGTCACCAATCCTGTTTATAATATTTATGGACAGGATATTGAGGCGTAGTCAGGGCGGGGAGGGGTTGCAGTTCGGTGGGCTCAGCATCTCATCGCTGCTTTTTGCTGATGATGTGGTCCTGATGGCGTCATCGGTCTGTGACCTTCAGCACTCACTGGATCGGTTTGCAGCTGAGTGTGAAGCAGCTGGGATGAGGATCAGCACCTCTAAATCTGAGGCCATGGTTCTCAGCAGGAAACCGATGGAGTGCTTTCTTCAGGTAGGGAGTGAGTCCTTACCCCAAGTGAAGGAGTTTAAATACCTTGGGGTGTTGTTCGCGAGTGAGGGGACTATGGAGCGCGAGATTGGTCGGAGAATCGGAGCAGCTGGTGCGGTATTACATTCCGTGTATCGCACCGTTGTGACGAAAAGGGAGCTGAGCCAGAAGGCAAAGCTTTCAATCTACCGGGCAATTTTCATTCCTCCCCTCACCTATGGTCATGACTGAAAGAACGAGATCCAGGGTACAAGCGGCCAAAATGGGTTTCCTCAGGAGGGTGGCTGGCGTCTCCCTTAGAGATAGGGTGAGAAGCTCAGTCATCCGAGAGGAGCTCAGAGTAGAGCCGCTGCTCCTTTGCGTCGAAAGGAGCCAGTTGAGGTGGTTTGGGCATCTGGTAAGGATGCCTCCTGGGCGCCTCCCTAGGGAGGTGTTCCAGGCACGTCCAGCTGGGAGGAGGCCTCGGGGAAGACCCAGGACAAGGTAGAGAGATTATTTCTCCGACCTGACCTGGGAACGCCTCGGGATCCCCAAGTCGGAGATGGTTGATGTGGGTCGGGAAAGGGAAGTTTGGGGTCCCCTACTGGAGCTGCTGCCCCCGCGCCCGACACCGGATAAGCGGTCGAAGATGGATGGATGGTGATTGTAAAAGGTTTAGCTAGCAGCTCTTCTCTCCATCCTTCTCCGTAATTCTTCTTCTTCCACCAATTTTTGCTGAGTCAAACAGAGCCATAATGTGGCCTCTTCTTGCGGGGGTTCACTGTCATATGCACACGCACGCACGCACGCACGCACTTCTAAGACAATATTCTCCACCAGTACAAATAGAGGCCTCGGGAGGTTACAGCAATACCAACACAATTTAATAAGTGTGAACTCAGAAGCATTGCACCAAGACAGAAACCACATGTGTGTTTATGTGCATGTGTTTGTTCCACATCTATTAAAAGGTACGTTGTATGGCCGCATGAATGTGAAGCGAGTACAGTAAACTCCATTTATCCATCTCTCTTCCACAATTACGTCCTCTACAGCTAACACATGCTCTGCTCTCGTCCACACACCCACAAAATTAGCCCCTGAACTGCATTTTCCATCTGTGGTCCATTAAAACGTTAGTATTGCTTTATTGGCATATAGTCTCAGAAGCTGGCTTTGCTTGACTCAATTCTGCAGGACATGGTGGCGTAGGACCCTGTTGCTTGTCAGCGGCCCTCCCCCTGCTCTACTCCACATCATGAGTCAACTTGGTGGACATGGTGGTTTACAGTTGCAAGAAGGGTATTGACGGGACCGTCTATCCACCTTTCCTGACACTCTTCAATCGTTATGCTTTAGCTGGTACTCTCGCTGTGGTGTATAAAAACTGCAAAGTCGGACAGTACCTACTGGGATTTTTTCCTCATTTGAACTGTACGTAACTAAATTTGGTAGTTCTAATCCGTTTTATTATATGTGCTATTATATCCGTTTTAGTCTATGTGCTTGTTATATTATATTTTAATCTACCAACCTCCTGGTTCAAACAGTTCTTTTTGTCTAAATTCAGTAATTTTTTTATCATCTATTATTAGGCTTGATAAAGTGGTTATGGTAGGAGATTTTAATATTCATTATTCAATATTTAGGTTTCTTCCTAAAAGGGAGTATTTCCTCATCAGTGTTGCACTGTTGCTTGCTTTGAAGGGAACTAATAGAACTGTTGGGTCATTGTAAATTATAGAGTGTTGTCTAGACCTACTCTATCTGTAAAGTGTCTCAAGATAACTCTTGTTATGAATTGATACTATAAATAAAACTGAATTGAATTGATTACTGACCATGACTGTGTTTTGTTCAACCTGTCTTTTCCTTCAGATTTACTGCCCAGTAAACATGCAAGATGTTCTTGCATTCTTGAGAAGTTTTTTGCAACTTTTGACCAAAGAGCAGTGCTGCCTTCTCATGCTGATATTAATTGTCTGGTCCACTCATTCAACACATATTGCTTATCAATTTTGGATGAAGTGGCTCCAAGTAAAATGTGGCGCGTTTCCTCCGTCAATTCTTCCCTATTGCTAAATGACATCATTCGCTGTTTCCGGCGTACATGTTGGACGACGGAACAGTGGAAATCCTCCACGCTTCATGTTCACCAGCTGTATTACCAAGACCTCTTGACTAAATACAACAACATGGTTAAGGAGGTGAGGACATCTTACTTTGCTAACCTAATTTCTTCCATTAAAAGGTAACCCTAAAGTTTTTTTTCAAACCATCAACAATATTGTCAATCCTGCTCCTCCTGAAGTTTGGGTGAATGCTTGGTTTTGATGCTTCTGGACCTAACCACAGCTTTTGATACGGTGGATCATAACATTTTGCTTGATAGACTTAAGCACTGGGTTGGTATCTCAGGGAGCACCCTGGATTGGTTCACCTCTTATCTTTCAGACAGATGTTTTTCTGTGTCACTTGGTCCATATTGTTCAGAAACTGCTTTCCTTCCCTGTGGGAGCTTTTCCTGTGGGGTGCATATAATTAGCCAATTTGGAGATATCTGCTATCACTTATATGCTGATGACATCCAGCTATATGTCTCTTTTAACCCAGGATAAGACTGAAAAAGTGTTGGAACTGCTCAAAAACTCCAGAAATCTGCTGCTATGCTGTTGAACAGGTCCAGTAGGATGTTGCACATCACTGCAATCTTATTTTCATTACATTGGCTTCCGATTAAGTTCAGGATACAATTTAAAGTTCTTGTTCGAGCCAAAAAGCTTTGCATGGTCTGGCACCTGCTTATATCTCTGACCTGCTCCATCAGTACACTACTTACCGATTCCTCAGGTCTTCTAAATAAGGATTACTGGTGGTCCCACAAACTTGTTAAAAACTAAAGGTTACCTTTCATTTGAAGCAGTGTCTCCAAACCTGTGAAACACCCTTCCAACTGTTGTATGTTCTGCAGTCTCCTGTATTAGCTTCTCTGCATTGGCTTCCTGTAAAATCCAGGATTAAATTTAAAATCCTTCTCCTGACCTACACAGCTCTAAATGGTCTAGCACCAACATATCTAGAAGAGCTCTTAGAGCCTTATTGTCCCACTAGAGCACTACACTCCCAGAATTCAGTCAGAGCTACTTGTGGTTCCTAGAGTCTCTAAAAGTAGAATGGGAGCCTGAGCCTTCAGCTTAAGGGCGGCAGAAACCGTCACCACATTTAAGAATAATCTGAAAACCCTCCTCTTTGATAAAGCTTATAGTTAGGGACTGAGCAGTTGCAACGTCCGCCTAGCCAGGCCCACCTGCTTCTCTTCATAGTCGTCAGATTAGTTTACCATATAATCAATAATATAATAAAAGTATAGGGAGGCAGGCCAGTACAGCCTGATCCGGTTGGGGAGAATTCTAGTCCGACCAGGCTCCTCTCCTTAACCTGTCTCTCTTAGTTATGCTGTTAATAGTTCTAGACTGCCAGGGGATTTATTCCCTTTGACAAACTGAGCTGCTCTCTCCTCTCCCTTTCAATTTGTGTGCATCCCACTCCAGAAATGCCTGTTACTAACCTAGTCCTTATGCTTTCTTTTCGCCCAGTGTATTTCCTTGGATTCTGATGGCACCAATATCTTAGTTGCAGTTGTTGCTGTGGTCCTGCTGCACTACACCCTGCTATGTTCTGCGGTGCCCTGCAGTGTCCTGCTGAACCCTGCTGCGTCCTGCTATGCCCTGCAGTGCCACCCTACCAAGAGCCCGGGTCTGATTGAGGTTTCTTCCTAAAAGTGAGTTTTTCCTCGCCACAGCGCAAGGTCGCACTGTCACACCATGCTTGCTCAAGGGGGAAATGTTGGGACTTTATAAATTATAGAGTGTGGTCTAGACTTACTCTATCTGTAAAGTGTCTCGAGATAACTGTTATGATTTGATACTATAAATTAAATTGAATAAATTGAATTGTTGAAGCTTTTAAAAAGCAGCTGACAGCTAAGACATATTTGATAAAATTTGTTTTTGACTCTTGTCTTTAAACTTTGGGTTTTAGGTTTTAAACGTTGAAATGAATTTCATTGGTCATTCAATAATTATTTTCTTTTTTCCCTAGTTTATTTTCTGTTGGATTGTACTGTATTTACACAAATGCTTATCTTGTGAAGCACTTTGTAAAAGGTGCTCTATCTATCTATCTATCTATCTACACACACACACACACACACACACACACACACACACACACACACACACACACACAGCTAGCGTGCCAATAGCAGCCATCATTTCACTGTCAATGAACTCTCTCTCCTTTCCAGCCAAAGGAAACTCCATGCCAAACCTGCATCTCTGACATCCAGTATGCCACTCAACAGGATAAAGACATGAACTATTATTATTACATTCTTATTATCAGCGAAATATGCTGATAGTAACACATTGAGGGTGTCACATTGATGTGATACCCAGCTCAGATAAAAACAAAGATGTACATTTTGAGAAGTACTTGTATTAGTATGGCCATAGGAGAGCGACAAGAGACTGACGGGGGCGAGGAGAGAAGAGATGGCTCCACAGCCAGAAACCAGCTCCCCCTTCTCCCATGTACACCAACATCCCCCACACAGGAGGATGCCTATTGTTTCCCCATTCCTTAAACAAAGCCTAAGTCCCCCAACCTCATCCCCCCGACCCATCCACCCTTTCCCCAACTACCCCCATCGCCCCCTGCCTCCGCACACCCTCAAACCCACTAACCCCCCACACTCTCAGCATTGTTGCTCTAATAAACCGACACCGCTCCCTAAATTTCATTACATACTGGCACAGGCTTCCCTCCTTTTACACTTAGAGTTTCTATCCTCCTCAAAAACACAGCCAGTTAATGTATCCTTATTTATTCTGCTACATGCCTGTCACTTCTGGTGAGCACAACACAAAGAACATCACTACATTTATGAGCCAAAACTAAATAATATGCACAAGCTGATAAAGTCAAAAATTTGTAAAAGTCAGGAAAACAAAACAGGACTGCGAGGATACTTTAGGAGTTGATTTTAATTAGCATCATCGTTGTTTTAACAAAATGAGACAATTCAACAACACAACAATGTCTTCACAGCCCATCACATAATTTATAGGTTCACTGTATCACCTGTGGATTCATCCAAATGTTAAACGGACAATTTACACCTCAAACTCTCAGCTTATTTGGCTTAAGAAAACGTAAATTATTTCAATGAAAAATAAACAGTGGGACCATGTCTGGATGTCACACAACATCATTATGCCAGGAAGATTACTCCTTCTAATTCAGATTCCTATGAAATCAGTGTGCTGGATTTTGTCCTCATGTCTAGAAATTAGAGAACAGATGAAACAACAATGAGGAAGGCAGTGAGCAGCCTGCCATTCACAACTCCACCATACTGTAGCAGCCTTGGTGAAGTACGTGAACACAGTGGTTGTGGCTAAAGCACACAGAGGCCATATGGTGCGTATGGCCTCATCCACCAACGCATGTTGCCGCCGCAACAATAGGCCTGCCTGGCCTGGACAGCAAGAGGCAAACACACACACACACACACACACAAAAGGGTCATTAGCCAGTCATACTGTGTTGCTTAGGCCCAGTAAACCTGCCTGGATTTGCATTCTGCGCCTCCCTTCGTCCGCCTCCTCCCCTTTCTCTAACACACACACACTCTTCCCTGCTCTCTACAGGTGCACAGAGCACTCAAAACAGATGTCAACGGACTGAAGAGGAAGAGGCACGGCGGTGGGGGGAGGGGGAGTGGAGGGACAACGAGAGGTTGTTTGCCCAGGGGTGACTGGCAAAGCTTTGAACACTTGCACGCCTAAACACAGCAATGATAATGACACACACACACACACACACACACACACACACACACACACACACACACACACACACAGGGATGACTGCCTGATAAAAAAGAGAGAATATAAAGTGCAATTGGCTGAAATTCATATTTTAAGGACAAATTACATAGATATGGTTGCTAGTGTAGAGTAATATGTTGACAGTCACACATACTACTACTCTACATACTAAATAAACACACCTATACCTTTATGTAAACACCTTTAATTTTAGATTGTGCACCGTTTTGCTTTTCTGATATTTTAAAGTAAATTTAATGTCATCTTTAAAACCTATAAGGTTTTTTTATATATATATCATTGATTGATAAATATTTACTAATTTAGTCATTGATTTAACAGAAAATTCATTTTTAAGCAAAACTGCCCCAAATCTTCTGGTTACAGCTTCTTAAATGTGAGCATTTACTGCTTTCCACTGTTTAAATAATTGTGAACTGAATTTTTAAGAGTGGCGGGGTGTTGTTGAGTGAACAATATTTAAGGACATTGCTTTGGGTTCTGAGCACTTATATTATTAGGCAGATTTCGTGAGTTTAAAATTATGTTTCGAAAGACAATTGATGGATTAATTGGGGAAATAATCTCAAAATTACATATATAACAATAATCAAGAGATAGAGTCACAACACTTTATTCAATAATACATGTGACTGTGATCATGGCTGTGTTTCACTGGTTGTACATCTTCTCAGCTATATTGAAAAGGCAAAATATTTATCTCCATTTGACATTTTTTTGCACCCAGATCCATTCTGTTAAAAAGAAGCCATAACTACTCTAAATTCAAATCCTTTCATCTAACATAGCCCTCCCCTCAGCTACTATGTTTCATCCAGGCTGTACTTTTCTCCAATAATAACCTGCATCATATCAGATATCTTGCTAAAAACGACAAGAGTCATTTAATCAAATTTTAATAAGGAAATACATAACATAACTAAGCCCATATGGGGATCTTATACAGACCTAAAACATATGAGCCAGTGTAAAATGAAAAGGTGATTACAAGTATGAAAAATGTAAATCATATTTTTAGAAAAGCATAAATGACTCCACTGCTTTAATCTGCTTAGCCTATAAACTGTTGTAAAACGTTATTTTACAGTAAAAGATGAGTCAGCCTGGAAAATGTGGGAGAACCTTTTACAAATTAATTATATTCCTCAATATTAGTTTTTTTTTTCTTTAAGATGAAGAGGAGTAAATGCGTTAACAAATCCACCAACAGCCTGTATGATCGTATTCTCATTGAGCATATAATGTGCTCTGTCCACTGGGTAAACACTGGCTGTGTGCACGTTATCAGCCTCTGGCCTGTTCCTGTGAGTGGGGCCTGCCTGTGTCGGAAGAGAAAACCCCACCGATGCAACAAGTCGCCCATTCACTCCGAGCTTTGTGAAGCTGCCTCCCAACGCTGCAGCAAAAATGTTCTTATCTTTTTCGCGTTATATGTGGGTCAATTCATGAACTCTGATAGAGAAATAGCCTACAGTATATATTTTAGTATACGTGGGAAACAAGTGATACAAAACCAGGGTTGTTTTTGGTGTCGGCAGAAACGGGGATACAACTGTGAGTGAAAGAGACATCGCTTTGAAGCTCACAGGGCAAAGCATGAATGAGCTTGTTAGACCTGTTTATATCTATGAGAGGTTTGAGTCTGTCAATTAAGCTCACGATGTCGCCGTTATTGTTTGAATTTCAGCTTCAGTGACCACTTCGGGATTTAGCAACAAACGAAACGTCCGAGGGCTTTCAGACGTGCAGGCTGGGGGGGGGGACTCCTCCTTCGGAACTTACCTCGATTCATACGCCTCTTAATGGATTAATTCCCACACTTTTCCACGGATCGGAGTCGCTACAGCATCAGGAAGCACTCCGCCAACTCCAGGATCTCCTCACGGTTTTGGTTTGATGAAGGATCGGGCGCGCTGAGTGCGTAAAATGCGCAGCGTCTCTCCAAGGATGCGAAATATGCGCGGAATGGGAGCAGGAATGAAATGAACGCAGTGGACTGAGTTGAACGGGGCGGGGTGAGAGGGACTGGCGTCACCCTGGATGGATGAAATAGAGTGAATGAGCGATGGGAGGATGGGTGGAGAAAAAAAAGAAAGACAGCGAGGGGGAAGGGGCCGAACTGTATGAGCTGCGTTCAACAACAAAAGAAAAGAGTGGAGCGCCCAAACTCTATTCAGGGAAGGAGGAGAATGGGCTGAGAAAAAAATAAATACACGGTCTGCTCTGCATGGACGAGCAGCTGTCAAGGAATCACACAAGGTCTATTAAAGAAATACAGTGACAACATCTTTGTGCGAGTTTAATTTTTAAACTTTTATGCCACGTAAAATAGAATTTAGTACAAAGTTTGTCCTCAAAAGATCAAAAAGTTAGATTTTAAAAATAATTAAAACGGCATTTAAAAGGCTTTAGCGACAATATGTTACTTTAGGAAAACACGTTTTTAGTACAAATTAAATGTTTAATATTTAAGGAATAAAGGGAACACTTTTTTACGGGTTATTACGGGTACCAAATTTAATAGGCCCAACTGTCGCATAATGTACAGGTATATATATATATATATATATAAATTCCTCGTATGTGTCCTCATATCTGGCAAATAAAGCTGATTCTGATTGTGATATATACATATGCATGCAAATAATAATAATTAATACATAAATAATCTGTCAGCTATCTAAACCCTCCTCTAGATGTTTAACTGTGTTAATGTTGCAACTCAAGCTACACCCAGACTGTCCTAACTCGAAATGAACAAGCAGTGAAATTAAAATTAATTTAGCTGTGGCCCACCGGACTGCCCTGAAAGACCCCCAGGTCTGCTGGGGAACTCACTTTGAGTAGCCACTGCCCTAACCAAAAAATCATTGTCTTTCTCTCAGATCTTTGAATGCAGCAGGCAGCCACCTCTCCCTCATAAAGGAGTTGTTGTTTACTACTTAGCTCTGCCTATCTCAGGTTTCATCCCCTCAGGCACTGCTGGACTGTCATCTCCCCAGAGGGAGTGGCTGTGACATAAAACAAACAGATATGCCAGGGTCACAGCCTGAAACACCTACTGCAACCTGACACTACAGGCAGGCCAGCCAGCCAGCCAGCCAGCCAATAGTCTGGCATCTAGCAGCGTGTCCGTGTTTATGTGTGCAAGTAAAATTCTCACAGATGCATACAAACACACCCACACACAGCTGACTCACATGTGAGTGTACAGAGTTTGTTTCTGTGACATCTTTGTAGAAGCATGTGTGTCTCATTCTCAGACTCAGAGCCATGCAAACACAGAACAGACGTGTAAAACATTCAGCTCGGTGACCTCGAGGTCAATAGTCTGCCCTCAAATCTGACCTCACCTGGTTTCCTGATGATTTATTAATGGTGTCTCTGCCTGGAATCCTATATCTTTTACATGGAGGGCCAAACACTTGAATCTAAAGGGCAAAAATACATCTATTTTTTAGAAAAGTAGCATTAGCTTCCTGAGATTTATGTTCTCATGGTGTTGGTTTGTGTGTTACAAAACAGGGTTTCTACAGGCTTCACTTAGCCAACTTTAAGACTTTTTAAGACCTACTGTATATCACAACATAAAAAAGTCAAATGTCAGAGTCCGGAAACATTGTCTGAAACAATTCCCCCATTCCGTCATTGGCTAAAATATAAGTCGCATGTTGGTCGCATTTGTTGTTGTAATAATTGTAATAAAATAATTATATTTGGACTAGCAACAAAAAGAACTACAACACCAGGGAATTAAAAAAAAAAAAAAACATTCTAAAGCACTGCAGGGACATTTCAATGAGGATTAGAGGTAGTGTTATGTTAATGTAGGAAAATTAAGACCTGTTTAAAATTATTTGAGACCTAGAACACAATACCTACTTACTTACAGCAAATTAAAGACTTTCTAGGCCTAAAATTTTGAAATATTTGACTTTTTAGACTTTTAAAGGCCCTGCAGAAACCCTGTAAAAAGATCCAAATCGCTGCTCTGATAATGCAGAAATAGTACAGCTATAACATATACATAGATTTGACTGTCACGCCAGAGAAATAATTTTGTAGAGGGAATAAAATTGTCCAGTAACCTCTAATTGGGGCAATGCTGCTTGAACTAGAACCTTTTAATTTGTGCTTTCAAGAGTTGGACACAAAATGTCATGAAGAGCCCTCATGTGGGCTGTGGGGAGCTAAATCTAAACAATAGGGTCTCCATTTGGGTTTGACCATATTCAACTGAGCTTAGTTTAGAATGCAATTTATAAAATTAACAGGGTACGCCATCCAAACAATATTCATGAAACTTGAATAACATGAAACCTTGAGCAAGTCACTAAACCTCCCGACCTACTAACTGAGAGTGAGAGAAGAGAGAGGGAGGATACATGTGCATCTTGTTCTGCCTCTAAGGTCTTGATCATACTTCAGTTCAGAAGCAGACAGCTGTGGACTTGCACACAGACATCGGATGAACACGTGCTTCTAACTTCAATGGATATGCACCCATGTTCTACACACGCACAATAAAAAACATGATGGCGACAAATGTTCCTGATATGCGTTTCCTGACATCCTGTGGAATATACTACCGGACGAGAGAATGCCAAGCCGTAGCTGTGTTCACCGTACACTCAGATCAAACGTAGTAATCACGGAAAACTTGTATTAAGTGGATGCGCAGACAGTTTTGTTGTTATTACTTAGAATTCCTCATGGGGGAGACAGAAACTAAGCACTATGGCTTTTAAAGCAAACTTTGACAAGGAGGTACTCTTGTCTCTTCTGTTCCTTATTAAAAAGTTAAAGGTGCCTTTATTGTCATTCACAGAGAAATAAAGTCTATCTTCTGTATTTGACCCATCCTATAGGGATGGTGTGAGGAAACTGGAGCACCCACACAAACAAGGGGAGAGCAAGCAAACTCGTTTTTGACTAGAATCACTGTAGCCCCTAACTAAAAAATATTAGGGGCATGGGCAGAAAATGTAGGAGCGCACACCTTAGATCGACCTGCATCACAGTTTTGCCCCATTTTAACCGTATTACGGACAAATGGTCATAAATATAGAAACTACAATGTGCCGTTTTATTTTAGTTTAAAGTCACATTTAATTATATGGTGCTTAACATTCAGGAATGTAAACGGTACATATAAAGTTATTCATATGGTATTCAGCGATTGTGACCGCTGAGGGAATGGAAAGACAGGTACTTTTTTGTTTTTGTAAGGGGGATTTGTTGTATTCAGGAAATGTCTAGCTAGCGTAGCTATTTATGTTGCATTAGTTACAGTAGTCCAATGCTCACAATAGCTTCCCTGTCAATGTGGTCTAGTAAGCTACATTAGCTAACATATGTTTACATAGTCCTATCTGACAAAATGCTGATTTGTGTTGCATTATATGGTCGCCGGTGTCTGAATCATTAACATTTCACAAACTTTATGCAGGGTCTGCTTTTTATTATTATTATTTTGTAGTTACAACAAGAGGCAGGCAAGGCTGTCAGACTGATCATTCGGCTCCCGTCTTTCAAAAAAGTGCCTCGGAACACACCAAAGCAATGCTGACTTGAGCATACGTTCTGCGCATGTGTGAGACGTAATACATCTCCATAACAGCAGGCAGTGCTAATCTGTATTGTTGCCCAAAAAATGAAAACTGGAAATGACGGAACATCTCTCTAGACAAAGTAAACACAGAGAACACTGTTGTCAGTCATTGTTTTCATCACTAATGAGTGTTGATAGTAGTCAAGAAGGATTGTTGTTGTCATTACTCGCTGAATGAGAGAAAAAAGACAATGGCTAGTAATAAGAAGATACTGCCGTTGTGAGTTCTGGTTATGTCGTGCACTGATTCGTTAGTCAAGGACTAGCACTCCACGCAGATTCAATAAGTCAAATCGGCCAAAATGGATGCTAACGGCTCTTCCGACAGACGATGGCACAGAACACACCGAACAGACTCGAGTCACGGAACTCGCCGGGCTGTGCAACGGCCAATAATCAAGCTGGTGTGCCTTTATGCCTAAACAGTGCTTGACATTAACTTTTTTGCTCACCAGCCACTGCGGCTAGTGGTTCTCCAAAAGCTACTAGACACTCAGCATCTTCATTAACCACTACTTTGTGGAAAATTATGTTTTATTTGAATAAAGTTGACTATGGTTTGCTACAATTATCAGATTTACAGCCCTTTTAAATGTAAATGAGTACTGTAAACACCTAAATCAAGACTACATAAAATATAGCACTGCCGTCATCCGTCAAAACTTGTTTTGGTGAAACATGTAGGCCTACAGTACTGTGCAAAAGTCTTAGGCAGGTGTGAAAAAATGCTGTAAACTAAGAATACTTTAAAAAATATATATAATGACTGTTTATTTTTATCAATTTACAAAATGCAAAGTGAGCGAACAAAAGAAAGAATATTTGGTGTTACTACCCTTTGCCTTCAAGGGAACTTGAAAAACACATCAAGCTTATTTCCCTTCGAAATTGGAAGATGTCCAGATGTTCAGCTCGGAACTGGCAGAAACCAGTGAGACCCAGCTACGCCCCTCTACTGTCTGGAGAAGTCTGGCAAGAAGTTGTCTTCATGGAGGAGTTGCAGCCAAAAAGGCATACCTCCAACATGGAAACAAGGCCAAGCAACTCAACTATGCACGAAACCATAGGAACTGGGGTGCAGAAAAATGGCAGCAGGTGCTCTGGATTAATGAGTCCAAATTTTAAATATTTTGCTGTAGCAGAAGGCAGTTTGTTCGCCGAAGGGCTGGAGAGTGGTACAATGATAAGTGTCTGCAGGTAACAGTGGAGCATGTTGGAGGAGACAAGTTTGGGGCTGCATTTCTGCAAATGGAGATGGAGATTTGGTCAGGATTAATGGTGTCCTCAATGCTGAGAAATACAGGATAATACTTATCCATCATGTGAAACCATCAGGGAGGCGTATGATTGGCCCCAAATTTAGTCTGCAGCAGGACAACAACCCCAAACATACAGCAAAGGTCATTAAGAACTATCTTCAGTGTGAAGAAGAACAAGAAGTCCTGGAAGTGATGGCATGGCCCCCACAGAGCCCTGATCTCAACATCATCGAGTGTGTCTGGGATTACATGAAGAGACAAAAGGATTTGAGAAAGCCTGCACCCACAGAAGATCTGTGGTTAGTTCTCCAAGATGTTTGGAACAACCTATCAGCCGAGTTCCTCGATTGATTATGTTTGCAGAATGCAGAAGACAATGCACGATGCAAATCCGTGAAGCAGCGAGACCGTGAAAGGTGAACCGTGATATAGCGAGGGTTCACTGTATTTATAACATATGCCACCTGTATATGTATATTATATATGAAACCACTGAGTTTATATTAATATAGTAATATATTGACGTTACTTATTTTTAGAGCAGAAACACAAGTGTATATACATAAAATAGTGGTCTGCAAAGAATAGGTATAGTTAATGGATCGAAAAGAGTGCAGTAACCAGAACGAATATGACAATACTGTTGTGTGTACTATTTTCAGCTAATGGGGGGGGGCATGACGGCGGCGTCACAATCGTCATCCTGGCGTGACGCGGACCAAATAAAAACGAAATCACATTTATTTCTGTTAAAGTATCAAAAACAAAGCAGGAATTATTCGTGAAAACAATAGCAGACTGGAATGCTCTCCTTTGAAATTCACAATTGTACAGAAGAAGGGATGAAATGTAATTTCCGGTAAGCGCACATGGCAGTGCGCGATTTGAGACAACACTCCTCCGTTGAAATTTACGCACTATGCAAGACAGTTTGTAGTGCACAAAGTGTACTGTCTGTAAGGAAGTGCGCGATTTGAGACTGCCATGTTGTTGTTGAAATAAGTATACCAACACAAGTAGTTATGTAAATCTCATACATTTATCATGGACATAATGCGATGAAAAGTTATTCTAATCGTTCAAATCTGTTTTTTTAGAAGAAAAATTTGAATGTAATTTTTGGCCAGTTTTGACAGATCTTATGTTGGATTGATCAGATGAGATGAAAAATGAGTAGAACTGTGAGTCACAGTTGTTTGCTTTCTTCAGTGTTAAGAGGGAGGAAGGAGGACCCAAACACAAAGATGTGGCAAACTTCAAAGAAAGGCTTTATTGTCTGTCAGTCCAGCAAACACAGGAGCAAAAAGCCGAAGTCAAAAACAAATCCAAAAACAGGCACGGGAAAAGGCGAATATCCAAACCAGGGAAAAAAAACACACAAGGGAAAACTCACAGGGAATTGCTGGAACAAAGACAGGATCACAAGGGCTAGGAGAGCAGACAGGACGACAGGCAGCACAAACTGACGAAACACAGGCAAAAGAATCTGACAACGGACAAAGGGAACACTGGGTTCAAATACAAGAGTAAGTAAGGTAATGGGGAACAGGTGAGACGTCAGGTGAATCACATTAGGGCGGGGCAAGACAATCAGACATGCACAAAGCAAAGCAAGACAAGACTAGACAAGACAGGAAACTATACTATCAAAATAAAACAGGAAGCAGAACAAACAGACACACAGGGGAACACAAGACAGGACCAACAACACAAGACTGGGGAGAAAACTGAAACACAAACACAGGGAAGGCCAAATGGGAAAAATAACCCCAAACAAAACCCCCAAACCACAACACTTCAGTACCGTTTTCAAGCTGAACAGCCAACCGCGGCAGACAACATATCAAGGCTCTCCCTCCCTCCTCTCTGTCTTTTTTTGCTAACACTGAAATATCATATCTAAGGTGATTAAACTTTCATGGAAAGGGGAGTACTAAAATATCAAACTATCAACATCCACTCCATTCAAAATTAAAATGAACTCAAACTTGGGCTTACACTTTGGTAACATTTTAGCAAACCACACTGAATGGATCTGAAATTGAATAATTAAAGTAATACTTGAGCACATAAATTAATCAAAGTTCCACCTGGAATTTATTCTATTGCAAGATGCGTCTAGGGAAAAACCTGAAGCACAGCATTTAGTGCTTTAGCAATGTAATCTCACACTTCACTGAAACCTTTGGATTTGTGAATGTCGCTCACCTCTGTTATTCCACATATTGGTAACCATATATTGGAGTGTTTGTATAGGTTTGAATTTAACCTTCAGTAAAGTGTGTTTGCATGTATTGTGTATTTTTGACTGAGCAAGACTTATACAAGGAAATGGTTAAGGACAAAGCATAGAGACTCCAAGGCTTTATATGATGATAATTTCTTTATAGCCCACTTATTTTTTAAATGTACGGTAACACTTTATAATGACACACAATTCTTCATTTATTAATCATTAGTAACCTATTAGGTAATGTTTGTTCGTCATTCATTTTTGTTCGTACATAATTTAATTTTAATTTTAGTACACTTAAATGTAGTAAGTAATTTGTTCACAGTTGTAAATGGTTTGCTCATAGTAAACAAGCCTATTAGTTTCCTATTAGGTAATGATTTGTTCATCATTATTAATTTTTTGTTCATACATAATTTATCATCAGTAAATCATTTGTTCACACAATGGTAAATAGTTTGTTCATATTAAATAAACTCATGTAAAACATTTATGAGTTGATGTTTTTAATAATTTATAAATGATGCATTAATCATTTTATATGTATAAGGTTGGTTAAAACTAGGAAGTTAATGATTAACACACTATCTAGACCTACATTTCTTCATGCCTTAAATAAAATGTTATGATTTAGAAATAGGCCTAAACTAATAGCTGGGGTGTTAATACATCTGTTACAAATACTTACCAATAATGTAATCCATGACTAATTTAGGAGTTACTGCTGGTTAGTTAAGTATATTGTGTGAGCCCATCTAAAGTGAAAACTTGCTATGCTTTACAAAGCATTTATAAATGAGTTGCAAAAGCTAACAGATACAAAAGAGAAACAAGTAAAAAAGTATTTGTAACACTTAGTACGATGCAGTAAGAATGTACATTTATGAAATAACTCTTACAAGTGTTATGTATTTGATATTAGTGTGAATTTGGACCAGAAACAAAAGACAACTAGATTGTTAAGAGACAGAAAATTGAACATCAATAAAGAGACTAGGTAACCAGTATAAAGTTTGAGAAGTGTATTAATATACAAAGAAATATGGCATACATACAGATAAAAACACAGGTATGAAAAATAAATTAAATAATAAAGTGTGCACATAAAAGAAACCCTTTTCAGTTCTATGAGCTCAATTTTCTCTGATGACATGAGTTCAGAGATGTTCAACTTTATATGAAGAAGGAATCCAGGGCAATCCGTCTAAGTTCAGAGTTTCGACCCTGTAGCTCACCAACCAGCCAACTGAACTGGGAATGTCTAAACCCTGGAAGTCTCTGAGATCTGAAGAGTCGATGTGATCCAATATCCCTCTCTGGAGTGGACCTCCCCTGTGTAGCGTTTCTCAAATCTCCACTTCCTCCACCTGTAGATAATCAAATCATTTATCTCAATTACTATTCGGTAATAAAATCAATCGGTTAAGCTATTATGAAAATAAAATTATGTAATATTTCAATTAACCCATATTGAAATATCTAAATCTCTACTCAGTTGTACAACTGTTCTTAAATTACTTGTCTTAGGTATCAAAAGTAAAAGTACATTTATATTAATAGGTAACCTTTATACAAAAAATACATTTCTAATTCAACTTTTATGGAACCTTAGTAACATTAACACTACCACTATCCTAAATAAAATTGCATAAATTGCATGTAAACATCTCTCAAATTGTATTAGTTTCCAATAACTTAATGGGTGTGCAAACTGGACTGGGCCAAGAACACTCAATTCTAGAGGGCTTGAGTGAGTAGGAGGGGCCACAGCTGGCCTACAACATCTGCAGGACAATGCTGAGGATGTTTTATTAGTCTGTGGTGGTCAGAGCTATCCTGTTTGCAGTTGCATGCTGGGGCTGCAGGCTGAGGGACACTAACAGACTCAACAAACTGATCTGCAAGGCCAGTGACATTTGTGGGGGAAGAGCTGGACTCTCTGTCGGTGGTGTCAGAGACGAGGATGCTGTCCAAACTACATGTCATCTTGGACAATATCACCCACCCACTCCATGACTTGCTGCTCAAACACAGGAGCACTTTAAGTGCAAGACTTAATCTCCTAAAAAGCACCACAGAGCGCCACAGGAAGTCATTCCAGCTTGTGGCCATCAAACTCTTTAACGCCTCCTTCTGGGTGTCTGACACACACACACACACACACACACACACTTAGTTAGCTAGTTGTAAACTGGACAGTATTATCTGTTTTTTGCCATAACACCTGCTTAAATTATAATGTGCAATACTCTGCTATTTATTAATACTGTTCACCAGAACAATTCCTTAATTACATACTGTATCATAACAATTCCTTTAACATGTAA
This sequence comes from Percina caprodes, assembly GCA_013375575.1. Classification (NCBI taxonomy): domain Eukaryota; kingdom Metazoa; phylum Chordata; class Actinopteri; order Perciformes; family Percidae; genus Percina; species Percina caprodes. The sequence continues at coordinate 1,418,960 of JABXJD010000140.1, read as the reverse complement.
AAATCGTACATATCCAAACTCCTTATATTTCTTTTATTTTTATATTTTTACTCTGATATTTGTATATTTCTCTATATACCACTATCTTTATTTATCTTCCTTTTGCCCTTTGTGCAATGTTTGCAACTACAACACTGTATTTCCCTTTGGAGATAAATTTATTTGTATTTATTTGCAATTAAAGTATTTCTGATTATGATTCTTAAGCTACAAGCTAAAATTAGCCTCTTTGAGTTACTTCACCAGTTAAACTCCAGTTAAACAATTTAACTCACAAATTGAACTAACATTCATTCAACACTAGCAATAGTGTTGAAAAGCAACAATACATAACCAATAGATAGAATCATTAGCTTTTTCACAGGCAATATACAGTAGGCCTACCCCACTAGCCTTTTGTGGCTAATTACCTTATTAGCATATGAATCCAATACCTTAGCTAACCCACTAGCTTTGCGCTATTAGGACCAATTAGCATGGATCTTAGCGAACTCAAGGCCATTTTAACGGAATTTACAGCCTTTAACTTTGCGACAACAGTGGATTCAGTCACAGCTCTCTATTGCTCTATTTACAGTATTAGATAGTATAGAGTATGTAGAATTGATATAATTTACTAAATGTCTTTTCTTCTCTTACGAATAACGGCAGCCTAAATATATACAGTCTATGGTTCAGATACAAGCGCCAAAAGGGACGTGAGGAGACGTAATAGCTGATTGGTCAGCTCACAGACCCAAGTTCACCCATTGGTTTATTTACAAGCCCATCAAAGTTAAACCATTTTTCACTACTTAGCGTTACTCCCATAGCTCTTACCAACTACTTTGAAAATGAAAATGATTAAACTTTCTTTTAGCTTTGATGGGATTGTAAATAAGCCAATGGGTGAATTTAACATTAAAATGGTGAGTCATTCCTTAGGCTATGAGTTCGCTAGCATCCATGCTAATCGGTGATAATAGCGTAAAGCTAATGGGTTAGCTAAAGGTACTGTATTCATATGCTAATAGGCTAGTGGAGTACTGTATATGGCCTGTGAAAAGGCTGGCTAATGATTCTATCTATTGACTGGTTATGGAAAGTAACGTTGCTTTTCAACACTATTGCTAACTGTGGGTATTTTGTCCCAGCCAGCTAGCAGCCCGGTCAGCACTGACACTACGGTAAGCGTACCATACTCCTTTCCGTTTCCGGTGCTTGTGTGTTGGTAGCGTGTTGGTAGCGTGTTGCTGCTCACTAAATACAAGTTCAATTTGTTAGATTTGCTATTAACTGTCTGCTAAACACTTATTCTTATAGTAGTTCTGCCTAAGCAACTTTAGCTTAGCAGTTAGCCATGTCGTCTCTCTCTCCCTCTCCTACCTTCTCTTGCTCGGTGTGTGAGATGTTTAGTTACTCCTCTGCCTCCTTTAGCGGTAAGGGTATGTGTGACAAGTGTAGTTTATTTATAGACATGGAGGCGAGGCTTAGTGAGTTAGAAGTCCGATCCGCACCATGATAGATCAGTCGTTAGTTAGTGTAGCTAACCACTTTCCGGTAGTCGGTGCGGGCCGGCAACTCCTGAGCAGCCTGGACATAGTGCCTGGGTGAGTGTTCGTGGCAGAAATAGTCGTAAGCTATCAAAAGCCACGGACCACCACCAGCCTGTTCACGTTTCTAACAGATTTTCCCCACTCAGCGATACACCCGCTGAGAAACCAATTCTGGTTATCGGCAGCTCCATTTTGAGAAACGTGAAGTTAGCGAAGCCGGCAGCCATAGTTAAAGCCCATGTTGCAGGTTTAATTTTGCAACAAATTTGTGCAATTTGCTTGTGGGAAATAAATATTTGAACTGTTATCCATTGTATTTAATGGTGTTGGATATCTCAAAAGTGAATATAATACGAAAAATAGGCTTTTTTTGTTATATTTTCTTCTCCCACAATGCATTGCATGACATCACATTAGGGAGATAGCAGCGCAGCTTTCATTGTATTTACCGCTGGTCTGGCCTAATATGGCTCTTGGTCTTTTAATATTAACAGTCTATGGTCTCGACTGAGTCCAGGTGACTTCATTATGTTTATTATAATATTGGAGGGAAAGTGAAACACAGCTTAGACGGGGTGTTGTTCGGCTTTTCACAAGTTTAGACAGCTAGCTAACGCTATGCCGCCGGACGTTAGCCTATCCTGCTAGGTAAATATTACAACTGCCTTTGGTGTTGACTATATATGCCTCCATGTTGTCAACATAATACCTGTAGCGTTAGTGCACATTTTATACCATATTTGTATTGAATGAAATAGTAAGCTTCCCTCCTATGAGATGGGGGGGGGGGTTTTGTTACGTTACACACAAAGCTAACTGGCTATCGTTAGCCTGTACGTATGCTAGTGGATATAGCTAACGTTGCGTAACCAGCCAGAAACTTCGGCAGTAGAGTTTCGGTAAGCTAACCACGACAGCGTTGTCACCCACAATCAACCTGCAGTGATGTTTGAAATGGAGACACGCATATCGTTTCTTTTCCCAGAGATCCTGGACATGATTTTCATTTATGACGTTAAAGGCAAAGGAAGCGTAGCCCGAGTGTGCGCGGCCTGGAGAGACGCGTCCGACCACAAGTTGGTGTGGAAGCCGAGCTCCATCTGCGGCGAGCAGTCTGCAGACCGGGGGAATAACGTTCAGATTCTCAGGGACCAGGTCTGAGCTCCATGATTCATCGAAAGCCTGGACTGGTGTGGATGTTTCAACCTCACAGACAACTGACTTGGACAAGCTTTTAAAAAAACTTTTGAAGGATACAACGCTGTACAAATACGTGTACTGTTGAGTATACTGTACTGTGAAAATGTTTTATGGAGCTCTCAGCTAATCGTAATCTGTAAAATATTGATTTTGCTCCAAACTGCTCTTCCCATATGGATTTATTTTAAAATGATGCGCTTTGTGCCCAAATAAATAGAACATATGTTAAATTACCCTCTGTTCATTGTTGTTTAACCAAACTTTAATGTTTTCTGAAAATACATGTCTTTCCTATAACCCACGTCCTAATAACAATATAATTCAATATTTATTACTGTGTACCCTGCACAGTAATACTGGTCACCTCTTTCCTGCACTACATCTGGAGTAAAGCTATATTGTCATGGAGTTGCGCAGTACCAGTACGTACTGTAGCAGTTGTAATAGTAGTGGATTGGTGTTTGTATCATTTCTAACACTGCTATTATGAGGTATCACTATATCTTGTTCTGTTTTCTTTAGATTATATGATATCAAGGGAAATGGCTATAATGGCCCATAATGATTGTCTTGATACTGTCATAAGACGTTTATTTTGTATAGCCTGTCTGTATGCAGTGAACTGGTGTTGTCTAGGGATAAGGAGCCTTTCATAGACTCAGTCTAAAAAGAATGTTAAAGTTAATATAAACAATTAAAATATGGTGCGTGTTGGTTGGAGAGGACCATGATCCTGTCTGAATTGTCACAAACGGATTTAGGCATCGTCAGATCAGCTGATCGCGGGGGGGCTGCTCGACCGGCGGCTCTAACGCACTCACTCCCCTACAGCACACGCTCTCCACCGCAGCTTCGCCACCACGCACACAAGCACCTGCCAAACACAGCGACACGTTTTCACCGGAGGAAGAGGTAAACGCTTAGAAATAACACTAGGGGGGATGCCTTCTATCCCTATATCTAGAAAAGTGTACCAGTACTTATTTGAACTAACAACATGATCACTGTCACTAGATAGAAAGAAAACATTGACGTTCACTCGGTGCTATTCACTGATAGTAAAACAACGCTTAGAAATAACACTAGGGGGATGCCTTCTATCCCTATATCTAGAAAAGTGTACCAGTACTTATTTGAACTAACAACATGATCACTGTCACTAGATAGAAAGAAAACATTGACGTTCACTCGGTGCTATTCACTGATAGTAAAACGTAAAGTCATTGTATGCACTGTTGCGTTGCTAAATAAAGGAGATAGATGAAGGAGACTTCCCAAAATCTTGAAAATTCCTCATTTGCCCTCTCACATCTGGCAGGTTCGTAATTATACAGCTGGTGGCCTTTCCACCTCGTCCACATCCCAGTCAGTCACCGTAGTTCTAGTGCTCGGCTGAGACTTCGCTCCCCATTGTGACGTCATCGCCGAATTGACTTAATAAACCCGCGAATATAAAAAATTACCAAAAACTTTCATTTAACACTATTTGGAGATATTTTTATAAATTATATACAGATCTTGAGTGCTTTTTGTACCCAATAATCAACAGTGGTGGTTAACCTGCAACACAGGCTTTAAGTGCATCTCGGGGGCCAGAGCGGGCGACATTGAAGCTGAATCTCATTTCTCTAGCTTATCCCTTCCCCTTACCCCTTCCCCTCGTTTTTGCGCATTCACGCGGGACCTAGTGGTGTCCCAATCCTTTTTGTGACCGAGGGGTAGGGGAAAGATCAAGGGGTGTATACCCCTTGAAAGCAAGTGAGAACGCGACCTGACTTGTAAACACAGCAAGCAACAATGGCTGCCGCATCGACCAGAGAGACACATAAATGTAAGTATTTTCGGCTTAAATAATTGATTTGAAAGTTACGACAGTCTTGTTTTGTGGTCTATGCAGTCCTGTAGATATGTACTTGCAACAACGTTCTTAATTGAAACTTTTAACTTTTTGGCCAACAGGCTTCAGACTAGTCTGGAATATCAGAACAGCTGTAGTTAATTTGTTTGTTTGTGGTCTTGTGTTTTTTTTTGTTGTTTCACACATTTGAATGCCATTTTATGTGTGTGACATGTAAGTTATGGTTCTAATAGTTGATAATGGTTCTGTAATATAAAATATGTAATGTAATGTTTTTGCCTGTTATGTTTAATTTATCAGGCACTAAAGACAGAATTTTGTTAAAATGTTTTTTTGAACATCAATGACATTCAAAACGGTGATAACTGAAACAGATATGCAACACACCGTGTGTGTGTGTGTGTGTGTGTGTGTGTGTGTGTATGTATTGCAAACAGACCTAAGTATTACACAGATAACATCTGCCTCTGCACCACCAAAGTGAATATAACATAACTAAAACATATATAAATGTATATGACACTGTTGTCAAAATCCACACAATCAACAAGGAAGTTTGTGATCAATATTGTATGGTGATGTCACCAAGTGGTGTCCCATTTCATAGGGGTATGTTTTCACCCCCAGCCCTTACCCCTTGGTTTCTAGGGCCAAGGGGTAGGGGTAAGGGGTAAGGGGTAGGGGTAAGATAGAGAAATGGAATTCAGCCTGAGTCTTATTTGAAACTGCTGGCTAAGGATAAACGTAAATACAGTAAGATTGTTATTCACGTTGGCGTTAATGACTCCCGGTTACGCCAAACGGAAGTCACTAAGATTAATGTTGAATCGGTGTGTACATTCTCAAAGTCAATGTCGGACACCGTAGTTTTCTCTGGACCCCTGCCAAATCTAACCAGCGATGACATGTATAGCCGCATGTCGTCATTTCGCCGCTGGCTATCGAGGTGGTGTCCAGATAATGATGTGGGCTTTGTGGATCACTGTCTTTCTGGGGAAGACCTGGTCTCATTCGGAGAAACGGCATTCATCCCACTTGGGATGGAGCAGCTCTCATTTCTAAAAATCTTGACAAGTTTATTATTGGACCTAATCCTTGACATTCCAGAGCTGGGACCAGTAGGCAGAGTCCCAGTCTAACACACTTCTCTGCTCCTACATTCCAGGAGTTACCTAGTAAAAACCCCATAGTGTCGGTGTCTGCCCCCTGACCATTGAAATTATTTAAATCAAAGGTAAACAGAAGAGGAGCTGGGCATGAAAACCTCATAACAATTAAAACCACAAGTGCAATAGTGCAAAAGAATAGGAGAATTAAATGTGGACTCTTAAACATCAGATCTCTATCTTCTAAAGGTGTACTAGTAAGTAAATTAATATCAGATTCTAATATTGATTTATTTTGTCTTACTGAAACCTGGCTGGGTGATGGAGAATATGTTAGTCTAAATTAATCCACCCCTCCCACTCATATTAATACTCACATTCCTCGAGGCACAAGCCGAGGAGGTGGAGTTGAAAATTATAACTCATTTGAAAGTCTTGTTCTTAGTCTTTCACACCCAAGTTGGAAATCACTGCAGCCAGTTCTATTTGTTATAGTGTACAGAGCACCTGGTCCATACTCTGAATTCTTATCTGAATTTGTAGAGTTTTTGTCAAATTTAGTGCTAAAAACGGACAGTTATTACAGAGCACCTGGTCCATACTCTGAATTCTTATCTGAATTTGTAGAGTTTTTGTCAAATTTAGTGCTAAAAACGGACAGTTATTAAGTTATTATTGTAGCGGATTTTAATATTCATGTGGACGATGAGAATAATAGCCTTAGTACTGCGTTCATCTCTCTATTAGATTCTATTGGCTTCTCTCAAAGTGTTCATAAACCGACTCACAGTTTTAACCACACCCTCAATCTTGTTCTGGTATATGGTGTTAAAATTGAACATTTGATAGTGTTCCCACAGAATCCCTTTCTATCTGACCACTGTTTGATAACTTTTGAGTTTATACTGCTGAACTACATGGCATTAAGCAAAAACTTCTATACAAGATGTCTATCTGATAGTGCTGTAGCTAAATTTAAGGATGTGATTCCATCAGCATTTAATTCATTACCAAATCACAAAGTAACGGAGGACTCCTATGCTATTAGTCCCTCCCAAATTGATAATTTTGTTGATAGTGCAGCAGGCTCGCTGCGAATGACACTTGACTCTGTTGCCCCTCTAAAAAAGAAGATAATAAAACAAAGACGTTAGCTCCATGGTATAACACTGAAACTCTCAAATTAAAGCAAATATCACGGAAACTTGAGAAGATTTGGCGTTCCACCAAACTGGAAAATTCTCGTTTCATCTGGCAAGATAGTCTTAAAACTTATAGGAAGGCCCTCCGTAATGCCAGAACAGCGTACTACTCGTCATTACTAGAGGAAAATAGGAACAACCCCAGGTTTCTTTTCAGCACTGTAGCCATGCTGACAGAAGGCCACAGCTCTACTGAGCCAAGTATTCCCATAGCTCATAGTAGTAACGACTTTATGAGGTTCTTCAATGATAAAATTATAACTATTAGAAGCAAAATTCACCAAGCCCTGCCTTTAACTGGCATTGACTTATCTCTAAACTCAGGAAACTCAGAAACAGCTGTAAAACCAGATATATGTTTAGACTGCACTTGATCTTTATCAATTTAATTCAATTATTTCTTCATCTAAACCATCAACCTGCCTCTTAGACCCCATTCCGACTAGGCTACTTGAAGTTCTACCCTTAGTCAACACTTCTCTTCTAGATTTAACCAATCTGTCTTTATTAACAGGCTATGTACTACAGTACTTTAAAGTAGCTGTAATTAAACCTCTTCTGAAAAAGCCCAACCTTGATCCAGGTGTTTTAGCCAACTATAGACCTATATCCAACCTTCCATTTCTCTCTAAGATTCTTGAGAAAGCAGTCGCCAAACAGACTTTCTGCATAGCAACAGCTTATTTGAGGATTTTCAGTCAGGATTTAGATCATCATAGCACAGAGACAGCACTTGTGAAAATTACTAATGACCTCCTAATTGCATCGGACAATGGACTTATCTCTGTACTGGTGTTATTAGATCTTAGTGCTGCATTTGATACCATTGACCATCATATCTTATTACAGAAAATGGAACATTTAATTGGCATTAAAGGGACTGCTCTTAGCAGGTTTAAGTCTTATTTATCAGATCGATCTCAGTTTGTTCATGTTAACGATGAATCCTCCGTGCACGACAAAGTTAGTCATGGAGTCCCACAAGGAACTGTGCTCAGTCCAATCCTGTTCACTTTATATATGCTTCCTTTTGGCAATATTATTAGGAAACACTCCATAAACTTTCACTGTTATGACGATGATACTCAATTATATCTTTCGATCAACCCGGATGAAACTAATCAGTTAGCTAAACTTCAAATGTGCCTTCAGGATATTAAAACCTGGATGAGCTGTAATTTTCTAATGTTAAACTCAGATAAACTCAGATAATTAAGTTATTGCTCTGGGGCCCAAGCACCTCCGTGACGCATTATCCAAAGAGATAGTTACTCTGGATGGCATCACTCTGGCCTCCAGCACCACTATGAGGAATCTTGGAGTTTAATGTCCTTTAATTCTCACATAAAGCAAATTTCAAGGATTGCCTTTTTTCACCTACGTAATATTGCAAAAAATCAGGAATATCCTGTCTAAAAATGATGCAGAAAAAATAGTTCATGCATTTGTTACTTCTAGGCTGGATTACTGCAATTCTTTATTATCAGAATAGAATTTAAAATCCTTCTTCTCGCCTACAAAGCTCTTCATGGCACCATCTTATCTTAAAGAGCTCATAGTACCTTACTACCCCACCAGAGCACTGCGCTCCCAGAATGCAGGGTTACTTGTGGTTCCTAGAGTCTCTAAAAGTAGAATGGGAGCCAGAGCATTCAGCTATCAGGCTCCTCTCCTGTGGAACCAGGTTCCAGTTCGGGTTTGGGAGGCAGACACCGTCTCCACATTTAAGAGTAGACTTAAGTCTTTCCTCTTTGATAAAGCTTATAGTTAGGGCTAGCTCAGGAGAGTCCTGAACCATCCATTAGTTACGCCGCTATAGGCAAAGAGATAACTGTTGATGTGATTAAGCACTATATAAATAAAATTGAATTCTCTCTCTCTTTCTCCTCCTAGACAGAGGGATGGATATCTCTCTCTCTCTCTTTCTCTCAAATCCACCTCCTCTAGACAGAGGGATGGTTATGTCTCTCTCTCGTCCACCTCCTCTAGACAGAGGGATGGATATCTCTCTCTCTCTCACCCACCTCCTCTAGACAGAGGGATGGATATCTCTCTCTCTCTCTCTCTCTCTTCCCATCTCCTCTAGACAGAGGGATGGGATCCGGTTGGGGAGAGTTCTAGCCTGACCAGGCTCCTCTCTTTACCCTGTCTCTCTTAGTTATGCTGTAATAGTTATAGACTGCTGGGGAACTTCCTTTGACACACCGAGTTCCTCTCTCCTCTATCTTTCTATCTTTCCATTTATGTGCATCCATGTCCCAGAAAGGCTTGTTACTAACCTAGCTCTGGGGAGTCATTCCCCGGAGTCCTTATGTTCTTTTTCGCCCAGCATGTTTCCTTGGATCAGGGAGGCTCCAAAATCATGGTAGCAGCTGTCGCCATGGTCCTGCTACACGTCCTGCGATGCCATGTTACATCCTGCTACGTTCTGCTGTGCCCTGCTACGTCCTGATGTGCCTTGTAACGCCGCACAGTGCCCTGCTTTTTGGTCCATATGGGGACTTGAACCAGTCCAACCACTCCGGTTCCCAACCCAACTCCCTACGGACTGAGCTACTGCCACCCCACTAGCTTTATCTATTATTTTTTAATCTAGGTTATCTATTAATATAAATATACTTTTATTTTTGATACCTAAGAGAAGAAATTTAAAAACAATTTTTAATTTTATTTCAATATGGGTTAACTGAAATATTACCTAATTTTATTTTCATCATAGCCTAGGTAATTGATTTTATTACTGAATAGTAATTGAGATAAATGATTTGGCTTTGTCTACAGGTGGAGGAGTTGGAGATTTGAGAAACGCTATGTAGGTGAGGTCCAGTCCAGAGAGGGATATTGGATGACATTGACTCTTCAGATCTTACAGAGTTCCAGGGTTTAGAGATTCCCAGTTTGGTTGCCTTGGTGCCGAGCTGCAGGATCGAGCCTCTGAACTTAGACGCATTGCCCTGGATTACTTCTTCATGGTGGTAGGACAAACCAAACTCATAAGGGCCACAAAAGAACAATTGAGCCCATAGAACTAAAAAAGTTTTTTTTTTTATGTACGCACTTTATTATTTCATTTGTTATTTTCATACTTATGTTTTTATCTGCATGAATGCCATATTTCTGTTTCTTTTGGTTCTGGTCCAAATTCACAGTGATATCAAATACATAACACTACTACAAGCTATTTCATAAATGGACATTCTTACTACATCGTAATAAGTGTTACAAATGCTTTTTTTTTTACTTGTGTCTCTTTTGTATCTTCTAGCCTTTGCAACTAATTTCTAAATGCTTTGTAAAACATAGCAAGTTTTCACTTTAGATGGGCTCACGCCATGTAGGCATCATGAACTGATGTGTTGGTAAGTGCTTGTTAAAGATGCGTTAACACTATCCGTAGGCATTTTTCTGAAAACGTCCAAATAGAGCAATGCATGTGTGTTTTCAGGTTCTGGTAGCATTTGCAACTCATTTATAAATTCTATGTAAAGCAAAGAAAGTGCTCACTTTAGATGGGCTCACACAATATACTAACCAGCAGTAACTCCTAAATTAGTCATGGATTACATTATTGGTAAGTATTTGTAACAGATGTATTAACACCCCAGCTATTAGTTTAGGCCTATTTCTAAATCATAACATTTTATTTTAGGCATGAAGAAATGTAGGTCTAGATAGTGTGTTAATAATTAACTTCCTAGTTTTAACCAACCTTATACATTCCTGAGTAAATGATGTCTTTTACAAATGGTTAATGTATCATTTATACATTATTAAACCACATCAAACAACTCAAACCTTTTACATGAGTTTATTTACAATGAACAAATGATTTACTGATGATAAATTATGTATGAACAAAAAAAATGAACAAACCATTACCTAATAGGTAACTAATTAATTAATTAATAATAATAAATTAATAAATGATGAATCGTGTGTAGTTATTATAAAGTGTTACCTATAAAGGTATTGCGGGCCTTACTATCGCGGCTGTCACAAGATGGCGCCGGCAGTGAACTTTCCGTTGAAATCAAAAGAGTGAAATAAGATTTAAATATTTATTAGTTTTTGGCTCCAGGGCATTTTAAGTTGTTTTTTTTTTAATACATATTTGTGGTGAGAAAGCAGCTTGTGTTAAATGAATGTTGTTGTAATCTGATGTATATTTTTGACAAAAGCTAAAACCTTATCAGTCTTCAGCTCAAGCGACGGTACAGTATTGACAGCCGTTAGTGGCAAGGTAAAAGGTGTGTTTTCTTTATTTAGCTAACGTTTGAAGAGTTGAGGTTAAAAAAAGTGAACATCCTAAAAATACTGTTTGTCAAGTGGTACTTTCTGTTAGTGGTGGTTAACTAACTAAATGCTAGCTCAGTTATAGGACTGAATGAGGTTAAATGTATTAGGACATATTTAAATTGTGAATTGTAATGGTTTCATTTGAAAGCTAAGGTATTGTTTAGTTCTGTATTTTGTGTTGATGCTAATGTGTAAAAGCAAACTAGAGAAATACAAAGATATTATTGCATGTTTGCAAATAAAAGATTCTGCTGAGCGAAGCTGTACTGAACACAAGCACTCGTCTCCTGCTAATATTTTCTCCTGTTATACAGGACATCTTATCTGCCTACAGCGTCTCAATCTGAGACCTGTAACAGTAACAAGGAACAGGTGATACGTCAGATGAAACACATTAGGGTGGGGCAAGACAATCAGACAGACTACCACACAAAACCGGGGAGGAAACTAAGACACAAACACGAGGAGACAAGACAGGACAAAAAAACAAATAAACCACCCAAACCGTTATTGTGCAGTCCCTCTCTGCACAATAAGTAGTGCCCCTGTAATAATAATTCTTTAATGAAATACAGATATCTAATTTTCTACATTTGAACCAAGAAATTTAGCTAACGCTTAGATCAAAGTCTACAATGTACAGCGTAATTACTCCAAAGTTACGGTGTACTATAGTTCAGTACGAGTCATGTCTAGGTTCCGCTTCTGAGGTCATGTTTATTTCTGTATGTTTTCAGCCACTTCCTGTATTATTTTGATACTTATTGTCTTGTCTCGTTTCAGGTCACTTCACTTTCTTTGTTTTTTTGTGCCTTATAGGGTTGTAAAGATTAACTAATACGAATCGGTATGCGGTTGTATTATCACAGATACGTCTACATAGGGCTGCACAATTAATCAAATCATGATTATTTTGATCAATATTGAGATTAATTATCACGATTCTTTGTTGATATAACTGCTTTCACATCCATACATTCCTCTTATGTTGAAGTTGTATGTTGTACGTATGTACAGACAGCTGCAACACATGTATATGAAAATTATCTGAAATAAATAGCCTAGGATGAATTAAAAAAAAAATTGATCTCTGTGAAAGTTCCTTCACTTGTTTTCAACAATAACTGATCAAAAGAGCTAGGGAGAGAGGGGGAATGCGATGGACGTACTCACAGAGTGACAGCTGACTCATTATGAATGGGTCCAGCAGGCTCCGTCTCACATGCTGTTACTTTACGAACTGAAGTTCAGTAACTTCTTCTGTTTTTTTTGCCGTGACGGCTGCGATAGCAGAGTTACCACCAGAAACACTGGTACAAATACAGGTTTGCCTCTCATGCTTAACAATATACAGCTGTGTTAATAACAATTAAAACTGTGGACAAATGTCAGAAGTGTGGACTGGTGTTTCAGTGGAACACCGGCGCTGTCGACACTCTGTCTCTGTTGGCGGGGAGCCATGTGTGAGTGAATGGGGACGGAGCTGCGCGGTGAGTAAGAAGAGAGAGCCAAACACAGCCACGGCTTTACAGAAGAAATGGGTCATGTAACGCAAAATTAAACCATATCGATATAAACAACATTGCTTTGTTTGTGGAGAGGCAGCGGATGCGACCTATAGGAAAAAAATGTTAGTTGCAGCCTAGAGCATTGTGAGCTAACAGACACTAACTAGCACTGACTAGCACTGGTCACTGCTCTTTTCTGAAAAACAACACAAACGGGACAAAATGTTGCGTTTTAATAGTAAATCTTGTGACAGACGTATAACCGACTGCTATCTGTTGTGGAATTTTCCTTACGTTACTCTGTCCTCTGTGACTGTCTGCATCTAGAAACTAAGCTGCGCGGTGCAGGAAACAATGCTGACTGGCTCATGATTAGAAAGTGGTTTACGGAGCTGTAGATTGGCTTTGCAAAAAAAAAACTTGTAGCGTTCTATGAACGGAATGATGCATTAAAAAAAATAAAAATAATCGCTTGATTATGCTAATTTAATTGTGGAAAACCAAAATCCTGATTGTGATTAAAATTAGATTAATTTTGCAGCCCTACTAGTTATTGTCTGTTAGCTCACAGGGCTCTAGAGTGCGACTAACATTTTTCCTAGGTCGCACCGGTACACCTAATGTCCTTGCATCCGCTGCCACTCCACAAACAAAGCAATGTTGTTTTTATTGATCTGGTTTAATTTTGCGTTACATGACCCATTTCTTCTGTAAAGCCGTGGCTGTGTTTGGATCTCTCCATTTACTCTCTGTGCAGCCCCGCCCCCTTTCACTCACACGGCTCCCAGCAACACGAGACACAGCGGCAGTCCACACTTCTTATTATTAATTAAGAAGTGTAAATTAATTAATTACCAATTATTATTAACACAGCTGTATACTGTTATGCATGAGAGGCAAACCTGTATTTGTGCCAGTGTTTCTGCTGGTGACTTTGCTTTTGCTGCGGCCATTGCAAAAAACACAAAAGAAGTTATTGAATGCAACTAATTTTGTTGAGTAATAGCGTGTGAGACGGAGTCTGCTGGACCTAAGTGAGAGATGTGACCCAGGGCCAGAATATCATAGTTCATAAAAATGCAGCGCAGTGACGATACAGACATTTCATAAGTACACGACGTGTGCAACTATACTGACCCACCATTCAACCCGTGCTGGAACCATTCGTAACAAGTCAGCCGTCACTCTGTGTAGCCTAGCATACGTCCATTGCACTCCCCCTCTCTCAGTTATTGTTGAAAACAAGTGAAGGAGCTTTCTCAGAGATACTTATTTTTAATATATATATAATAATAATATATATCTTAGGCTATTTATTTTCAGATTGCAGCTGTATGTATGTACAACATACAACTTCAGCATAAGAGGAATGTAGCACAATATAGATGTAAAAGCAGTTATAAATAGACTATGGTACAATAAAATTTGTTTTGGTTAAAACAAATAATTGTGATAATTAATCGATATCTCAATTTTGATCAAATTAATCGTGATTATCATTTTTGCCATAATCGTGCAGCCCTATGGCTACACTGAAACATGAACCCCTAGATTGATCAAAATCAGAACTGCCCACTCTTTAATATGAAGGGCCAAATATTTACCTGGACGGTAGGCCATGGGCCAAAAATAAACAATGTTAGGTGAAATTACATTAAATTAAAATGTTCTTTTATATAAAATTAACATTTAAAATCTAAAATAAAATTTTGAAATAACAAAGCTCTTTAATCTGCCTTAAAGTAATTTTATTGCAACTCAAGGTGCTTTAGGAAATCAAGTTGAAACAACTGTATTGTCCACCAACCTCATCCAGATGACAAAAGTTGCATTACATTACATTCACACAACATTCTGCTGTCTAATAGCATACCTATCATACAGAAATTGTACTGCTGTTCACCTGAAAAACTCCAAGAAATGAAAAATCCAGTGGATTAAAGTAGCAAGGACAAAACGGCTTCCATTTGTCCATTTGGCTCTGCATGGTGTACTAGGATTACATAATCACACAATCACCTGCCCTTGAGCAGCACTACTATGATCTACAAGCTGCTTTGGATTGTCTGAGGGAGGCGGGATTGACTGTCAATTTAAAAAAGTGTCAATTCTTCAGAACCTCCTCAAGTTCCTTGGTCATGTGGTTTCGGTGGCTGGCATAAAAGTGGATGAGAAAAAGACTAAAGCTGTACAAGCATTTCAAACACCAAGGACTTGCAAAGAGCTACAGAGATTCCTGGGAATGGCTGGCTGGTACCATCGCTTTGTGCCCAAGTTTTCACAGACAGCAGATCCACTCAACAATTTGAAAAAGAAAGGTTCCAAATATATATGGACATCTACTTGCCAAGCAGCTTTTGAAACGCTGAAACAGGATCTTGCCTCGCCACCAATTCTTGGCCACCCTGATTTGACCTTACCCTTCGTTGTCTACACAGATGCTAGCTATGTTGCTTTTGCTAGCCGCACCTTAAGTCCACAGGAGAGGAACTATTCTACGACAGAACAGGAATGTTTAGCAGTGGTTTGGGCATTGGAGACAATGTGCTACTACTTGGAAGAAAGAACATTTATGGTAGTCACAGATCATTCGTTTCTGGTTTGGGTTTTCAAAACTCAAAAATCTAGGTCTGGTCTGATTCGCTGGGCACTACGGTTGCAGGAGTTCTTATTCACAGTTGAGTCTCGTAAAGGGAAATACTATACTGTTCCCCAAGCGCTGTCTAGAGCTGCTGTTTATAATGCAGACTGACAGTTTCCAACTTGTGCCACAGTCCAACCAGCCAAAAGAAAAATGTCGGAGGATCTCCAAATGAAGTCATAGGGAAGGCTCAGCAAGGATGACTCAGAGATCCTGAAATTGTAAGACCATACTTGGGAACAGTATATCAATGCTGCCACCCGATTCACCCGATAAAGTGTACAGGGTTTTACACCTTCCTCATAAAATTCTGTATAAAGTCTATTCCCACACCTCTTTGCAAGCAGCTGCTCCATCTCTTTCATGACTGTCCACTTGCAGGTAACTTAGGGAGACAGAGAGAAGCCCTGGCATACTGGCCCAAAATGACTTTGGGCTTAAAGAACCTACGTCCAGTGCTGCTTGAGGAGTGCCAGATTACATTCTTTCAGACCAGGGTTCCCAATTCATCTTGTCTGTATTTGGTTAAACCTGCCAAAAAACCTAACTTGACACAAAAGAAAAACACCTTTCCATCATAAAACCAACCTCACAAAAAGAGTTAACTTGAATGCCATGATTGCATCATATGTGGAGGGTCAACACAAAACTTGGTGTAAGTACTTACCAGAGTTCCGCTTTGCCTTCAACACTGCTGTTCATGAGTCCATTGGAGTGACCCCGGCAGAACTCAATGTTAGTCAGACACTTCCAATTCCGAAATATACCCCAAATTCTGTACACCAGATGAAACATCCTACCACAAAATAGCCCAAATATATGATATGAAACATTTTGTATTGAAAAACCTACAGAAGGCAAAGAAATGTCAGAAAACCAATTATAACCAATACATTAGAGAGCAAACTTGCAGGGAGAAGGATAGAGTCTCTTTGAAATCTCACCCTTAGGAAAATCCAAAATAGGAAAGTCGTTTTTTTGGCCAAACTTGCACCACGGTGTAAAGGTCCTTATCGTGTGACCAGAAAAGTCGGTTCTCTGGACTTTGAGTTGGTTCTGGAAGACACTGGTAAAGAGCTTTGTGTTGTTAATTAGGCCCAAATGAAGCCATATTATCCTATTTGTGATGGTTGGGGCTGGTTGGGTGTGATTTTTCTGTTTTGTTTACTATGTTCTATTTTGTTTTTCCCTGCCTTTTTCTGTCTCTGTTTTCCCTTTCCCTCCCTCCTACACCAGCCAGCTGACTACGCACACCGGATCTGAATACCACCATCACCTTTCCCGCCGTACACCCTTGCCTGTCATCAACAACAATCAAGCCCTGCATTTAATACCCGGTTCCACTCACCATCATCGCTTGATCGTAGCTTCTGCCTACCTGGTGACACACGACTCAAGCTCCTGATAATCTTATACTTAACTGTGTCTGACCGCTGTTTGCTTATCCTTGCCTTTGTGTTTTCCCGACAGTCTTCACCTCCACCATCCTCATGTCTCCAGTCAGCTGGTTTCACCACCCGGTCCCCTACTCCCTGCTCCTTTCTGCCTCCGCCCCCGCACCCAGCCTGCTCTCGACATCACTTCGGCTCCTGTACCTCACCCTCGGACTTCCTTAGCTCCTTCCTCCCCTCTGTCCCTTGTCGTCCTACTCCCAGTCCTTGTGGCCCTCGCCATCCTTCCCCAGTCACTATCAGCCACACAATGTGTGTTCTCTACAGAATAAGTCTTTAAATCAGACAACTAGCAATTAAAATCCCTCCGATTCAAAAACAATAAAAGGTTTATATAAAACGTCATCATGTTGTAAACCAATCAGGTGTTAAATCAGCTGAGAAGCCGGCGTTTCCCAGCATGCTCTGGGTCCGCCTGGCTCTTGCAGTTGGTGAAAAGCAACTGCGCAACCTGCGTCTCAGAACTGCGGCCGCCTTGCTCTAGTGAGATTTCCATTGCCCGCGTGTGCATGACGTCAGAGCAAGTCGGGATCAAGTCGGACACAAATCTAACCGGCATGCAACGGGCGCCGATCGCCAGTGATCGATTCTGCGCAGATCTGGCTCATCTCGAACGAGCCTATTTACTGTTAGGTCTGCTGCTGGTTGCACCCTGTCTCTGCTCTCCTCCCCTCTGTCTGTCCTTGATTGCAGGAGTGAAGCCTAGTGTGCGGGAGTCAGGGTTCTAGCTGCAGCTCATCAGATCCAATCACCACTGCTTCAAATACCCGGTCAACCTACCACTCCTTGTCAGATCATAGTTTAGACAATGACGTTAGTCTCTTTGATGTCGCTTAGTTAGGACATAATTGTTAGCCTATTTTTACAAAAATGTCTGCTACAGAGCCAGATACAAGGTAATGGAGCCTTTTGGACAAATAGTCTTTAAGCGCTTCTGATTTAAAGTTATTTGCTGTCAAAGTGGTGCCAAAATGAATGGCAGTCAATGGGATGCGAATGGTGGTTGATGGCTTGATAGCATCAAAATGGCTTCATAGGAGGTATGCTTTGTGAACGCTCGTTTACCCCCTTGATGACAACCTGGAAAATATCACCAGTTTACACCAGCTGTTCTAATCCTGCGTAACCACCCCTTTCTAGATTGACGCATCAGTTTGTCCCCAGTTCGTGACAGTTTTTAAACGCTTCATAAATCATTCAGTGGAACGTGACGGGGCACAACAGAGGATCACTCCACTACCACTCCTCAGCTGCTCAGACTCCCTCAAAAACCTGAACTGGATTCACAGACTGACTACCTGACTGAATCTGAATCTTTAAGTGCACAAACTTTTTATTTTTCCTTAAGTTTTCTTTTAACTAACCTAAACGTAACAACAACCTAAACGGAGTTTTGGTTTTCTCCATGGACAATTTAATTATCACAAAACCCGAAGTGGAATATTTCGGCTTTGTGGACTTTGAGACTGTGGGATTTTGGTTTAGTTTTTTCTGTGGTCATTTCAGTGTCTTAATGATTTTGTGTTAAATATATGAACATTTGATTTGACCCTTCAATTGTGTTTGTGTTTTTTGCTAGGTTTAAACTTTACCGTCATTCATTGTATATAGAGCGTAGTCTATATTTTAACGTGCATGCTTTTGTGGTTTGATTTCATAGCCTCACCAAATACAATTGACATACGTTACCTAACTAAGACTCTTAGATGTCAGGAGAGAGACTAGGGGGCTGTTGCACAAACGTAGAATGAAGAAATCCAAGATAACTGAAAAAGCGCAGCTTGTGTGATCCGCTCATTGCGGCTTAATTGGTTGCACGTTTGCTGAGCCAGGATGGAAAAAGTGAAGATATGTCAAGCCAGGTGTAGATAGCTTGGATAAATGCACGTTCACAGCTTTCTTAAATAGACCACGGTATCGATCACAGATTTACTGATGCAGGAATGGAGAAGACGCATTGTTCATACTGTATACAGAGTGAGCAGCAGCTTCTTGTGGAAGTAGCCTAAAAAGGAAACATGGCCGCTGCAAAGAAACAGCAAGATAAAGCAAGGCAGACAATCGCGGACCGACTGAATGCGTAAGTAGGGGAGAGCTGGGACGATTGAAACGCGAGACGGATGAAACATTCCAGTTTTCTCCGGTTGCAATGATGATAGACAGACTTCCTTATGTGAAAAAATTGAGCATGTTAACCTATCACCCAAATATCTTTTATCACAGAGTTACAGCCGATAAACAAGTTTTGATGGTCAAAAGTAAAGTTCATTAGTGGTGTAATTTTTTTTGATTGTTAATGAGTGTTTTTCATGTAAAGGTTTGACTACATGCTTATTCAGTAGACCATTTAGTGTTCTCCACAATCCAAGTGCACGCACTATTGCACGCTTGTTTACAGCAAAACAGGATAATGGCATATGGGTATGTTGGGACGGTTGAAACAGCTATTTCACCTGTCCCCAACCTGGCTGTAACTGCATGTATTTTAAGTAAATGCACAAATATTTGTGTTTATACAATAATTTATGGAGGTAAGACATGGAAGAGCAGTTTTAGAAAGATGAAAATATATTTGGGCCCACCAGGTAGGGGGTTGAGTTTTCCCATGTTATCCTATGGAGACTGACGGGCTGTGGGGCGTTATTTGAATGTGCAGTGGTCTAACCCATATAAAAACCTAGTGAAACGTGAGTTGACCAACTTCTGGCACCTGTGAACAGGTATTCCAGCCCAGGACAGTTGAACTACATTCCGCAATTCCTCTGCATTACTGGGTTTTGCCTCCGAAACAGCCTTTTTGAGGTCACCCCACAAGTGTTCTATGGGATGGAGGTCTGGGGATTGGGCTGGCCACTCCGTAACATCATACTTGTTCATCTGGAACCAAGACTTTGCTCGCTTACTGGTGTGTTTTGGGTCATTGTCTTGTTGAAAGACCCATTTCAAAGGCATTTCCTCTTCATCATAATATAAGGCAACATGACCTCTTCAAGTATTTTTGATGTATTGAAACTGATCCACGATCCCTGGTATGCAATAAATAGGCCCAACACCACAGCATGAGAAACATCCCCATAACATGATTTTGGTATCACCATGGGGGTCGTCGGACAAACGGTCTGCAGCCCCTAGACCCAAAAAGAACAATTTTGCTCTCATCAGCCCACAGAATATTGCACCATTTCTCCTTTGCCAGTCAATGTGTCCTTTGGCAAATTTTAGCCTATTCAGTATGTCTTTTATTTCATCATGAGGACTTTGCGGGGGCTTTCTTTTGATCGGAACGGTACTCAGGTAACTTTAAATGTTCTTTGATTTTCCTGGAGCTAATCATTTGTTGAACCTTTGCCATTTTGGCTATTCTTCGATCCATTTGAATGATAGTTGACCGTCTTTTCCCACGTTGTTCAGGTTTTGGATGCCATTTCAAGGCATTTGAAATCATTTTGACTGAGCAGCCTATAATTTTCTGCACTTCTTTATATTTTTTTCCCTCTCCAATCAACTTTTTAATCAAAGTCTGCAGTTCCTCAGAGCAATGTCAGGAACGACCCATTTTGCATTTTGAGTATTTCAGTTTGAAATGCACTATAACAAGCATGCACATTTCCTTCCTTCCTTCCTTATATATGGGCCATAATTGACACCTGTTTCTTCACAGAATCATTCACCTCACCCATTGAACACTGCTATTATTTTGAACATGCCCCTTTCAAATACAGATTCAATTACACAGAATGAGCAGCATGCATGTCATGACTGCAGGTCTGTTGGTTTTATAGGACTCTACAACACTTACTTGTAAATTATTTACCATGTAGAAATATCACTTCTACCAAAAAATATGATTTATGAGCTTAGTGATGTTGGATTGCTATTATTTTCAACACAACTGTAGATAGGTTAGTCCCCATGTGACCCACGCACAGAGCTACAATGTAACAACAATAATGCAATAACAATATTATAACAAGGTAATACTCACTAGAACTAGTTGTTCCCAGGCCAGAGAGGGGAAATTATTATAACATGGTTTCAGATCCCAACTGACATGAGAGCATCTGAGAGGGCACTCATCACCGGATACTGTTTGTTATGATCTGTTAAACAATAGTTACGCCCATAGCTTTTTTTCTGTCTTGACATACCAATGTTTGGGTCAGCTTTTTATATTTACACTGTCTATCTCAAATTTGCAAAAAGAAAATAGTTGTGCAGGTCCACCTGTCTTTTGATGTGGGCAAAATTGTAACCAATCTGACCCCAATATTAGAAAAGGCTTTACGTTGCATGAGCCCTTTCTCACAAACTGATCTGTCTTACCTTGAAATATGGTTAGGGCCTGCAGATGTGTATATACACACACACACACACACACACACACACACACAGTCAACACAACACATATAGTATGCATATAGTATACACAACCATGTCCAACACTTCATTTTCAAAAGCTATTGTGGAATGTGCGAGGAGAAAAATGTACTTTCCATCCATTTGGTAACTGTCCAATCTATTTGGGACTATGTTTGGGTCAGCTTTTTACATGTACACAGCTTTTCTAACAGTCTATTTTAAATTAGCAAAAAGAAAATAGTTGTGCAGGTCCACCTGTCTTTCTGTGCGAGATAAATTGGAAACAATCTGACCCCAATATTAG
>JABXJD010000140.1:1342500-1390000 GCA_013375575.1 Percina caprodes | reverse complement strand
TTTCATCCACTATGACATCTAGGAATTTGATATAATTAACTTGAGTTATTTCAACATTGTCTATGAATAGTTTAGCTTTTTCTTTTGCATATTTCTTTTATTTTGTTACAAAACATCAAAATTAGATTCATTTATATTGAGTGAGAGTTTGTTCATCTGAAACCATTTAGAAATTGAATTGATGGTAGCTCTTTATCCCTTTAGTCATCAGTGGGATATGATTCATACACTGTTCATGTTCAAAGACTATTAAGCCAAAAATCACCACTTTATTGTGATAGTCATGGTTTCATCCTAAATCAAACGAGTTGAATCAGACTCATTTTTTTTGGGCTATAAACACAGCTTCAGTTTGTCGCTAGCATGATTCATTGTTGACATTTGTCATTTGTTAACAGCTAGCCAACAACTAAACAGCCAGTTACTGTTTGATAATTAAATTAGAGGCTTTTGGTGATGCGTTATTGTAATAGTCCAGCTTACAGATGGATATAAAAAATAATCACACTTTACCTTTTGGTCAAAATTCTCTGGTGTGAGGAAAAAGTTGTAGAGAGGCACAAAGTATCCCTCCAGCAGCCCCATCAGCAATACCAGATAAACACCGTCTGCAAACTGAGACAGGAACGCAGTCAGGTAAACAGTGTGCTGGTGAGTCATCTATATTTGAATAGTGGTGACTTATTGTTTAAACAAGTTCAACTGATTTGAAAACAAGTGGCAATATCTCAGGTTTCCAGAAGACAACAATCTCAATGACAAAATACGTTAAAATGAGAATGTTTTTAAAAATTTATTTTCACTTAAGCATCACTATATTGTATATTTTGTTTAGGACCTTTCAAAATGTTTTAGGTGTGTATATGTAGGTATGTGAAACGTACCTGTGTGTCCAATTCAGACACCTCTAAGTTGAGCTTGTTGAGGTGTTTGTTCACAAATGTGATCAATGTCTGAGAGGGAACAGAGAGGGAAAAAGTCTGGCACAAAAATTGGCAACATTTCAAACTAGACAGGAAATGTACAAATCTACACACACCTTGTAGACACGGACAGATATATTAAAAACCAATTGTATAAACAAAACATAAGGCAGTTATGTGACACCAAGCATCATCAACTGTGAAGTTACAAACTCAGAACTGCAATTGGGAATACTACAAACATTCACTGACAAAAACACCATTGGATGGGATGAAACGTTTTTGGAAAAGAAGATAGTTAAAAGACCTTGAGTTTGTGTCAAACTACTCCAAGGTCAAAAATAAACTTTCACACTCAAGAATTTACTAGATTAGAAGGCTGTCTATTTAGCTGCTAATGTCCCCAGTGTGTTATGCCTATTAATGATTATTCCATGTTGTGTTTTGATGTTGTACTTATAAACAGGCATGTGTTGGGCAGTTACTAAGCATTACTAAGTAATATATTAATGTAATAGTATTACTTTTCACAGTAACAAGTAGTGTAAGGGTTTACAATTTCCAAAACAGTAATTATATTACAGTTCCTAATCCAACTAACGTCTGTTACTGCTTTACCAGAAAGATGTGATTTGTTTTATTGTCCTAGGTAGGCTTTCTTGTATAATGATGTGACACGTCATTATATAAGTGGGTACTGCCACTGTACCATTTTCTTGGTTCTGGTACCGGTACCGTAACGTTGACCAGGAAAACCAAGTACTCATCTTATATGTATGTGGCTTAAAAGTTAGAATTGAGTTGATTGTTATTTTGTTTTTGCCTATCAATCCGAACCCCTGACCTTGATTAAAAAAAAAAAAAGAAATCAGAGGAGGAACTTTAAGTAATAAGCTTGAGAACCCCTGGTATAGCCTATGCAACAGGAGTACAGGTAAAAGCCAGTAAATTAGAATATTTTGAAAAACTTGATTTATTTCAGTAATTGCATTCAAAAGGTGTAACTTGTACATTATATTTATTCATTGCACACAGACTGATGCATTCAAATGTTTATTTCATTTAATTTTGATGATTTGAAGTGGCAACAAATGAAAATCCAAAATTCCGTGTGTCACAAAATTAGAATATTACTTAAGGCTAATACAAAAAAGGGAGTTTTTAGAAATGTTGGCCAACTGAAAAGTAAGAAAATGAAAAATATGAGCATGTACAATACTCAATACTTGGTTGGAGCTCCTTTTGCCTCAATTACTGCATTAATGCGGCGTGGCATGGAGTCGATGAGTTTCTGGCACTGCTCAGGTGTTATGAGAGCCCAGGTTGCTCTGATAGTGGCCTTCAACTCTTCTGCGTTTTTGGGTCTGGCATTCTGCATCTTCCTTTTCACAATACCCCACAGATTTTCTATGGGGCTAAGGTCAGGGAGTTGGCTGGCCAATTTAGAACAGAAATACCATGGTCCGTAAACCAGGCACGGGTAGATTTTGCGCTGTGTGCAGGCGCCAAGTCCTGTTGGAACCTGAAATCTCCATCTCCATAGAGCAGGTCAGCAGCAGGAAGCATGAAGTGCTCTAAAACTTGCTGGTAGACGGCTGCGTTGACCCTGGATCTCAGGAAACAGAGTGGACCGACACCAGCAGATGACATGGCACCCCAAACCATCACTGATGGTGGAAACTTTACACTAAACTTCAGGCAACATGGATCCTGTGCCTCTCCTGTCTTCCTCCAGACTCTGGGACCTTGATTTCCAAAGGAAATGCAAAATTTGCTTTCGTCAGAAAACATGACTTTGGACCACTCAGCAGCAGTCCAGCTCTTTTTTCCTTAGCCCAGGTGAGACGCGCGCTGTTTCTTGGTCAACAGTGGCTTGACACGAGGTATGCGGCAGTTGAAACCCATGTCTTTCAAGCGTCTCTTGGTGGTGGATCTTGAAGCACTGACTCCAGCAGCTGTCCACACCCTTTTTTCACAATCTTGACTAGGCGCGGTGATCCCTATCGCTTGTACACTTTTTCTGACCACAGTTTTTCCTTCCCTTTGCCTCTCTATTAATGTGTTTGGACACAGAGCTCTGAGAACAGCCAGCCTCTTCAGCAATAACCTTTTGTGTCTTTCCCTCCTTGTGCAATGTGTCGATGGTCGCCTTTTGGACAGCTGTCAAATCTGAAGTCTTCCCCATGTTTGTGTAGGCTTCAGAACTGGACTGAGAGACCATTTAAAGCCCTTTGCAGGTGTTTTGAGTTAATCAACTGATTACTTTGTGGCACCAGGTGTCTTCAAAATGTAACCCTTACACAATATTCTAATTTTGTGACACACGGAATTTGGGATTTTCATTTGTTGCCACTTCAAATCATCAAAATTAAATGAAATAAACATTTGAATGCATCAGTCTGTGTGCAATGAATAAATATAATGTACAAGTTACACCTTTTGAATGCAATTACTGAAATAAATCAAGTTTTTCAAAATATTCTAATTTACTGGCTTTTACCTGTATGTGTCAAATGAGCTGTTAGAGAAAAAAGCCTTTTCCAACTGACAAGAGGGGAACCAAGTCTGTCACACACACACACAAAGAGCTGATGCTTTTGTGCATTTCTTTTCTTTCATTTATCACCACATATCTTCACGAAAGAACCAGAAACCTAGTACATCCTCTACATCTTTAATACGTCAATGCCAGAACACAACTTGGAATCATCATTGACAGGCATTAACAGACCAGTTACACCAACAGATCCAAAGTTTCCAAAGAGTCGTTTCCCTAACAACAATTACATCAAGTCATAGACTGGTTTTGGAGTAGAGATCAAAGAGCAGAGATATCTGAAGACAGAACTGTTGACAAAATCACAGTTGCCCATATAAGGGAACAAATCTTACCAGATTATTTGCACTTAAAACAAAGGTGCACTGATCTAAACTCACACCACAACAATCTTTTCAGGTCTGTATATTCTTCCCCATGACCTGCCTCATTGATCATGATTAATCAGGTTAGCTAAATTACTGTGCAGAGTAGTTTTTGTGTTAAAAAACAAAATACACTGTATAAATAAAATACAAATAAAAAACAGGTAAATAATGTAATATTGTTAATTATTCACAATAATTACGTAATTCAAATAAGAAATTCCCATGTTCAAAAAAAAGAGTACAAAAAAACTTTTCAAATGAATCGCCTTTTTGAGGGGCTTAACATTCTTAAAAACGCATCAATCGTGGTGAAAATGTACGTCTTTTTAAGGGTTTTGGGAATAGGCTAGAGCCCCTTACAAAATAAAAAAAAATTGAGCCCCTGCAGTACGTTTACGCAGACCAATGAAACGTGGTACACAAATGTCAAGACTTACAAAAAAGCTCATTGGAGTCATACCCTGAACCCAACAGGAAGTCTGCCATTTTGAATTGAAGGTTTGAAATTAGTGTGATTTTAGCCATTGCCACATGTCGAACTTTAACGAACTCCTCCTAGAGATTTCATCCGATCGACTTCAAATTTGGTCTGTACCATCTTAAGATGTTAAAGATGAAAAGTTATTAAATTAATTGTAGCAGCGCAAGAAATGCTATAATGTTCCTGTAGGGGGCCATTGAAACAGGAAGTGGGTGTAAACTTGAGTGTACATTGACCAATTGGCTCAAAACTTTTCAGAATTCAACCCTGACGACATCTACAGTCCGATATTGATTCAAAGTTATATATATATATATATATATATATATATATATATATATATATATATATATATATATATATATAGATAGTTATAATCATGTATTATAACTTTTTTCAGCCACATGGCTGATTACGTCCCACTTTGCAACACAGTCATACAACAGAGAACTTATTTATTATTGATTAATTTCAATATCGATTGATCCAACAGTTTTTTACCATTTGAATGAGATATAGGAATAATGGTAATGGTAACAATTCCGTTTCCAACCCGTAGGGGGACCGAAGAGGAAAAGTGCTTTGGTGCCTACTCTAAAGTTGCTGGTTGACAAGCAAGTAGCTAATGCTAATGCTTGATCTATAACGTTAGCCAATTCTTGGTGGATAACATAAGATTATGACACTGTTCAACACACTCAGTTATTTTTAGAATGATTGTTTTGACCACAGTTCACAACTTTGGGCTAACCCACAAATTCATCCGTAACGTTAACTGTATAGATTGACGTCTAATCTAATGGTAATTTAACCAGCTAGCTAGCACACCCCTGCCTGTCTGCCTCACTCTTGCAGCGCTGCAAGGCTTCTGTCGGGATGAGAGCTGACAATTGCCCCGGCCCGGGGACACATCCACAGCCAGCCCCCAGCCAGCTAGCAACCATCCACTATCATAACCGCCGCGGCCCGGGGACACATTCACAGTCAGCTCCCAGCCAGCTAGCAACCAACCCGGTCTGCACTTAACTCCGGTGCTAAAGACGCTAATGGCAGTTTAATTGAATTAAATTTTATTTATAGTCTCAATTCATAACAAGAGTTATCTCAAGACACTTTACAGATAGAGTAGGTCTAGACCACACAAGGAACCAACAATTGTAGTAATTCCCCTTTTAGGAAACCCAGGCACCCGAGTCAGAACAGCGAGCATTCGTAACGTTACACCGCAGTTAGCGTTACCGGTGTCCCCCCTTTCGCTTTTAGCTGTATTTACAGTAAGTTACATTTACCACACAAAACAAGGATAAGGCATCAAAAGGATTAATTCTAATAGTAATTTAACTATGTGGTAGCACTGGATCTAGACGGGAAGGATAAATCTGGGAGTTGGTCGATTCTGCCTTCTCAGTCCACGACACAGGTTTGTGGATCTCGCAATTTCGGTTTGATATTGCATATCATTACAGCCCTAACATACAGATACACATAGACAGACATGCATACATACAGTACATGCATAAATACACATTTACACATTTATTTATTTTCCTTCTATCTACTTTGTTTCCTTCTATCTTCATCAGTAAAACCTGGACTTGAGCAAAAAGCACTATTTGACGGTCTTGATAACCAAATACCTGATTTTATGTATTTAGATTAGGGTGACCAGACGTCCCCGGTTTCCGGGGACAGTCCCCGTTTTTGGTGACCTGTCCCCGGCTGGATCTGTCCCCGGAAATGTCCCCGGTTTTCACTGTGACTGACAGACCCGAAATTTGAATGAAAGAAAGAAAACACTGACCAAACGTAGCCGATAGTCGCACACCCTCCACACGCAGCCTCAAGACAGCCAGAGCAGCGCTGCTCAGAGAGGTTTTAGAAGCCGTGTTTTACAATGCTAAAATACTGTTTACATGGAGTCTGGTGGGTTTAGCGAACGCAATTTCGCGGACATTTTATGTTTTAAAAAAGGATCTTAATCTTTAACAGAAAGGTCGACCTCCTTAGAAATCCTTTCCATAATGTTGTCAGACACTTAGAATATTAATCTGAGTCTGTCAGTAGCAAAACGAGCACTTTTATGAACGTAAATACAAACTAGACAATTATCCAATTAACTTACATTGCTTGTTTCGCGCTGCCGACTGCAGCGATCTCGTTTAATACTGCGTCAATGTCAAGGGAAAATACTTCCTCAATAGTTTTTAATGTATCCGATACTCTATGAGCTGTTGCAGAAACAAGCCTGAAGCAATAAAGCAAAAGCTGTCACATAAATGTAGTTCAGTAAACATGACAACAGAAGGTGTATGAAGTAGCAGCAGGGGTGATCCTAGGATCAGACCTTTAGGGGGGGCTCAGCCCCTAATGAGAATGTGGCCTACATGAAATGTTATCATGTTTACATTATGCATAAATCTCTGCACACCCATTACTCTCTGTGAAATACCTCAAACGCTTCACTCAACACATGCATCAGAACAACAAGCGGTTCCCGAGTAATCCGGTTTTGAAATTGCAACAAATTTTCTACATGATCTCCAAACTATATTGTATTCTCATGTAAACTAGTTATGTCAGCACAGATAATTTTGTGAATTGCTTAGCCAGTGTATCCCACCATAATGGTTATTATATTGCCAGATTCCAGACAATCTCACTTACTTATATATATCCCACTTACAAATATGAAAAATATTTTTACTGGTATGCTTCCTAGTGACATTAATGCAAAAATATGAAGATGTGTGTGCATGGTTAAAATTCTGAAGTGCAAACTAGTTGAGGCTACAGCACAAATATTTCCATCCATTGATAAGAACAATCAAGTCTAACCTCTGAATTTCTTTGCAAAGTGCACCAGATTGATAGCCTGGCTCCAACCTCCTACGTACTTTTGCTCAATTTTCCTTCTCCTTCAGCACACCGTCTGGGTTTGCAGTATATTTATATATATTTATATATATATATATATATATATATATATATATATATATATATTTGCGGGATTTCTCCGGCCAAATAATCAGCGAACAGAGGGAGGGGCTGAGGAGGAGGGAGGGGCGAGCTAGTCTCGTTTTGTTTGAAACATTTTCTTACAGGGGAGCATGCCCATGGACCCCCCTTGTGCCCCAGTGCAGCTCTAGGTCTTGTGATTCCCCTGGGGCAGTGTCCCCGTTTTAAGTTTTACAAAGATAAAAATATGACCTGTTTTGGAGGTATTTACGCATCTGAGCTGAAAATGTCCCCGGATTTTGTCTGAGAAATCTGGTCACCTTAATTTAGATGTTATTTGCAATTTTTCTTTAGACATCCATTTTTTAAGATT
The DNA here is from genome assembly GCA_013375575.1 of Percina caprodes. Taxonomy (NCBI): domain Eukaryota; kingdom Metazoa; phylum Chordata; class Actinopteri; order Perciformes; family Percidae; genus Percina; species Percina caprodes. Next base: position 1,382,343 of record JABXJD010000140.1, on the reverse strand, counting down.
ATTTTTTGGGGCTTTTTCCCTTTATAATAGTGATAGGAGGTAAACTGGAAAGGAGCATTTATTCAGAGACAAGCGGAAACCTCCACTGTATATTTCAGCACCCTCCAGGATTTCTCAATGTTGCAATCGCGCCAATTCACGTAAATTCAACCAATCCCCGTAAATTTGGTGCGAGTGGCAATTTTGACCAATCACCGCAACTTTTCCGCAAATTTGATCAATAATTGGAGTTTCCCACAACTTCAACCAATCCCAGCAGTCCCACATGCACTCTGAGAGCCACTGACCAAGCGGGAGTGAGAACAGGTCAAAATAATTTCCTTGTTTCTGATATGAAGACAAGACGTGTGTGACTTGAACATCTCACATTTACCAACAAAACGTACAGCGAAAGACCATGCGAAACATTCAAACCGTCCTGCCAACCTGTATACATTTTAACATCAAAGTCCGCTGTAACAATGTTTCACTCTAAAGTTGCTGAAAGCTGCTTCTGTTTCAATCCTGTCGGCTCTCTGCAGCGAGCGGGGCAGCTGCTCCATTTCCCTAGTGACTGACGCATGTGCATACACAAACACATGGTGGATGCAGGAAAAAAACGGAGATGAGACACACAGGGTGACCGAAATTGAGGCTACGTACGTGCAATGATAAGTTAAAGTCCAATACGTACTTAATCAAACAGTATGAATGTGTGTCTCTGCCCAGGATAGGAAATTAAATAACACCTTCATTGCAACAAACTTACAAAAGGCATTGCAACTTATATCTCTTGATTTTTTACGAAAGCTCCTGCAAAATCAGGCATTTTGGGCCACAAAAATCTCAAAAAAAAGGCTGCAAAATCCTAGAGTGACTGAAAATTTACTCAACAAGTAAATTGCTATTGTATTCTCTGCTCTGATAGCCGACAGCTGTCTGCTCTGAGCACATTAACCGTCAAACACTCTCTCATGTAATCTACACATATAGCCCCAAGCTATTCCTTAAAGATCTTGTACGTAACACAAGGAGAGCCTGCCAGAGCTTTTTGTATTTGGTCCAAAAGTCCGAACCATCCAAAAAATGCTTTCACACTATAAATGAACTGGACCATGGTTCAGTTTGATCCAGACCAACAACATCTTCTTTGATTAGACCAAAATGTGGTCTTTTGCTCCAGACCGTGGTCCAAGGCACCTTTCTCACCAGCAATTTTTGTTCTGACCAAACTGAAAAGCCTGAAAGTCCGGATCAAATAAGTTATGTGTGAAAACGCCCTGAGATGCAAAGACTAAGTACCTTTTTGACAACATTCAGTTTATCTGGAGCATGGTCAAACAGGGTGTCGAAAGCGTCGCGCTCTGTGAAAAACAAACAAAATACATTTTCATCAAAAAGAGATATGTGAATATTCCAGGAAAATAAATTGTTCAATACAGTCTTCTTAATGAGGACATACCATGTCTGCCAGAGAAAGCCCTAAGAGAAAGAGGAAAGAAAATGGAAAAAAGGGATGACAAAGCACATACATTTCACACTTCACACTTGATTCCAGTTCAATTACAGAGGAATGTAGAAAATAGGGGATTATGTCACAAAAATGACAATACAATACTGTAGCTAGGGTATCATAAATTGATTAACAATAAACAGAGGTTCACTTTGGGTATCACAATGACACATACTATTGCACAATGCTATTATCTCAAATGCAGAACAATACTGTTTGGTACTGATACAAACAATAAAAGACATGCCTTACTGTACATGAATGTTTTCTATGGGAATTGAGGGCCTTTTGTGTCTATTATTACAATGTTAGCATTTTGGAGAATGTTGTTGTGGGAAAGGTTCAGGTGGTTTTGGAGGGTAGGGAACACTGCAGTGTGAGTGTCCCAGAGGAAGTGATATCGCAATAGGCAGGCCAGCAAGAAATGGCTGAGATACACACACACACACACACACACACACCTGTGATGCCCAGGCAAGCCTGTGCAATGGTCAATGGTCTGTCTGTGTGTGTGTGTGTGTGTGTGTGTGTGTGTGTGTGTGTGTGTGTGTGTGTGTGTGTGTGTGTGTGTGTGTGTGTGTGTGTGTGTGTGTGTTATTAACAGTGAAACAGCTACCATGACAAAATGTGTGTTTTGGCCCGCTGTTATCTATTTCACTGATGTCAGGATAGCCTCACAGGGAGACAATACGTGTGTGTGTGTGTGTGTTTTTTAAACTGTCTAATTTTTCAGCTAAGGGTGCCATTACATTCCTTGTTGAAATACAATGGCTGTCTATCCAGATTCTGATTAAAATTCTAATTTAAAAAAAACAAAAACATGCAAGTTCAGCTTGCTAGTTTATGTCTGCAAAATGCTACATCTTTGTAAGCTGCATGTTTTTAATGGAGGGGAATCCATGAAATTTGTCACAGCTTTTTTTATCTGAGAGTAAGATTCAATATTTAGTCGTTCTTGGTGAAAGCAGAAAATAAACTCTTTGATTGTGCCCTTGTCTCTTTTTACCATTACAACCTACCTTTCATTTAAAAGAATACTCCACCGATTTAGCATTGCACTCCAATAATAAGAAAAGGGTATGTGGTGTGTTTGGCTTCCTCCGTGGCGCTAGTGGACGGAGCTCCCCGCGGAGCTGAGCAACAAAGATTTGCAGAGATTTGCCTGATGACAGCACAGATCTGTGCGCTGGAGCCACAGAGGGAAGCCAAATACAGTTCATCTATGCACACTGCCCACATTGTCTTGACACAGAGCAGGATTTAGATTTAGAGTTTGGCTCGAGGTCACGGTGCAATGGACCGTAGGGTGAAATTACCCTGAACCATCCCTTTAAATCCAATGAATCTTTGTTATTGTAAAAACAATTTATTTCAATGAAATAGAGAGCTATTACCACCAGTGTTCTAGTTTGCCCCAGCACTAATGTCTGTCAATGGCTACAGATGCGTTGTGAGGTGTAAAAATTAGTCAGGTAGCAAAGCATACTTACTCTGTGTTGCCAGTGATTTCCTCTTGAATTTGTCTGGACTGAAGAATGCCCTCTCTTTTCTGAAAGGAATAAATGGAGAACAGTAAGTAAATGTGGGATGTCTTTTATTCTACTGAAAATGAAAAATATACTGGCTGGTTAAACAAATGAGGTGGAAGTGGGCAGTGGAGAGAAGTTTTATGAAACCAACATTGTCCATAAAGGTGATGAGATGCTATGCAAATAAGTAAGTAGACACAAACTGTATATTCATACTGTAAGCCTTAAAAACCAAGATTACACCTACCTGAACGACCACTATTTGAATAGAAACGTGGTCTGGCAATCTGATTGGTGCTCTGAAGTGTTGCGACAGCGCCACCAACAGGTGCAGGATGGCAACTATACTTTTAGCATGAACCGCTAACATGAGGAAAAGAAGAACAGAATCGATATGACATACTGTACAATATTAATACCCATTTTTATTTATGCTGTTTTATACCATTTAAAGCCAGTAACCATCTGTATACTAAATTTTTTCATGCTGGTTCTATGCCTGTATTTATATCAAGTCAAGTGTTGTATGTACAATATTTGCATTCAGTAATGCAGATTTATTAATTTGTTTTGTTAAATGAATAATGAATAAATAAATGAATGAATAGATAACAAAGATGCCATCATGCCTGCAATGAATAGGTACACATGTTCCCTACTTACTTACTGTTTTTAAACATTTTTGGGCCTCCAAATAACAAGCAAAATATTTTCCATTATTTTTCATCTTTCCAGGAATTTAGAATTAAAAGGTTTTATGTGGTAAGGTCACATGCCTTCAATAGAAAATGCAAACAGAAGATGCCAAAAGTTGCCTGAAAGTGATATTAAAAAGAAATAAAAAAAATACAACCCTTTTGTACAAGAAAAAATAATTCCAGCAGCCTAAAGTCAACCATAATGTTCAGTGGACATACTAAGTCAAATGTTTTAGTCACCCAAACAAATATGGTGTACATTTAGTACTGCGTGAAATTGGAAAAAAATGACATTGCAAAAAATTGTTTTGCAATATATATATTGCAATTACCAGATGACATAAATAGCAATATTTGAAAATAATAAATAATTCTCAAATTACTGGGGTGATTTTGTAGGGGAGTAGCCTAGAAATCTAGACGCACCCTAACAGAAGCAAATGTAATTTGCAGCCAGGGTCAGTCTAGCAAGTCTGGCTGCACCAACCAAATTCTGGTCAGGCAAATCACATCGTGTATAGAGTCGGTGGGCGGGCTTAACATAAGAACGACAGAGTTTTGACAGTTCCATGTAGCCGGTTGGGCATGAGATGGCAAGCATGAGATAGGAGGTCTCCAGGCTGCAGCCATACCCAACTCCGCAACTCTGGAAGACTTGGAGTTAAGCACTGCAGTCATACTTAAAAAAGGAAGATGTGCTTGGAGTTTTGCCAACTGGATACGGCAAAAATTTAATCTATCAACTAGCATTGCTCTGGTTGGTTGTAGCGCTATCCTACTACTACTACTACTACTACTACTACTACTACTACTACATGGATTGAGCCCTGCCAATGGCGAGTTCCCAGACCCAACATCTTGATGTGGGTCTGGTTTGTCAGGCTAGTTGGGGAGTGAATCTGTGATTAATTTCTTTTCTTCTTATGTAAACCATTCTTTCTCTAAAATAAGGGAGCTCCCTCATGGTGCTCCCCTCCTGTTTCTCCCACATTTTCCGGTTGTGGTCGACAACTAACTAACTGACTTCTCTTGTACACTAGTGTTACAATTCTAGCTTTGCTGCTCCAAACCTTAACGTTAATTAGGACAGACCCCATGTCTTTAGGCTAACACAGTTAACTTGCCTGGCTCGTAGCTATCTTTTAGTCTGGCAACTCTGCGGTGAAGAATTTTTGGGCAATGTCGTGATAACGTCACATTAATCAGGTGCTTTATTTCGTCTTTGCAGCAAACTTAAAACATGGAAAAGCATGAACATTACTTTAAGCTTTGGTAAGCATATTTGACTGGCCACGTCTATGCTGCGTTCCGGTTTTGTTCCGTCCTCCGCGCGCCATACGATTGGGAGCATCTTAGAAGCAAAGCGTCTTGCCTGCCCGACTCGCAGATGATATTGTCTCTACGAGTACTTTACAGAACAATCACGGGTTATTTAAGCTAGTACCTACCTTCTACTCCAAGCACTCCTGTAATTAAACTCAATGCCTTCTCTTTTCTGGCGTGCATGTTTTCTACTGTGCTCTTTAACATTTTCAAATCTCGCACAAATAGCTTTCAAGGACAAATTTCTACCAGTAATAATTTGGTTTCAAATAATTTCATTTGATATGGCCTTCTTTCTACTGCACTAACCTTTTTGAACTACAATTATATTATACAAATATCCCAAAATCAGTCGTAGGGCCCTACCATATTTGCACAAGCGGTATAACCAGTGCAAAGCTGTAGGTTTTGGGTGCACGGACTGAGTGTCCATCTCCAAGCACACCTGCCATTTTGGTTCATGTATGTGCAACAGCGCGAATGGATTTGGTGAAATCGAATATAGATCAGAAGGTGTGTTGATTAATAATTACACTCTCAGCCAGTCACACTATGAAACCAGTGATGTGATGCTCTAAAACTAAAAAAACAATCACAGTGATGCACGACAATAGCTCATGACCAACTAACAGGAAATCAATAGTCTCGATTTAGTCTTAGTCTATAATCTGCATTAACTTTGATTGTGTAATCATTGTGGGTGATTTTAACATTCATGTTGACAACCCCCAGAACAGGGGGACCAAAGAACTGTGTTGTGTTTTTGAGAACTATGGACTGACTCAGCATGTGACAGAGCCCAAACACAATAAGGGGCACACTCTGGACCTGATAGTCTCCAAGGGTCTGAACATTTCCAAGATTGTAGTAACTGACGTTGCTCTGTCTGATCATTCCTGTGTTTTCTTTAACGGCTCTATCTCTGTGCCCAAAAGTGTCCAAACAAAGATAATCAGAAAACGGTATATCACTGAAAACACCAGTGAAACATTTATTCAGCTTTTCTCCTCCACACCCGCCCTCTCAGGGCTCTCAGTCACTGAGCTTGTAGATAATTTCAACTGTAAAATTACAAATGTTATTGATGCCATTGCTCCCACTAAGGTCAAAGTTGTCTCTTGTAAGAAAAGGTCTCCATGGAGAAATGTCCCACTGGTGAGAACAGAAAAAAGAGAGTGTCGAAAAGCTGAACGAAGGTGGCGAAAAACAAATCTCCTGGTCCATTATAACACCTATAAAGAGAGACTTCGCATTTATAATTTGGAACTGAGGAATGCAAGGCGGTCCTTCTTCTCTGATATTATCTCTAGAAACAATAATAATTCACGTGCTTTGTTTGCTACTGTCATAGGTTAACAAACCCTCCAGTACCAGTAGCATCTGTACTTTTATCTACCAAGGCCTGCAATGACTTTGCCTCCTTCTTCAAAGAAAAAATTCAGAAGATTAGACAAACAGTGAGTGCATCCATATCAAGTCCAGGATGTGTGTTGTCACAGTGTTCAAGCAGAACTAGTTCCAATATGACAGAGTTTCATGCGATCAACCATAAAAACCTGGAGGACATTATACAACATTTGAAAACCTCCTCCTGTTGCCTTGATATTCTACCAACGGGTGTTTTCAAAAATGTCTCGAATTGTTTGGCTTCTAATCTTCTACAGATTGTGAACACATCTCTTCTTTCAGGAATCTTTCCACAGGCCCTGAAAACTGCAGTAATCAAGCCACTCTTAAAAAAGAACAATCTAGACACATTCCTAATGAGCAACTATAGGCCAATATCAAACATTCCGTTCTTAAGTAAAATCATTGAAAAAGCAGTTTTTCAACAACTCAACCATTTCTTGTCACTAAACAACAGTTTTGATACCTTTCAGTCGGGCTTCCGACCACACCACAGCACTGAGACGGCTCTCGTTAAGGTCTTTAATGACATACACCTTAACACAGATAATGGCAAAATTTCAGTCTTAGTATTACTTGATCTCAGTGCTGCATTTGACACGGTCGACCACGACATATTACTAGACCGATTGGAAAACTGGGTTGGCTTTTCTGGCTCAGTACTAAACTGGTTTGAATCCTACTTACAGAATAGGGATTACTTTGTGTCAATAGGTAATTATACATCTGAGCGTACAAATATGACGTGCGGAGTTCCCCAAGGCTCCATTCTGGGGCCTCTTCTGTTTAACATCTACATGCTTCCACTGGCTCAGATTATGGAAAACAACAAAATAAGTTACCATAGTTATGCAGATGACAAACAAATTTACATAACCTTATCGCCAGGGGACTATAGTCCAATACAAAAACTGACTAAGTGCATAGAACAAATTAACGGCTGGATGTGCCAGAACTTTCTGAAATTAAATGAGGGAAAAACTGAGGTGGTTGTTTTTGGAGCAAAAGAGGAACGATTAAAAGTCTGCGCTCAGCTTCAAACAACAATGTTAAAAACAACAGACAAAGCCAGAAATCTTGGTGTAATCATGGACTCTGACCTGAACTTTAACAGCCACATTAAGACAATTACAAAGTCAGCCTATTATCACCTTAAGAATATATCAAGGGTTAAAGGACTTATGTGTCCATGCTTTCATCTTCAGTAGACTTGACTACTGTAACGGGGTCTTTACAGGTCTCCCTAAAATATCAATTAGACAGCTGCAGCTGATTCAGAACGCTGCTGCTCGAGTCCTCACTAAGACCAAATGACTGGATCACATCACTCCAGTTCTGAAGTCCTTACACTGGCTTCCTGTGCCCCAAAGAATTGATTTCAAAGTTCTTTTGCTAGTTTATAAATCACTAAACGGTTTAGGGCCAAAATACATTTCTGATCTGCTAGTACACTATGACCCCCCCAGACCTCTAAGGTCATCTGGGACAGGTCTACTGTCTGTTCCTAGAGTCAGAACTAAACAGGGGGAAGCAGCGTTCAGTTTCTATGCTCCTCATATCTGGAATAAACTCCCAGAAACCTGCAGGTCTGCTGCTACTCTCAGTTCTTTTAAATCAATGCTGAAGACTTTTCTTTTTGATGTTGCCTTTCTTTGAATGATGTTCATTTCTTTACTGTTCAATCTTTTATACTGCACTGTAACTTTTATTCTTGTGTTTTATCTGTTTTTGTTTTTAACTGTTTCTTCTGTGTTTTATCGGTTTTATTTTCTTTTAACTGTTTTTTAACTGATTTTGTGTAAAGCACTTTGAATTGCCCTGTTGCTGAAATGTGCTCTACAAATAAAGCTGCCTTGCCTTGCCTTAGTCTTGTGCCAAATGCCCTCGTTAGTTTTTTTGTAATACTGAGTTCTAGTCACTGCTGGCTTTGGGTGGATGATGTCTTGAGGTGACGGATCTCTTTTATGCTATAGTGGCTCTATGCTTACTGCTCATAGCTCTTGCTATGCATGCTGCAGAACAATGATGACCAGTTACTCGGATCATGTGTCTGCTCTTAGGCTGTCAATCCGATCTGCACACAAAGTTGCATGTAGATTCTGTGATACCTAATGATCAAACGTTGCTAGAAGAGAGACAACTTTCTGTATGTCACAGTCAAAACAGGAAGCGTGCTACAAATAACGCAACTTGACTCAGCAGTTGTAAATTCTAGGTGCTGCTTTTTTCAAGTGTTTCATGTCTTGGCAATAATTACTAAATAATTGCTTTTTTCATAAAACAGACCCTGGTATTTTGCAAAGTACTGCAGTGATTGGGCTCAGGCGTGGCCAGCAGGCTCCATAATGCCCCCAAACACACGCAAGGTTGGTATAAAGTTAATTTGACGTTCACAAAAGTTGGTGGGGGCATTGCGCTCATCTTAAGGAAAATATTACTTTAAATTCTTTTTCGCCTGACAGTAAGTCAGCCATCTCGGATTTTGTGTGTTAATTTTAATTTTACAAACATGTTTGAGAACTTCAGGATGCACAAAAGTCAAACATTTTCAGAGCAAAATTGGAGCAGGATGGAGCGGGAGATACGGCAATGCTCCAACAAAATCTTTTCTGCGCTCCATCCAAAAAAAAAACCCATGCGTGCTCTTCTCCCTCGTGCTCTGCTCACATGCTCTGCTGCCAAGTTGAATAAAATTTTTTGGGGAAAAACATTCCCAATACATTCAAATCATAAAAATAAATATAGATTACTGAATGTTGTATACAAAGTAAAAAGCAAAATATTAGAAATTATTTCTTACAGTCGACATTCCAGCGAATGTTCCTAGTGGAAAGTTTGAGTGAGTCATTGATGCGCTCTAAAACAGTCTGCAGCTTCTGTTTCTGGGCAATCTCCGACTGAGTCACCTCTGCCACGTTCAGTTTCTCACCTTCCAGCTTTTCTGAAGCAAAATACACAGGCAGAGAGACAGACAAATGAATATTCATAATCTTAATATGTATACATAAAATGTTCAGTAATTAAATCTTTATTACCTGTTAATCTAAACTATTATTATAATTCAACATGGATTAATGAAAAGACAGTTAAGGCAAATCTTTTAATTGCTATCTCAGTGGTCTTTCTAGCCATGTGTATATGGTTCAACTCCTCACCGAATAGTTTCTGTAGGACCTGTCCATCATACAGATCTTCAGCCAGATCCTTCACAATGATCCTCTCCCCCACCAGAACATCATTTATCCAGTCGATCAACACCTATATGACAAAATAAAAGACTAATTACTCATAATTAGAACTTGCTTAATTATTTTTTTTACTGTAAAGTAATCTTGAATGGCATGCTGTAACAGACTTTCATTTTAAGTAATTAAATAAATTAAGTCATTTATTCAATGTCGAGATTAAATACTAGAGTTGGGTTGATTTCCAGTTTTACCAGCTTAAACCAGTGTGATTCAAAGCAAATCAGATAAACATGCATTTGTCATTTTAACAGCTCTTTTATTGATGTAATGAAGTAATGCAGTAGTGTCAACACAAGCTAAATTTCCCTGAGCATTTTGGAAACTCAAGCACAGTGAGTTTTTAAATACTTTTTAAAGACTATTTGACAATTATTGTTTTCCCTCAGATTGTTTATAGATCTCAACATTTCCGACAACACTTGAAGACAGCTTCATTTCCTGGAGAAAGAAAGAAGGTAAAGAGACGGAGGGACTGTTCTTTGTTGTTCCAGGAAACAATCAGCTGTTACACAAACTCCTGGGCCATTCAGTGCTTGTGTTTCAAAACTTTCCAGCGGCAGCAATAGAGGCAGTGATGTTTCCCTTTTGATTTATGTGATTCTCACATCAAAACCGACTGACACGTCTAATACACGGTTACATGATTGGCCACCACAGCGTGACGTGGGGTTGCGTTTCTCCAAAAATTCAGTTGGTTTCAACTTTTTTTTTTCAACTTCCCCCTGCGACACCCCTCGCCCAAGCCTGAAATCAGTACCCCCATCCAAAATGAATAGAAAGATCTGCACTTTTGCTGCACCGTCAGCAAAAATGGCTGCGGATCTGCTCCGGAACGGCAGCGGAGTCAATAGGTTTCCATTAAAGTCAAACTGTGTATATTCAGGGACTGCGGAACGGGGAACGGCTGCGGAACGGCTGCGGAACGGCTGCATTCCAACTTTGTCCCAGCTCCAGCAGTCCTTTGAAGCAGATACGCAGAGCTTCTATTTTTGCTGGGTGCCAGAGAGCTCCACAGCAATTCATATGCACGGAAACAAAATAAAACATCATTTTAAAATAAATGTGTATTTTATTTATTTTCAAAACAAAATGTACCCGTGTTCACGGTGGATCATATTTCCCTGCACTACACTACGAAAATGTCATAATGGGCAGAGACAGGCCTGTAGTCAGAGGTTTTGTGGTTCCTTTTATAGAAACTACATCCTGTTATATTGAGCGATTATACATGAAGCTGTCAGTCATGGAAGCAGCCATTTCGCAACAAATCCAGACCAGGTGGGTATTGAAGGACAGCGGAGCACGTAGCCTACATGCAGCGGAGCCGATTCGCAGTTGGTAGAAATCCAGGGTGACGGGAGAGAACGGCATGTAAGTTGAGTGAGTGACGTCAGTGCCTGTATGGTCGCACAAGCAGAGCAAGCAGTGACCGTGAGAGTAGCGTATGAGTGTGGCTGTGAGGAAAAGTGTGAGGAAAAAGAGATGGCAAAGACAATGTAAAGTAAGTTAAAAGGGAACAATAAAACAAGCTTCTCAAGACACAGTGGCTTCATATTTTGTGAATACTGTGAAGGGTGTTATCCCGAAAAAGCAATGGCTTAAACCTCACAACATATGTTGCAGCACAGTGTTTCCATATCAGGTCAATGTGAGAGTCTAAACTGCATTTTGCTGTCATTTACAATCAAGCTGCTTTGTATCCTCTCATTTGATCTATTTCACAAACAGTTCAGAAAGCTCTATTGTCAAGGAAGTGCTGTTTTGCATCGCTATGCTGTCCACCTCAGCTGAGAAATCTCCTTCCCTTCCGTGTATTATATTTATCACGGTACAGTGGCGGACCCAAAGGCACGACTCAGACAGGTAATAAAAGGGAAGTACTTTTATTGTCCAAAGAACAATGCAGGCGACAATACAGCAGGAGCAGGCAGTAATCTTCGTCAAAAGGCAGGCAGAAGTCCAGTAACACTCAGGTAGGCAAAAATACAAAAGGAGCAGGCAAGAATCATAAACGGGAAACAGGATGAAGTCCAAAAACACTGGGGAAGCAAACTCGAGAGAAAACGCTGGAAAGAGTGACATAGGCACAACTACAATCTGGCAGAGGTAAAGTGGGAATAATGAGTATTTAAGTGCTGGGATGAGGGGAAGTTGAAAGCAAACAGGTGAATAAAATTAGGGGCGGAGATAATAATCATACGGGCGGGAAAGCAGACAAATGCAGATATACAAGTGACCGAGGATGTAACACAAACTTGACAAAACCATGACAGTACCCCCCCCCCAAGAACCCAAAACAAAAGGCGCGGAAAGACAACCCAGGGAGGGCAGAGGGGAGCCGGAGGAAGGCCGAACAGAAAAACCAAACAAAAAAGAAGTCCAACAAAAAAACAAAAACAAAAAAGAAGTCCAACAAAAAAACAAAAACAAAAAAGAAGTCCAACAAAAAAACAAAAAAAAAAAAAACAGTCCAGGTTGGTTGTAGAAAGTCCAAGAGGGAGGAAGAACCAAAAGTCCATGGGCCGTGGAATGGAGGGCACCAGGGAACAGGGACAGCGATCACTCAGGAACTGGGGCCAGTAGGCACTCGGGAACAGAGATGCTGCAGCTAGCAGGGAAGACTGACCCTTCCCGGAGGCCCAACTGGCCGGCGAAGGTAGAGCTCCTCAGGCAGTCGCGCAGGATGGAGTTGGCGGTACCCCTCTGGAGGCTGAGCAGAACGACAAAGGTGGTACCCCTCAGACGGCCGAACAGGACATTAAGGGTGATGGTTGAATGATGGCTGCGAAAGCGAATTCCCTCAGGAGGCCACTCCCTTCTCGAGACCGTTGGCAAAAGCAATGCACCTCTGAAGGCCGTCGGTAAAGGCAAATCCCCTCTGGAGACCGGCGGCGTGGGCGAATCCCCTCTGGAGGCTGGCTGCAAAGGAGACATCCCTCTGGCCTCCGAGCACAAAGGCGATATCCTTCTGGAGGCCGGCGGTGTGGGCGAATCCCTTCTTGAGGCCGGCAACAAAGACGGTATCTCTCAGGCGTCTAAGACCCTCTGGACGCTTGCAGAATGGTGATTGCTGACTCCCTCTGGAGACCAAGCAGGCCGGCAAAGACAGAACCCCTCTGAAAGCTGGGCAGGCGACTGGTCAGCGAGGCTGAAGACAGGCGAAGGGTCACCTGGATTGGAGACAGGCGAGGGGCCAGCTGGACTGGAGACAGGCGATGGCTCAGCGTGGCTGAAGATAGGTGGACCAGGGTCAGCAAACAAGCAAACAGGATCAGGAGTTGGCGGTTCCACCAACAAGGACACAGGAATATTATCCGCCAACAAGGCATCAGGATCAGGAATTGGTCGGATCACCGACAAAACTCTGGGAACAGGAGTATCTGTGGCACTGAACAAAGTCAAAGTTTCAGAGGTGCCAGAAAACGGCAAAGTCTCTGGAATGCCGGGCAACGGCAAAGTCTCTGAGGTGTCGGGCAACAACACAGTCTCTGAAATGCCGGCCATTGGCACAATCCCACAGGTTTCGAGAACTTGCACAGTCTCTGGGGCCGCAATCAACAAAGACTCTGGGAGCGAGGTCGGTGCAGACTCTGGGAGCAAAGATGTCAGCTGAGGTTCTGGACGGCTGCACGTCAGCGGCGGTTCTGGAAGACTACACATCAGTGGAGGTTCTGGAAGACTGCACAGCCCCGAGGGCTCCGGCCCGCTGCACATCACCCAGTGCTCCGGTCCGCTGCACATCACCCAGTGCTCCGGTCCGCTGCACATCACCCAGTGCGCCGGTCCGCTGCACATCACCCAGTGCGCACTGGACAACACGTGCTCCAGTCCACTGGACAACACAGGCTCAGGGTTGAAGCGGGGAATGGCGTCGAAACCCATATCGACTACGTCCTCTCTTGTGGCCTCCACGGTTCTGAGAAACTGTAGCCAGACGGGTCCACTGAGATTCTGCAAACCTGTACGTTTCGAACTCAGGACTGCTCTACACCACGGGCTTGGGACTGCTGTAAATCGAGGACTCAAGATGGGAGAGAGGCATCGGGAGACATGGCATCTGGAGCCATGTTGACCCTTACTCCGTTTATGTACTCTACGAGTTCCAGGGAATATAGCCAGGCGGGTCCCTACAAAGGACTGCTTATTGTAGGGGTTGCCCGCAGAACAAGTAGCAGTAGAGCTGACAGACAGGAGTTCAGGGGAGCTGTTACTAACTGTGCTAGACCTGTCCCTTCCAGCAAGAAGGCTGGCTGCTTTGGCCTCCTCAGTCCTCTTAACCCTCATAGCAGCCTATTGAAACCAAGTCACAAAAGTCTCTGGCTCTCCTTTAGGTTGACGAATGACCTAGAATGTAGAAACAGGAGCAGGCTGGTTTATGAAAAACTAACCTGTAGCCCTAATGCTAGTATGGCGAGAAACAGGCTTACATGAATCAAACTTATTAGCAAGTGGAGGAGTAAAATTGGAGATAAAGCATATAACCCAAGGAGGAATAGTCCTTTAACCACTGTTTTGCTGATACAATCTCTTGAGCTTCCAACAATAAACTTTCCTTTCGGTACTCACTGTTAGTCTCCTTCCACATGTCCTTTAGCACCACCAAGTCAAAAAAAAGATCACAGAGTTCATCCGACACAATCTCTTCTGAAGCCATACAGTAGTCCATCGTGGCCAGTTTGTACTATCACGGTACAGTGACTCAGACAGGTAATAAAAGGTAAGTACTTTTATTGTCCAAAGAACAATGCAGGCGACAGTACAGGCAGAAGTCAAGTAACACTCAGGTAGGCAAAAGTACAAAAGGAGCAGGCAAGAATCGTAAACAGGAAACAGGCTAAAGTCCAAAAACACTGGGGAAGCAAACTCAAGAGAAAACGCTGGAAAGAGTGACATAGGCACAGCTACAATCTGGCAGAGGTAAAGTGGGAATGGTGAGTATTTAAGTGCTGGGATGAGGGGAAGCTGAAAGCAAACAGGTGAATAAAATTAGGGGCGGAGATAATAATCATACGGCGGAAAGCCAACAAATGCAGTAAGACAAGTGACCAAGGATGTAACCAAACAGTGGATTTCAAAACAAAAACGGAAGTAGATAAACAAACAGAAAACATGAAACACACTACAACACAAACTTGACAAAACCATGACAATATTAAACGTTACATGTACACTACCGTTCAAAAGTTTGGGGTCACATTGAAATGTCCTTATTTTTGAAGGAAAAGCACTGTACTTTTCAATGAAGATAACTTTAAACTAGTCTTAACTTTGAAGAAATACACTCTGTACATTGCTAATGTGGTAAATGACTATTCTAGCTGCAAATGTCTGGTTTTTGGTGCAATATGTACATAGGTGTATTAGAGGCCCATTTCCAGCAACTATCACTCACATGGTACAATGTGTTTGCTCATTGGCTCAGAAGGCTAATTGATGATTAGAAAACCCTTGTGCAATCATGTTCACACATCTGAAAACAGTTTAGGTCGTTACAGAAGCTACAAAACTGACCTTCCTTTGAGCAGATTGAGTTTCTGGAGCATCACATTTGTGGGGTCAATTAAAAGCTCAAAATGGCCAGAAAAAGAGAACTTTCATCTGAAACTCGACAGTTTATCTTGTCCTTAGAAATGAAGGCTATTCCATGCGAGACATTGCTAAGAAATTGAAGATTTCCTAAAACGGTGTGTACTACTCTCTTCAGAGGACAGCACAAACAGGCTCTAACCAGAGTAGAAAAAGAAGTGGGAGGCCGCGTTGCACAACTGAGCAAGAAGATAAGTACATTAGAGTCTCTAGTTTGAGAAACAGATGCCTCACAGGTCCCCAACTGGCATCTTCATTAAATAGTACCTGCAAAACACCAGTGTCAACATGTACAGTGAAGAGGCGGCTGCAGGATTCTGGGCTTCAGGGCAGAGTGGCAAAGAAAAAGCCATATCTGAGACTGGCCAATAAAAGAAAAAGATTAAGATGGGCAAAAGAACACAGACATTGGACAGAGGAAGACTGGAAAAAAGTGTTGTGGACGGATGAATCCAAGTTTGGATTGTTTGGATCACAAAGAAGAACGTTTGTGAGATGCAGAACAAATGAAAACATGCTGGAAGAATGCCTGACGCCATCTGTTAAGCATGGTGGAGGTAATATGATGGTCTGGGGTTGCTTTGGTGCTGGTAAGGTGGGAGATTTGTACAGGGTAAAAGGGATTCTGAATAAGGAAGGCTATCACTCCATTTTGCAACACCATGCCATACCCAGTGGACAGCGCTTGATTGGAGCCAATTTCATCCTACAACACGACAATGACCCTAAACACACCTCCAAATTGTGCATGAACTATTTAGAGCAGAAGCAGGCCGCTGGTAGTCTATCGGTAATGGAGTGGCCAGCGCAGTCACCAGATCTGAACCCCATTGAGCTGTTGTGGGAGCAGCTTGACCGTATGGTACGCAAGAAGTGCCCATCCAACCAATCCAACTTGTGGGAGCTGCTTCTGGAAGCGTGGGGTGCAATTTCTCCAGATTACCTCAACAAATTAACAGCTATATGGTGAATAAGTGTGACTTTTCAGGAAAACACAAAATTGTTTGGGTGACCCCAAACTTTTGAACGGTAGTATAGATATAAAAAATACTAGAAATATTTGGTAATAATCAAACTGTCCATCCACTTGTGCAAAGCCGAAGTGACAAGCAACGTTTTTTCCTCTCCATAATCTCTTGAATATAGGATAGAAAAAGGCCAATGATGATAGCTAAACATTGATTATTTTGTTTATTAAGTAAATAAAATTGAATGGAAAAATGTAAACCTTACCTTCATGAGCTCCTGCAGTTTGCGGTCATTCTTGGAGTTGGGGTCCACCATAGTGCGTACTTCATTCTCCTCTAAAAGATGAGGAGAAGCAGGATAAATGTTAGAGATGAAAAGGAACATTGTTTTACAGTTGTAATGGTCCCAGTCTAACACTAATATCCTGGCACATGTGGATCACATAATAAAAATTGTATGTTCCCCATAGAAAGCTTATTATTTATTTTTTATTTTTATTTTTTATTTTTCCTCTGCCTTGACAAATTAAAAAATTGGATCTTTAACTTGTCTTTCCAATATTCCGTTTTCATTCAGAGGATCAGAAATTTAGAAAATTACAAAATTCATGTCATGTCGACGTTGGATAATTACCAGAATATAATTTGGAATCTTGATGAAAATTTAGCAAGTGCAAAACTTCTTACAGACGAACTTTGGACTGAACAGGTGGGCAAGCATCTTGTCATTATACAAGTTTCGCACAGAGCGCAACATACACAGGCTTGATTATGCAAGACTAGGAAGGGAAGGGACACAACTTGTCGCGTATGCGGCAGCCTCAAGTGGTCCTGTGTATGGGCGGAGGATGACAACCGGTTAACTGAGAGCGACAGGGTTCCAGTTAGGTGAGAGAAGTGTCAGACGTGCACTTGCACAGATGATCCCAGTGTACACTAAAATGAGTAGAGCAGGCACAGCGAGGCAGATTAACCCTCATGCGTACTATGCAGAGTATGTCGATCATAAACTGCATATGGACCAAAATGAAAAACTGACTTGGGGGTCACAGCGGTTCTTGCAACTGATGGTTTAAGTATTAAGATAATGGGTTATTCAGTGATGCCCATAAAAAACAATTTGATAATACTATATTATATTCGTATTTGATGAGGTATACAGAAGAAACACTACCAGGCTACCATATATACAGAGCCAGTCAAAGCAAAATCATACAGCAGAGCGCAAGTGGGTAGAAGTTATTTATCCCATAAAATCACTCTTATCATCAGAGATGGCATATGAAGACCTGATTAACATGGATGTTACTATGTACTAAATTCTGCATCTCCAAATTTTCTAGCATAGCTATGCAGAACAAGGGAGAGAATATCATTGCAGTATTGAATAACTGGAGCTAAGACGGAATTTTGTAATTTTCTAAATTTCTGTTGTTAGCATTACCAGTTGATAACGCATTATGCTGTTTTTTCTGCATACAAACAACATAGCAACAGGTCCACATATAGAAGTTGGATAGGGCTGTGTGCATGACTTAAAATAAGTCACAAATATGAAGTGCTAATAAACTGTATGTTACTACAGTTTTGACTGCCGTTGATGCACGCAGCAGCCATGTTGGATTTTGAGCTTAGTGTACTGTGACGTTGTCCGACGTCCCAAATCGGATATCAGAGCTTAGGGGGCAGGTTACAAACTTTGACCTTGGAAATTCCGACCTCCATGAAATGTTTTTCCTACAATAGTCTATAGAATTAATAAAATGAGAATAATTGTACCCACATGGCGGTGGGCACACAGCTGGATCCCCTGCAGTTTGCTTACCAGCCTGGGATTGGGGTGGACGACGCAGTGATCTAACTGCTGCACAGATCGCTGCTCCACCTGGAGGACAGCGGGAGCACTGTGAGAGTCATGTTTTTTGACTTCTCCAGTGCTTTTAACACAATCCAGCCTTCGCTGCTCAAAGTGAAGATGGAGAGTGCCGGAGTGGACCAACACCTGGCTGCATGGACTACGGACTACCTCACCAACAGACCACAGTATGTGAGGCTCCATCACTGTGTGTCTGTGCTGCAGTGCACCACAGGTGCCCCTCAGGGTACGGTGCTCTCCCCCTTCCTTTTCACCCTCTACACCTCTGACTTCACGCACAACACCACCCACTGCCACATCCAGAAGTTCTCCGATGACACAGCCGTTGTTGGTTGTGTTTCTGAGGGGAACGATCTGGAATACAGGTCGGTCATCAAGGACTTTGTCAGCTGGTGTGAGCTCAACCAGCTTCAGCTTAACACCAGCAAGACAAAGGAGATGATCGTTGACTTCAGAAGGAAAACATCCCCTTTCTCACCGGTGAGCATCCAGGGATCGGACATCGAGGTAGTGGAGAGCTACAGATTCCTGGGTGTTCACCTGAACAATAAACTGAACTGGACTGATAACACCCATGCTCTATACAAGAAGGGCCAGAGTCGCCTCCATCTGCTGAGGAGACTCAGGTCCTTTGGAGTGTGCAGGACTCTCCTCAGGACTTTTTATGACTCTGTGGTGGCCTCTGCCATCCTTTATGCTGTGGTCTGCTGGAGGGGGGGCAGCTCGGACAGGGACAGGAGCAGACTCAATAGACTGATCAGGAGAGCGAGCTCTGTCCTGGACTGTCCTCTGGACCCCATAGAGAAAGTAGGGTAGAGAAGGATGTTAGCAGAGCTGACATCCATCATGGACAACACCTCCCACCCCCTACATGACACTGTGGGATCCCTGAGCAGCTCCTTCAGCAGCAGACTGATACACCCACGGTGTAGGAAGGAGAGGTACCGCAGGTCCTTCATCCCGGCCGCTGTCAGACTCTACAACACCTGCACTACCTGATATTGTTGTAGTTTCTGTTCCTTTTTATCTCCCATCTACACCACACACTTTCTGTTTATATTTATTATCGGTATTTATATTATTTTATTACAAGTACTTACTTTTCAATATTTATAGTCACAGGTTAATATAATTTATATTGTGCTACCGACTCTTGCTTTACTACTCCAATTACACATTCAATTTAATTTTAACGTCACTTACACTGCAATATTGTTTCTTGTATCATGGCCGCACTTTAAAATATACTTTAAAATACCTTTATTTGACGCCATTCTGCTTACTTTCTGTCTACCTTATAATTATTGTTTATTGTTTGCCTGTATTTCTTGTGTGTTTTTTGCTGTATAGAAGAAAATGCTGCTGCTGTAATAAGGAAATTTCCCCGTTGTGGGATAAATAAAGTATAATCTAATCTAAGCAATCAAATCGTAATATGTGTAACAGGGACTATGAGTGTAGAACAGTGTAGCTGTTTACCTAGCATGGTGTCCTCAGGGTCCAGCTCATAGTGGGAAGGGCTGAGAGGAAGGTTGATGGCATTTATCCCCTCTTCCTGAAGCTCAGACACTATGACAAAAGACGTACAAACATTATCATCAGATTAATTTAGAAAGCATATGATAATATTAACATTACTTGAGCGGCTTTATAATTTCCCCTCTCGTCAACATTTGAGCAACACAGTAAATCCCAAATTGTATTTTTTCTTGCAGACGCTTCACTCTTCCTTTTGATAAAAAACATCCAGCCATATTCCTTTCATTATACTTAAAGTACAGAATTTTAATTTCACGTAAAAAAACTAATATTTCCACGAAGAACTGTCATGGTTCAGGCTACTGTTTTAAATAAAGCATTAAATAAAGAATCAAAAGCATGTTGAAAGTGGCTCTGTGTTGTAAATTGTGATACCATAACTGTGATATGTACCGAACCATGAATTTTGTGAATCGGTCCACCTCTCTAATCTATTAAGACTAATCTATTATGATGATGTTTTTATTCATGTTGAAGATCACTTTGAATGATCACTAACTACTGATAATGTAGAAAACTACTCGTTATTAAAACAGACTCAGGATAGGATTTGAATTGCTATTTTTAATCCCAATTCTTTTGGCACTTTGGAACCAAAAATTCCTCTATGCAGGAAAAACCCTGATAATACAGAGAAAAGAGGGGCAAATATCTCTATGGAAAATTATACTATTGCCATAATGGAATGTTGGTATTAATGACAATTTGAATAATTCTGAGTATGTATGTGCTGTGGTGAAGGGATGGCACAATTAAATGAGTTAATGTTTTAATGATGACTGTAAGACACATGTAATAATAATAATAATAATAATAATAATATTATTATTATTATTATTATTATTATTATTATTATAGGAGGGCGCAAGGTTGTTGAGAGCTTAGTAGATTTTGAACTGGATTCTGTGTTGGATGGGGAGCCAGTGGAAGTCTAGGACCATGACCATGGCTCCTGGTCCTATGTTGATAAAAATGTGTTGGTTACTGTCTTTCTGTGCAGTTAGAATCTCATGTGCTTTGCTTTGTGTACTCTTCTCTTTCTATGTTTTATTTCCTTTTTTATATCTATTCAAGGGCTGTCAACAGGCATTTGAATATGAACTAAATTTCAACCTTGACATTAACCCTTAAAACCCCTGCTGCTGAAATAATTCCAACAGGAAACACTGCAAGGCATGACCAACATGGACACTAAAAGGAAGCCCCTGTTTGCCCACAATGAAAGTGCAAAGGCAAACAAAATGAATAATTTCTACATGAGTATTAACACTGACAATGTCAGTGAATGTCCTGTAGCGTTAGAGAATGTAATTTGTAATGTGAACATGGACAGAATCAAAATTGAATCGCACACTGTTACTAAGGTGTTTAAAAATATACAAACAACCAAAGCAACAGGTCCTGATAACTTATGTGCTTTTCTTTTTAAATCTTTTGCAGAAGAACTGTCACCAGCCTGGTATAACTATTCCAGCTCTCCATAGACACATTCACAGTACCAAAACTCTGGAAAAACAATCTATTATTATTCCAGTACCCAAAAAGGCATGTCCCCAGGAGAACAATGATTATCAGCCGGTGGCCATTACCTATAATGTTTTTAAATCAATGGAGAGGCTTATGATAGAGATACTCCATACTGATGTGGATCAAATGTTAGATAGTTACCAATAAACTTACACAAACAAATCGTAGTAGCCCACAAGTGATGCCATAGCAACAATAATGCACCTCAATCTGAAGCCCCTTGAAAGTCCTGTTGCATATGTCAGACTGCTTTTTGTTGATTTTACTTCTGCCTTTAACTCCATCCAGCCAGATATCATGTTTAGAAAATTTGTTCTGTTAAATGTAAATCCATTTTTAAATCAGGTGGTATCACTCTTTCTTGTCAAACAGGCCACAGCAGGTGAAGTTTTAAGACATATGAGATTAATGATACAAATATGATTACTCCCTCAAATATTGTCATATAGCTATCACAATATCACTCAAAAATAACCGCAATTGGCTATTTTCCTCATATCGTGCAGCCCTACCAGCCAATGTTTTCCATTAACATCATGGAACACCTTGCAGACGCCCTACAGCATGAATATAATGTATATTGTATATGCATGCCATGTAGGCAGAGGCGACATAAAATGGAGCTCAGGGTGAATGAGACAAAGTAATCAACCTTGCATGGCTATACACAGAACTAAGCATTTAAGAGTCTTCTGGAATTTATAGCAGCTTCTGTTTGTAATTAAAGTCCAACATAGCAAGGTTTATAACTAATAACAAGGAAAGTAAGGTAAATTGAAGTGTCCATGAACAAGTCAGTGTATCACTATGAGCTCCTGCTGTCTGC
Organism: Percina caprodes; assembly: GCA_013375575.1. Classification (NCBI taxonomy): domain Eukaryota; kingdom Metazoa; phylum Chordata; class Actinopteri; order Perciformes; family Percidae; genus Percina; species Percina caprodes. Next base: position 1,360,324 of record JABXJD010000140.1, on the reverse strand, counting down.
GACGGCCCTGTGTTTACTCATGCCTCATTCCTCACTTATTACAGTAGTAGCGGATCCTATACCTTACATGGGCACAGACACCACGACCAGGAGAAAACACACACACACACGCACGCGCGTTGTAGGCTAGTTAATTTTGTTTCTTTATGATAAATATGTTCAAAACAATGTGTAGGGTATAAATTAAACGTGTTCGCTCTCTGAAATGTGGGTGCTTAACGTTAACTTTAAAAGTGTTAAATGTGTGGGGGTTATTCCTACACTGCAAGACTGGTTAACTTTACTGCTGTCGGTTATGATATTAAAAAATATTGTTATTACTTAAACGGTTCTGTCAGTTTCTAACTGCCTATTTTTTTAATATTAGCCTATCTGTTACCTTCTTTAGCCTTTTTCCTTCTTGCCAAAGTTCCACCAAGTTTTCCCAGGAAAGAGTCGTCTTTCTTTCTGGAAGAAGGGGATTTGGGCGTCGGAGATTTGGGAGACGGAGATTTCGGAGAGGACGGGGACTTCTGAGGCGAAGAAGCCATAGTCGTAAGGTTAATTCAATCCCCTACAGTTAACACAAACTGTCCGAGTTGTCGTGGAAATTAAAGTTGGCTGGAAAGTCAAGTAAAAAAAAAAAAATCACCGTCCACTCCCTAAAGCGGAAACGGATTCCAGACATTTTCTCCCGAGGTTGGCTGAAGTGAGTGGCCCCTCCTCTGTAGAGGAGGGCTGGTAGAAGGTAGAGCAGGCAGGACTAGGCCGCTGCTGGACGCGGGAAGTGGGAGCGGGGGGGATCGGGTTCAAGAGGCACAGCTGCTGGCCGAGGGGAACCAGTAGGAGGAGAGCGGCGGGGTCCCAAAAAGTGGAAGTAAAGAAACCCCACAAGAGGCCATGCTTACAACGGGTTTGGATAGCTAAATGCAGTGCCGCTGCTAGTAATTTTTATGCCCTAAGCATAATTCATTTATGATGCCCCCCACCCCGAGAAAAAAACACGTTTGTTTTTTACTTTTTATTATCAAACATTTAACTCGGTTAATTGATTCCCCCTACCAATCATATGAAAGGAACACAACTCGAACTAAAGCAGAGCTCAAAGTGGCCTGGTGCCGGATTTCTGGGTTATTCAAGATTTCTTTATTGTCATACCACAGTACACTGTAGTATGAAATGATGTGCAAAGTTCACAACTTAAAAAGAATACAGCACAGAAACAATTAAAAACACCGCCGAGTTATTATTTATGTAAATTAAAATAAATAAATACTTAAATGCCTATATGGGTTTGCAGAGCATGTAGAGTGATAAATATAAATATATAACGTCTATAAAAAAGCAAATGAAAAATATAAATATCTAGATACTAGATACATACAGTTGGAAAGAGTATAAAGTATAAATATCCGTATTTAAAGTGAAAGTGCGGTAGAGAATAAGGTGCATTCCAAACAGATTATTTTGTACATAAATAGTTAGATAGATTGGACTGTTTTAGTGTGTTTCGTTGTTCAACAGTCTGACAGCAGTGAGGAAGAAGCTGTTGTTAAACCTTGCGGTCCATGTTCTCAGGCTGTGGTACCTCCTGCCAGAGGGAAGGTGGGCAAACAGTGTGACCAGGGTGAGTGGGGTCCTTGATGATACCCCACCGCTCTGCTCAGCGCCTTTCTCTCTGTACCGTTACAGTTCCCAAACCAGAGAGAAATGTTGCTGGTCAGAACACTTTCAATGGTGCCCCTGTAGAAAGTGGTCAGGATGGATGGACTGAGATGGGCCCTCTTCAACCGCCGCAGGAAGTGCAGACGCTGGTGTGCCTTTTTGATGAGGGAGGAGGGGTATGACTATTTTAGAAAAATAAATAAATTAAAAAGTCCACATGGGATTTGTTTTTGAGGCGCTAAGTTTAACCAATCATCGAACTTCCACCTGCCAATGAAACAAGTTCTAGCCAATCAGATGCAAAGTAGGGCGGGTCCTTGCCAAAAAGCGAAAGTGTGGTCTGTGGTCTCTGTGGTAACGTGCCAAAAAAATGTAGATACAGCTTTAGTTGAGAAAGGAGTTAAAACAAATTGTGCTGGGGATAAATAGAGGACAAGAGGAAAAGGGTGGAGATGGGAAGCCGTTTAGCACTTGGTGCCTCAAAGTGAGCACCAGACTGCAGTGTATGTTCAAGGAAGAAAGTGCTTGCTAGTCATTAGATGCTATCACAAACAGTGATGGGAATGAACCGCCTTATAAATAACGGTTTTACTTTAACAAGTAGCCTAATCTAATTGATTATTCCTTCCCATCTTAATGACGCTGTTACCGTTACTGACGAAAAATGCGGCGCGTTACTATAATTGAAACTGGTTTTTTTTCTTCCTTGGTTAGTGCACAAGACAAGCAAATAAATGCTAACAATTGGCTGAGGTAGAGTGAAATTTCATGGTAAGCCAATCAGAGGTAGAGTTGGGTGGATGTTCGAAAGCATGCTTAGTCGAACACACAACAAACAACACAAGCGAGTCGGTATGACGTTATGAAATCAAGGAGGGGGGGTAACTTTTCCTGCTAAAGATTTCCCACCATGATCAGAAAACATGGGGGGGCACTTTGTTTCTCTCACTATGACTCTAGAGTGGCTGCTCGCTCCGAAGATTGCTGTCACTCTCTCACTTCTCTCGCTCTATCACACACACACACCGGCTCGATGCACATACCAGTGCAAAAGTATAAACAATAGGCCACTTACGCTATTTGCACTAAAGAGTAATAATAATAATACCCCAACATATCCGGTTTTGTAGTATTTGGTTTAGAAGCCTTTATTTGTGATTTGTCACGGTAGAAAGTCCTGCTTTACACTCCGTTGCAGTAGCTCCAGCTTCAACTAGTGAAACAACAGCGGGGGCTGGGTCGATGCTAGATTGGATCCGCTAGACGTGTCAACGTCAAAGGAAGTGGCTAGCCTTATTCTACCTATAGTTGGCTTACCCTGGTATTCTTACCCTAACCATAACCGATCCCTACTCCCCATGCCTAAACCCTTCTGGCAGATCCGATTTAGGATCTGCTCGGAGGTTGCGGAGCGCAGATTCCAGGAAACACTCTGGCCAAAAAGAGTAGGCTAGACTTGGCTTTGTCGGGAAGGGGGTTTAAAGAGAGGCGCTCCTACAGAGCATCTCTAAAAGAGGGTGAATACAGATGCAACAGCAATGAGCATTGTGAGAAAAATAAAGTGTTTTTTATTAACATTAAAACATGTAAACATGGTCTAGTACAAACACAAAATACAAGTATTAACCTGAAAATGCTGTTGCGGCTAATGCTAACAAAAACAAGCAACTAAGAAGGTTACCAACTAGGGTTTAATTCCACGTTGCAGCAGTATCCCATCTCACCACAGAACCATTGGACATTACTTTGAAAGTCAATACTGGCGGTGACCTGTGTCTAACTATGTGCTGTGTGTGTGTGCACACAAACGCGTTTATGTTGTCAACAAGGTTTAATAAGAACCGTGTGTGCTATACAAAATATGAGGCCAGTTTCATTATCATTGCCGTACATTGTAACATTTGCCATTCCCGTTGTCACAGAGTCGTCCCTGATCCTTTTCTTTAAGCCCCAGAACGTTGGGAGGGCCTTTAAGCGTAATTCTGTTTTTTTTTTTTTTTTAACCTAGACCCTCTTTCCCCATGCATTTGTGTCTAATAGACTGATGGGAACATTCTTTGAAATTGGACCAGCATTGAGCAAGAACGCAGTGACCGGCTGCCGTGAACCGGGCTGCAATATAATTCAATGGGGAAGTTGTGCACGCTCCTTTTCCAAAGTTTGAATAATCTTTTCACAATCATTTAAGATCACCATTTTTGATGTAGTTATTATTACTAATGTATTCCAGTTTAATTGTGTTTGTTATGTGCATTATTTATGATATGTAGAAGCACTTTTTACTCTTCCTGTCCTTTTAAATGTAAAATAAACAAAAAAGTCATTCATTGGTCTTTTGATGTATCAATATAATGCAAAAAGTACAATAATACAAAAATAATTAAACATTTTATGTTTATCATAACAACATATAACAATGTATAAACTATATACATTATTGCTTTATGAGTATAATAATGTATAAATAACAATTTGTGTTGTATTGTTGTATTGAATCTAACAATAGTAATATTATATGTTAACTGATTGCATATTGGGCTCTGTTTAGCAACCCAGGGGACGTGAAAGCCAGATTCACAACAAAAATAGGTAACTCAGAGACAGTTGGCTTTAACATAAGGTGTTCTTTAATAACTTAATGCAGGTAAGGGGTAATGGAACAAACTAACTTAAGATTCTTCCCCTCCGGGGTCTGTCACTCTTCAGGCGGGGTTGTCCTTGGAGGGTTTAAGGAAGAGCAAGAGGTCAGTCCTTTTTCCAGCCAATATCCTTACTGAACTACAAACTCCTGCAGTGTTGCCTATCTTGGCCTTTGTTTCCTACTCTCTTCCCTGCGTCCTTGGGCTGTCTCTCTTAATGGCTTCCCCTGATAACCTGATGTGCTGCAGGTGTGACCAGTGCCATGTGCCAAGTGGCTGCAGCACCTGTACAGACAGATAGACTCCCTCTATCACCTCCCGCAATCTGAGCCTGTGGACCCACCCCCTGTGCCGCATTGACTGGCCTGTTTCCCCTAGTTTGCTACAATACATACACATATATATATATATATAGTGTGAGTGTGTGTGGGTATCAAGAAGGTGCAAGTATTGCATGCACAAACTAGACAATAACGCAGTTCAGCCATTGCGCAGGACTGTCTTTCAGTGTGACAGTGTGTCTACAACGGTAATACTGCCATGGTACCTCACCAACAGATGAGACATAATACTTTCTGAATGTTTCTCTAATGTGAAGACCTCTTCAAATGCCTGGTTGCCCCTTGGCCGGTTAATCTGAGGACCTCAAGCTCACCAGTGTTTCAGTTTGACTGTTAAAAAGTGTTTAGTTAATTAAAAGGTATTTATTTTGAAGCGGGCTGGTTGCTAGTTAGCTAATGCTAGCTTCTGTGCTCAACTAAGGCAGCGCATCTATGCCAGTGACAATGGTGTGATGATTCCGATTCGACGACCCCCAAGACAAGACTGCTCACTGGCCAATGGGAACGTGGCCCCGCCCACGACATTATTTTCACAGCAAGAGAAAAATCCTGAGACAAGAGCAAGAAATTGCCTCAAGAGCAAAGACTTAGGTTTTGAGAGAAACACTTTTTTTTTTAGAGAAATTATTTTCTCACTGATAGCAAAAATACATATATTTGAGAGTTTTTTTTCTCAGAAATAATTTTAAAAATGTCAAATTTATATTTATTTTTTTGTATTTTATATTTTTTGTCTTAAATATTATTATTTTTTGCTATTGGTATGAAAACTTTTTCTCTCAATTATTTTTTTTTCTCATAAAATGCTTTTTTGCTCTGAGGGTGATAACTTTTTCTCTCAAACATTTTTTTTCTCTCAGATCATTTATTTTCACGCATGTGATAAAGAAAAAAATCTAGCTCCATAGGAAAGGACAACAATTCTAAAACTACTTTGTTTTACATTCAACTACACAATTTACGTAGTTTTCCTTTTTATTTTTTCCCAGGAATAAGGTACCCTTTGTTTGTTCAAATAAAAAAAAATTCTAAATGATAAATGATTTCCCCTCTATCAATCTAATCTCCACACATGCTGCACAAATTAATAATACATTTTCATATAAACAATAATAAATATAGTACAGGCCAAAGTTTGGAACCACCTTCTCATTCAATGCGTTTTCTTTATTTTCATGACTATTTACATTATTACATTTACACTGAAGGCATCAAAACTATGAATGAACACATATGGAATTATGTACTTAACAAAACAGTGTGGAATAACTGAAAACAGGTCTTATATTCTAGTTTCTTCAAAGTAGCCACCCTTTTCTCTGATTACTGCTTTGCACAGTCTTGGCATTCTCTTGATAAGCTTCAAGAGGTAGTCACCTGAAATGGTTTCCCAACAGTCTTGAAGGAGTTTCCAGAGATGCTCAGCACTTGTTGGCCCTTTTGCCTTCACTCTGCGGTCCAGCTTACCCCAAACCATCTTGATTAGGTTCAGGTCCGGTGACTGTGGAGGCGCAGCACTCCATCACTCTCCTTCTTGGTCAAATAGCCCTTACAAAGCCTAAAAGTGTGTTTGAGGTCATAGTCCTGTTAAATACATGATGGTCCAACTAAACGCAAACTGGATGGGATGGCATGCTGCTACAGGATGCTGTGGTAGCCATGCTGGTTCAGTATGTCTTCAATTTTGAATAAAACCCCAACATTGTCACCAGCAAAACACCCCCACACCATCACACCTCCACCTCCATTCTTCACGGTAGGAAACAGGCATGTAGAATCCATCCGGTCACCTTTTCTCCGTTGTGCAAAGACACAGCAGTTGGAACCAAATATCTCAAACTTGGACTCAGCAGACCAAAGCACATTTTTCCACTGGTCTAATGTCCATTCCTTGTGTTTCTTGGCCAACCAAATTTCTTCTGCTTGTTGCCTCTCCTTAGCAGTGGTTTCCTAGCTGTTATTTGACCATGAAGGCCTGATTCGCGCAGTCTCCTCTTAACAGTTGTTCTAGAGATTTGTCTGCTGCCAAAACTCTGTGAGGTATTCATCTGGTCTCTAATCTGAGCAGTTGTTAATTTGCGATTTCTGAGGCTGGTGACTCAGATGAACTTATCCTCAGCAGCAGAGATTACTCTGGGTCTTCCTTTCCTGGGGCAGTCCACATGTGAGCAAGTTTCGTTGTAGCGCTTGATGGTTTTTGTGACTGCACTTGGGGACACATTCAAAGTTTTGTGACTGACCGTCATTTCTGAAAGTAATGATGGCCACTTGTTTCTCTTCACTTAACTGATTGGTTCTTGCCATAATATGAATTCTAATTCAATTCAATTCAATTTTATTTATAGTATCAATTCATAACAAGAGTTATCTCAAGACACTTTACAGATAGAGTAGGTCTAGACCAGATAGAGTAGGTCTAGACTACACTCCAGAATTTACAAGGACCCAACAGTTCTAGTAGTTCCCTCCAGAGCAAGCAACAGTGCGACAGTGGCGAGGAAAAACTTCCTTTTAGGAAGAAACCTCGGACAGACCCAGGCTCGTGGTGGGCGGTGTCTGACGACCGGTTGGGGTTAGAATGAAGAGTGGCAATAACAGCCACAGAAAAGATAACAGTTTGTAGTAGTTCTTTGTAGTAGTTCATGGCATAGCAGGGAATTGTGCGGCATTACAAGGCACAGCAGGACGTAGCAGGATGAACACGGCATCACAGGACGTGTAGCGGGACCATGGCTACAGCTGCTACCATGATGTTGGAGCCTTCCTGATCCGAGGAACATGCTGGGGGAAAAGAACATAAGGACTCCGGGGAATGACTCCCCAGAGCTAGGTTAGTAACAAGCATTTCTGGGACATAGATGCACACAAATGGAAAGACAGAAAGATAAAAAGATAGAGGAGAGAGGAGCTCAGTGTGTCAAAGGAATTCCCCCAGCAATCTAAAACTGTTACAGCATAACTGGGAGAGCATAACTAACTAGGAGAGCATGACTAACTAGGAGAGACAGGGTAAAGAGAGCTGCCGGATCGGGCTAGACTCTCCCCAGCCGGATCGGGTTGTATGCCCTGCCTCCCTCTAGTTTTATTATATTATTGATTGTATGATAGATAGATCTGACAACTATGACGAGAAGCAGGTAGGCCGGGTTAGGCGGACAATATTCAATTCTATGCCCTAACTATACGCTTGATCAAAGAGGAAAGTCTTAAGTCTACTCTTAAATGTGGAGACTGTGTCTGCCTCCTGAACCCAAACTGGAACCTGGTTCCACAGGAGAGGAGCCTGATAGCTGAACGCTCTGGCTCCCGTTCTACTTTTAGAGACTCTAGGAACCACAAGTAACCCTGCATTCTGGGAGCGCAGTGCTCTTGCAGGGTTGTAAGGTACTATGAGCTCTTTAAGATAAGATGGTGCCTGACCATGAAGAGCTTTGTAGGTGAGAAGAAGGATTTTAAATTCTATTCTAGATTTTACAGGAAGCCAATGCAGAGAAGCTAAAACAGGAGAGATATGATCTCTAACAGTTGTCCAATACGGCTATCGGCTGTGTATCAACCTGACTTCTGCACAACACAACTGATGGTCCCGACCCCCTTGATAAGGCAAGAAATTCCGCCAATTAACCCTGACAAGGCACACCTGTGAAGTGAAAACCATTTCAGGGGACTACCTCATGAAGCTCATTGAGAGAACACCAAGGGTTTGCAGCGCTATCAAAAAAGCAAAGGGTGGCTACTTTGAAGATACTAGAATATAAGACATGTTTTCAGTTATTTCACACTTTTTTGTTAAGTACATAATTCCATATGTGTTCATTCATAGTTTTGATGCCTTCAGTGATAAATTACAATGTAAATAGTCATGAAAATAAAGAAAACGCATTAAATGAGAAGGTGGTTCCAAGCTTTTGGCCTGTACTGTATCAAATAAAAAACTTTGTCTAGGGCTCCAGTGTTAGCACACAGGTCTGGCTCTTCATGTGGCAGCATCATGAGCTGTGGCAAACTACTCTGGCAGAGAATATAGAAAAACACCCACAATAAACAGTAACATTACCATTTCTCTGGTGTAAATATTTATTAACAATACTATTGATAACTCATTGTGTATGCAATTCCCATCAAAGAGATCAGTAATGTAATCCATGTTCACTTCGGCATCAAGCTATACGCCTAACGTCACTCACCGGTCAGTGAGAGACTGAAACAATAGTCAAACTGACAAGTTCAGTAAACTGACAATTGCTAACATGCTAGCTAATGTAACACTTTTTAATATATAAACCAGGATTTAGACCTTATAGACCTCTATTCCAGTAAAAGTCAGGCTATTAAGAGACCATTTCCATGACAAATATTATTCAGTTTATTATTAATTTCAAAATACACCTATCAAATCAGGCTGAAGTTTCATTTATTGTAATTTATGCACAACAAAATGCAGTTGTCTCTATATCTAGTGTGAATATGGTTGGCCCATGGGCCCACCACCTGTGGGAGGAACCAATGTGGTCGGGTGCGCTGCTACATGGGTGGCAGCGAGGGTCAGGGTCTTCGACGGAGCAGACCCGGGCGGCAGAGGCTGGCTCTGGGGACGTGGAACGTCACCTCTCTGTGGGGGAAGGAGCCAGAACTTGTGCAGGAGGTGGAGCGCTACCAGTTAGATCTGGTGGGGCTTACCTCTACGCACAGTCTCGGTTCTGGAACCGTACATCTGGATAGGGGTTTGACTCTGTTCTACTCCGGAGTTGCCCATGGTGTGAGGCGCCGGGCGGGTGTGGGGATATTCACAACTCCCGGCTGAGCGATGCTGCGTTGGAGTTTACCCTGGTGGACAAGAGGGTTGCCTCCCTACGCCTGCGGGTGATGGGGGGGAAAACTCTGACTGTTGTTTGTGTATATGCACCAAACAAGAGTTCGGAGTATTTGGCCTTCTTGGAGACCTTGAATGGAGTCCTGTATGGAGCTCCAGTAGGGGACTCCATAGTTCTGCTGGGGGACTCACACATGGGTGATGATGGAGATACTTGGAGAGGCGTGATTGGGAAAAACGGCCTCCCAGATCTAAACCAGAGTGGTTGTCTGTTGTTGGACTTCTGTGCTAGCCATGGATTGTCCATCACAAACACTCGGATGAAGAGAGGGGCAGAGCTGTCAGCTGATCACCATCTGGTGGTGAGTTGGGTCAGGGGGTGGGGGAAGACTCTGGACAGACTTGGTAAGCCCAAACGGGTAGTGCGGGTAAATTGGGAACATCTGGAGGAGGCCCCTGTCCGACGGACTTTCAACTCACACCTCCGGCGGAACTTTTCGGGCATCCCTGTGGAGGCTCGGGGCATTGAATCTGAGTGGATAATGTTCAAAGTTTCCATTGCTGAAGCTGCAGCGGCGAGCTGTGGTCTTAGGGTCTTAGGTGCCTCAAGGGGCGGTAACCCTTGAACCCTTGTGGGAAGCCGTCCGACTGAAGAAGGAGTCTTTCCAGGATATGTTATCCCAGAGGACTCCAGAGGCAGTTGCAAGGTACCGACGGGCCCGAAGGGCTGCAGCCTCTGCCGTGACAGAGGCAAAGCAGCGGGTGTGGGAGAAGTTCGGAGAAGACATGGAGAAGGACTTTCGGTGGACACCAAGGTGCTTCTGGATAACTGTTCGCCACCTCAGGAGGGGGAAGCAAGGAATCATCCAAGCTGTATACAGTAAGGATGGGACGTTGTTGACCTCAATTTAGGAGGTAATAGAGCTGTGGAAGGAGCACTTTGAGGAACTCCTAAATCCAGCTGACACGTCCTCTGTGGTAGAGGAAGCGCTGGAGGATGATGGGTGATTGTCATCAATTTCCCTGGTGGAGGTTGCTGAGGTAGTCAAAAACCTCCACAGCGGCAAAGCCCCAGGGATTGATGCTATCTGTCCAGAAATGCTGAAAGCTCTGGGTGTGGAGGGGATGTCTTGGTTGACACGCCTCTTTAACATTGCGTGGAAGTCTGGGACAGTGCCTAAGGAGTGGCAGACCGGGGTTGTGGTTCCCCTCTTCAAAAAGAGGGACCAGAGGGTGTGTGCCAATTACAGGGGTATCACACTTCTTGGCCTCCCTGGTAAAGTCTACTCCAAAGTGCTGGAAAGGAGGGTTCTGCAAAACCTCGGATTGAAGAGGAACAATGCGGATTCCGTCCTGGCCATGGAACAACTGATCAGATCTTCACTCTCGCAAGGATCTTGAAGGCGGCCTGGGAGTATGCCCAACCAGTCTGCATGTGTTTTGTGGATCTGGAGAAGGCATATGACCGGGTCCCCCGGGAGAAACTGTGGGAGGTGCTGCGGGAGTATGGGGTGAAGGGGTCCCTTCTCAGGGCCATCCAATCTCTGTATAACCAAAGCGAGAGCTGTGTACTGGTTCTTGGCAGTAAGTCGGACTCGTTCCAGGTGAGGGTTGGCCTCCGCCAGGGCTGCGCTTTGTCACCAATCCTGTTTATAATATTAATGGACAGGATATTGAGGCGTAGTTGGGGCGGGGAGGGGTTGCAGTTCGGTGGGCTCAGATTTCATCGCTGCTTTTTGCAGATGATGTGGTCCTGATGGCGTCATCGGTCTGTGACCTTCAGCACTCACTGGATCAGTTCGCAGCCGAGTGTGAAGCAGCTGGAATGAGGATCAGCACCTTTAAATCTGAGGCCATGGTTCTCAGCAGGAAACCGATGGAATGCTTTCTTCAGGTAAGGAGTGAGTCCTTACTCCAAGTGAAGGAGTTTAAATACCTTGGGGTCTTGTTTGCGAGTGAGGGGACCATGGAGCGTGAGATTGGTCGGAGAATCGGAGCAGCAGGTGCGGTATTACATGCCATTTATCGCACCGTTGTGACGAAAAGGGAGCTGAGCCAGAAGGCAAAGCTTTCACCGGGCAATTTTCGTTCCTACCCTCCTCACCTATGTTCAAGAAGGCTGGGTCATGACCGAAAGAACGAGATCAAGGCTACAAGCGGCCGAAATGGGATACCTCAGGAGGGTGGCTGGCGTCTCCCTTAGAGATAGGGTTGAGAAGCTCAGTCATCCGAGAGGAGCTCGGAGTAGAGCCGCTGCTCCTTCGCGTCGAAAGGAGCCAGTTGAGGTGGTTCGGGCATCTGGTAAGGATGCCTCCAGGGCGCCTCCCTAGGGAGGTGTTCCAGGCATGTCCAGCTGGGAGGAGGCCTCGGGGAAGACCCAGGACTAGGTGGAGAGATTATATCTCCAACCTGGCCTGGGAACGCCTCGGGATCCCCCAGTCGGAGCTGGTTGATGTGGCTCGGGAAAGGTAAGTTTGGTGTCCCCTACTGGAACTGTTGCACCCGCGACCTGATACCGGATAACCGGATGAAGATAGATAGATAGACAGATAGATGGATGGATGGATGGATGGTTGGCCTCTTAATATTAAAAATGTGATATCTAAACATTAGGTGCATCTCCCTTCCTGAACCGGAAGTTATTCTCTTCCTCCTTTGTAAAAAAAACATCTCAAAGCTCTTATTTCTTCCCCAAGGAGCGACGACCAAGCATTGAGGCGGGATCACTGATGCTACAAGCGAGGATACACCAGAGCAGCCTTCCCGGAAGCCATGCAGCTGAAAGCGTTGCTAAATCCACCAATACAGCTGACGAAGTCATGGGACGCTTCAGAGGAAAGGACGTCTCATTCCTCTAAAACACATCTCCTGGTTTCCTCTTTCCTCCCATGATTTTCTTGTGTATCTCCTGTGCTTCCTCGGTGGGACAAACTAAGACACGAGGAAGGGAGGCAAGTGGAGGAACTGGGGATGCAATTTAAGAGAACTCAGATGCACCTATTGTACATCAACTTTTGACTTTGAGCACCAAGCATTGCTGATGTAACATTAAATAACGTTAGAGTTCACCCCCCCCTCATCCCGCTGGAGTCCTGCGCTCTGTTCGTGTGGAACACAGTCCATCCGTCAAGTGCAGCAGGAGCCAAGTCTCTGCAAAGTGGGCACAACAGTCTCTGATCTCCTGTTGATGGATCCCACTGCCTTTGGTGGCACTTGGTTGGCTATGTGGTCAAAAGATGCCATGGGCAGTGATAATCTCCATATCCGTTACACTTAATCCAGTGCAAGGGATTCCTTCTCCAGTGTTTATGAATTTATCTCCATACAAAATGTAGGGAAGGAATGGTACACTCAACTCACAATTCAATACAATTCATGATTTTAAGTTCACAATATGATTGTCTCATGATTGTTTGAACAGAATGAGCTGCAGAAAAATGACCTTTATATAAACTGTGCAAAACAGATATGTCCTCTTGTCAAAAGAGCCTTTTTTTATCTAAAATAACAAGCAATTAATAAAACGATGGCGGACCTCATTATTTGCACCAGCAAGAGTTGGAAACGTCTTCAAATTCCCTCCAGTGGCATTTTATGTGGACAGATTGCCACTACAAACTTTTTTAACCAGTCATTACGACAAAATAAAGAAACACGCAGAAGGGTATTTTACAACATGGAATGCAAGACAATTTTAGCGCAGCGATGGAGTTTATTTGCCTGCTTGTGTTTATAGAAATACACAGAATCCTTCTTCCTCTTACCTGGACAGTTTCAGTGGGATCTGTTGAAGTTTTGGAGATCATAATCAGTGGCTTCTCCACAGCACAGTGCACCCACCCGTATTGGATATGTCAAGAAATTACTTTTTTTTTTTTTAAATTTATACGCACTTCAAATATTATGCGACAGTTGCAGCGTAAATATGCACTTATCTTGATGTCAACAAATTAAGGTCAGTGGATTGTAATAAGATGTCTCATATTAACAAAGACATTTTGATGTTGACTGAGTTTTGTTTGGCACAAGAAGCATCACAAACTGCAAACAAGATGCCAGTCATCTCTGTATCTGAGCCAATCCTCTCAACTGTAAGCCTCACCAATTCACAGTGAATCAATCTGCATAGGAAGAGAACACTTCTATCTACATCACAGTTCTTGACAGGCACTACTCAATAATCCAAAATTGTCCAACTAATCTCTCAGTAAACGACATAGACCATTGTATAAATTGAGATTCTATCAGGAAAATTTGTATAATTCTTTGATTCTTTGAACAATTTTTGGGACAGAAGAGTCTTTATTTCAAAACCAAACACCCGGACTCATGTCAGTGTATTAATCAGTCTGCAGATCAGTATCCAAGGTATTGCATCAGATCCCAAAATGTTTATTTTTTTCCAGTTACAGTACCTGTTAAGGATGAATCTATGATTCTGTGTATATTGTTAATATGAAGATTGACCAAAACAATATTACACCCTACAAAGTTTACGTTATCTTGGGGTACAACAATAGTACAATTTCCTTTTATTAGAAATAACCATAATACAGTACAGTTTGGACAGTTTTCAGACCAGCTGTAATGCAAGTGCCTCATTGGTTTTGTAAAATTATTGGGCTGTAATTATTGATGTATTCAGTGTTAAGCAGTTGGTAAAATGTTTTAGTTCATGTAAAAATATGAAATTGAACAGTTTCTATGAGCTTTAATGCTACGTTTGTGCTTTTTTTGATAAAGATATCAAATTTGTACTACTTTATCCAACCTTTACATCCTGTAAAGTTTAATGTGATGTTTTGTATTGCTGTTATATAACTCAAAAATATTAAAAGGGCTTGTATATGTTAACATTTTAAGTGCCACATAATTATCTCAAGAGCAACAATACATTTGAAACGTTTTGAGGTTATTAAAATAAATTATATGCATTATGTTAAAAGCTTTTTCCTCTTATGTAGTTTGATCTGACGCTATAAATCAAACTACAGGACATGCAGAGTATTCTTCTTATTGTTGTTGTTGTTGTATATATGTTATTAAACTTATTTTCAGAATTATTGGTGTTATTCTATATATATATATATATATTATATAGTGTGTATATATATACACACATATTATATACATTATATTATATAAGATATATGATATATATTATAGTCTCATGATCCTTTAATTTTGATAACATTAAGAAAGTATCAGGTTACATTTGATTATGATGAATACACATTAAAATATATTATTATATATATTATTATGAAATTTTTTCATAATTTAATGCATTATTAAGGTAATTTAATGTTTGTGAAATGTGTCATTATTGTAATTCTAAATTAGTAAAACCAAAGATTAAGTTCATTATGCATTTCACCACATCCATTAAGGTTTCTTGTCCCTCTTCGGACACCGTATTACATGAGTTGGAGAGTGGGCGGTGTTAAACGTTGAGGGGGTGCGGTTAAACGTTTAACTCCGCCCACATTGAGGTCTGCGGGTCTGCAGCATAGACTGTACGGTCTATGGTCTGCAGTCAGGGGCTTCTCAGCGAGTGTGCTCTGACACACCAAGGCGACCGCCGCCCGTTTGTGCAATGTGTCCCGCAGCGTCGTTAATTTGATTTAATAAAGGACACTTTTGTAAACTTTATAATTTTGTTTCATATTTGTTGTGGCCTTAGATCCGGTTTGACAAACTGGTAGGTGCGTTTAAATGGGCTACAGTATGTACAGATTAGTGGATTTGGTCCTGGTGCGTGTTTGGCCAGGGTTTGTTTGGCCCTTTGATTTTCGGAGACGCATCATGTTTTGCAGCTAATCCCCAATTTCCACAGGATGCGAAGGTGTTGTTCTCTTCTTGCGAGGTATTTTGTCGTGGTCCGAAGAGAATATAAGTGTTGCCACCTCAGGGTGAAGTGTTTTTGGAGTTTAGGCTGTAGTGGCGATTCCCCTTTGGATTGCATCAGTTCTTTTTCTTTGTTATTTTTCCTTTTTTGGTAGTGTTGTTGCGACGTGGTTGGTGTTGATTGTTTTCTGACAGTTGAGTATTATAGTTATATATAGTTTTAAAAGGTGTAAGTCTCACAGCGGGTTCAAAGCAACACCGACATGCCACAGAAACATAAGCAGCCTGCAATGCATTTTGTATTGTCTGTTGTGGAAGTCAAGTCAAGCTGGAGATCTGAATGCGTGCAGTAGCATATTACACATCGATGTGCTGTTTGATAGGCCTACCAGCTCCAGATTAAAGGGAGAACCAGAGCAAGAGCAAGTCCTGTGTGGCCATTACATCCTTCCTGCACCAGAGACGTGATGGGGTGGACACATCCATCATCAGTCCACAGACAAATACAAATTATTACACTGTGGTTTGGCCTCTGTATATTTTCTTTTTTTTGTCCTTTGCCAATTACATGCCTAAATTTTACTGTACCATAAATCAAATATAGTTTACTAGTTATTTACGCATAAAGAACAGGCCTTCGTCTTTGGTTAGCTTTCTATTTTCAACATACATGTGTTTGCAACCCTGGGTACTTGCCTTGCCTAGAACAGTAGTCAAGATTTTTTAATTTATTTTTATTTAAACTTTTGTTCTCCATTGAAAAACATTAAAGCAGAATAACATTAAAACATATGCAAACATGACAGTTTTTAGCATGGATATATAATTTATTCTGAATTAAGTGTAAATTCACATGTAAACAAACTTAACATTTAAAGTCTAGGGACCAAATAAGAAGTGTGCATCTTTTAACTGTGATTAAAACTCATGGAAACAGCCCACACACTAGGTTAAAACCAGCAAATGAAACAATCACAGTTTAACCTGACAGTAGTTAGTCACAGGGTAAATCTACTCTGAATTACAAAAAGTATGAACACTTTTAGGCATTTCACATATCTGGCCACACCCACAGCCTTGGCAGCTAATGCAAGACAAGGGTTGTGACATCATTGACTATGGTGTGGCCAGACTTGTGCAGATGCAGTTTTCTGCCCTGTGATTCAGTTTTGAATTATGTTCTAACTTGTCTCACAATGGAGTAAAAAGGTGACATTTTTGGCCACCTAGAAGAGGTACATCTTACCAGCTGGCTACAAATATGTGGTAAGAATTATATTTGTGTTCTGGGTATAAATCCAACTTAATATTTATTTGACAATGTTCCAGCACAAAGTGAACAAATAACAATATTAAAATACACACACCCCACAAAGTGACTTACAGTGAATTAGATAAAGCACATCTCTCAATTTATGACACAAATGTAAAACAAGCCAGCTGGTTTATGTGCCAAGATGTTACAAGGCAGTCAGTTACATTATTAGATATGGTTAAACATATTGTACATCCAGTTTCTGGTCAGTGTCAGCCTGGGCCATGACAGAGGCTGAGGTCAAATAACCTTAATGGCAGAGATTTTATTAGCGGCTGTGGCTATGAAGGAAGTCATTAGCTAAAGCTTCATTTCAATTTTCCCCAGCCTCTGAGCTCAGCATTTTGGCACAAAATGAGACTAGATGAAGCATTGCTGTCCTCTTTATGGTGAATAAACACCTAGACTTTCATTACATTTCCATCCTCACCACATTAGCTAGATTTGTAGCTTTATAGGAATATGGTAGATACAACCTAGAATGGTAAAAATGCACCCGTTTTATTTTAAAGAAATAGTGTTACAGTGCTCCTCATGAGTATAAGGACCCCTGCTTAAGTTGACTAAAAAAAGAATAAAAAAAAATCATCTTTAGGAAATAGATCTTAATGCCTTAATTCAAAAATGAGGAAAAATCCAACCTTTAGGGACACCAATTTTCTTTGCGATTGAATAATGTATCGTAAGTAAATAAATGTTCTTCCTTAAATTACAGGGGGCATAAGTATATACAACCCTATGTTAATTCCCAAGAGGCAGTCAGATTTTTATCCAATGCAGTTATTTCATTCTTTGGAATTAAAATAACCCCACGTCATCACATACCCTTCACCATACCTAGAGATTGGCATGGTTTTATTTCAGTTAGCCTAATAGCTGGTTTGATAGTATCCTGGATCCACGAAATAATTGGCCTTTAAAAATAAAAATCTGACTGCTTTAATGGGAATTTAACATAGGGGTGTGTATACTTATGCCCCCTGTATTTTTAAGGAAGAACATTTATTTATTTATGATAAATAAGAAAATTGGTGTCCTTAAAAGGTTGGAGTTTTCCTAATTTTTTAATTAAGGCATTAAGATCAATTTCCAAAAGATGATTTGTTTTTGTATTCCTCATTAGTCAACTTAAGCGTGGGTTCCAATACTCATGAGCAGCACTGAATGTAGAGCCTTACAGTACTTTTCTACCCTTTACTATATATCCTGCTCTTTACGACTGAGA
>JABXJD010000140.1:1300000-1335000 GCA_013375575.1 Percina caprodes | reverse complement strand
CTAAAACACAGGCCTTTTCACAGAAGACATGTTGACTTTACAGTAAAATGGAAATTTGGTGGATTTATGAGGACTGTTATAGCGCGCTGCAGGAGGGTCTGGCTACTTCAAATAGCATTCAGTGATGGGAGGAAAACAGGGTCTGGTTGATTGTCATTTTTTAAAACCCATCAGAATCGTCATGGGCGGTGCTAAACTCCGCACAGAGCTGCTGCAAAATAGTCGTGCGAGAGAAAACTCAGATTGGACAGATAGTCTAGCTAGCTGTCTCAAGCTACCATGCAGAGATCTGAGGAGCAGCAACAATAGTCCTCATAAATCCACCAAATTTGAAATTCCAACACAAAGAAAGCAGAAAAATAACTAAAAATACATCTGGCGGAATTTGTGTGCTTTTCCTAATATGACAAGTCAAAATGTTTGCTGTAAAAAAAAGAAATGGCCTATTACAGAGTTGATACCTTGTTCCTAGAGAAAACAAGCAATCTGATACACCTGCATTTTGAAAAAAAAATAAGAATGAGGTTATAGAGAAAATAAAAAAAGTTTAAAATAAAAAAAAGACTTTTATAACTGCTCTTAAAACAACAATACTGAGCTCTAGTGTTGTACATCCTACATTCAGTGTTCATATCTGTCAGACACAATCACTCTGCAGCGCCTTTTCTTATCCCTTAGCAAACCTCCCCACTGACAGTTTTTTATATTTAACACTGCATGTTTGTATTTATGTGTACACATCACAGAAAACACACATACATAAGTATTACAGTGAAACTCAGGTACTCACTTGCTCTGAGCTTCCGTTTCCATTGATTACTCGGTTTAGTGCTACAGTAATCTACAGAGATGGGAGATAGAGGCCAAAACAAAATGTGACCAAAAGAAAGCGACCTGCTGTATGATAACTGGTAATAGCGTTGACTCTGGTTCTCCACACTTACAGCATGTCACATATTAGCATCATCTCAAAATAAGGATTATCATCTCTCAAAAATAGAAGATTAGAGGCGGTATGTATAGACACTGTTCAGACATCTGTTTTGAGCTAAATGCTAACATGTTCAAAATAAAAATGTTAATTCTGTTTAGCAGATATAATGTTAACTTAGCATGTTAGCAGCATT
This sequence comes from Percina caprodes, assembly GCA_013375575.1. Taxonomy (NCBI): domain Eukaryota; kingdom Metazoa; phylum Chordata; class Actinopteri; order Perciformes; family Percidae; genus Percina; species Percina caprodes. Next base: position 1,333,873 of record JABXJD010000140.1, on the reverse strand, counting down.
TGCTAATTAGCAAACACAAATTCAAACTGATTTGAGGATAGTCTCACATTGCCAGACCTTCCTCCACAGCACTGCAAAGGAGGGTCTGGCTAGTCCAAACAGCATTCTGGGATGGGAGAAATACGTGCTCTGGTTGGCATTTTGTTAAACCAATCACAGTTGTCATGGGTGGCACTAAGTGCCCAACAGAGCCATGGTGATGCTGCAAAATAACCTCGGGAAGGAACTTGTTTTGGTGAAAATGCACGTTCAAAAGTTGTTTTAGTTGTGCAACAGAAAACTTAGATTGGATAGTCTAGCTAGCTGTCTGGATTTAACCTGCAGAGATCTGAAGAGTAGTTAACCACAGTCTTCATAAATCCGTTGTAGTTTAAAATTCCAACACAATGAAAACAGAAGGTAACGTGATCTGGGCAAAGCGTGATCTGGCGGAATTTCCCGAAGCACCGGAACAATCCCGGAAGTGGAACGTCATGTAGATAATCTCAATATGGCTCTAGATGAAAAGTTAAGAGGATCAAAAAAGTTAGAATTCATTCTGAGGGATACATAAATGTCTGAACAAAACTGACATTCACTGTCAACTTCATGGTGGTGCTAGAGAAAAGTCAGGGGATCTCTTAAGTCGAGAGATATGGTAGTGGACTGAGTCCCAACCAACATCCCCAAAGCCCCGGCGCTAGCATGGCTAAAAATGTAAATGAATAGACTGTTCACATTAAAATGTTTAAATAAAACACATTTTATATAACCATTACTAACTGGTATGTTTCCTTGACTAATGCTGGTGGCTTACTATCACTCAGTATAGTGTATCTTAAACTGCACAAAGTACCAGAGATTACAGTGTCTGGATGAACACATGGAGTATTTTTTATGTTTACTGTCTCACAAGCTGAAAAACTAATCTATCTATAAAACCAAGGCCTATCTATTAAAAAATAAAGAAAAGTATATTTAAAAAAACTATGTCCAGCCAAGAGACTCTGCAACAACACACCAGTACATGGCAATGCAGCAGCTTTAAAAGACTGTTGAGTTATCATTGTTCCTTTATGTGCAGATGTGTGTGGACAGACTGTTGAGCCCAGGAGAACTGCTACTGAGATAAAATAACAAACATTCAGCTAAGCGTGGGAGAAAAGCTACAGTCATCCACATCCTGTTCTCACAGACATTACAGAGGGAGGGGCTCCAACCAAAACACACACACTACCAAGTATAGGGTCACTGTTAAAGTTCAGCCAGTTTAAAGGGGTGATAGAATGCAAAACCAATTTTACCTTGTCATAGTTGAATAACGTCAGTTTGGTGGGTAAATAGAACACACATACAACCTTAAAATCCCATTGACACCTCTTTCCTCTGCAAATCTCACATTTTGAAACTGCTCCAGAAAACAGGCAGATCTCAGCAAAGCTCATAGTTGACGTCAACTATGTGGCTCCTCCTTATTTGGCTCTGGTCTCTATCTTTGCCACGCCCAGAAATTTACATAGGCTACACCACAGCCACGGCCATACCCGCGCAAAGTCACTGTTTTCAGGTAACTGGACTACCAAACCCAGCGGGCTGCTGCTGTCTCGTCAGACTCTGTGGAGCTCCCAAAGTACTACACTTTCTTACTAAATTTGCAAATTAACCATAAATTTTCGTAAAACGGCACATATTTTACCTTTACATAAGCGGTAGTTAATTTCTCGTATAAAAAAGCCTCAGAATTTTGTATTGAAATATCAGACGAACAATTTATAACATCGCAGTGTCTGAAATACGAGACCCGCTGTCTCATCTCCACTGTGTGTGTATGTGCTTCGCTCAACCAATCAGCGCGCAGCTGATCTAAACATTCATGAGAAGACCACAAGACAGAAAACTTCTCGTTTCAATCCAGGCCCAAATAACAGGGTAACATCAGGACCATTATAACAGCACCAGGATGATTTTCCTTAAGGAAAGGAAGGTGACCTTAAGGAACAGTGTGAAATACTCTATATAACCATTCTATCACCCCTTCAAGATTCTCACTCAGGGAATATCATATTTTCAAGTTATAACAATCAGTGAGACACTCATTTGTGCAGCACAGTATCTGACTTTCTTTAGGTCACTGTACCCACAGCTTAAAAATCAGATCACTTACAGTACTGAAGGAGCCACATTTGAATGAACTTGTATGATTTCATGTGACAAATAAAATTGATTGATTCTGACCTTTACTACTGTCCTGGCTTTGGCTCTTGGCCCCTGTAGTATCTTTTACTGTGGTTCTGATTATACAGGAAGCATCCCGAGCTTCAACAGCCATCTCTGCATCTTCAGGAACTCCTTTCTGAACTTCATCAAGCTCTGAATGCAAACTGGACGCCCCGCCTGCAAAAAAAAATAAACAGTAATTGGGCTATAATTTTTTAACTCGATTTGCCTAAATGCTAATCTAAGTTACAGTAAGCATTTACTAGCATGTAGCTCAGTCATTTCATGCATATTATCTCACTGGGAGTCTACTTCAGAAAAACAGGTTAGCTGTGTTTGCACTTCTTGTGTTCTAAATCTAACAATCAGTGTAGCATGCCAGGTACCATAAAAAATAAATTCATGTTAGGAAGTAAACATATCGTAAAATATTCTTTTCATATAGTAAAAGCACTTAGTAAAAATAATGTTATAGTTTGTATGTAATATAGTTTCTGATCTGAAAGTTACACATGCCATATCAAATCACACTCCACAGTAAAATATTAATTTCTATCTGCAACACAAACACATGTTCATAACAGTACTCACAGAGTAATGAAGTCAACATTGTACAGAATCTTTCCTAAGGTGATCCCACTTGGTCACAGCAAAAAAAATTGAAATACCTTGATATAACCTTTGTATGCAGTTTGGTATCAGCCAATGGATATCCAGACCTTTTATCAATACGTCTTTTTCACTTGTATGTATTTATGTTCTTACTTTGGTTTGACTAAATGTTAGAATGTCTTAGAACAGCAACAGGAGAATAACACTTTACAAAATGATACAAAGATACCAAAACCAGAGTAAAGGATAGCGCAGAACCCATGCGGAAGCTGACAGGATGAACTGACAAGTGATTCACTTCAATTCTGTTCAGGTTGACTGGAGTGTAGTTCAATAAGGTTCAATTTAACTTTGCTCAACATTATTTGAATATGGCTAAGCTTTTGCATTTATATTGAGTGTAATGTTTATTTTGTCTATTGTTACATTAAAATGAATAACAATCAAAATTAAAGATGCAAGCAGCATTGAGGGGGCCCTGGCACTTTAATGCTTGGGCCCCAATAATAATAAACTTGGCGAATTCAATAGGGCTTTTGCCCTCAAAGTTGTCGGGCCCTAATAAATAAACAATTTCAATATGGCCTACGCTGAACGACACTGTCGGTGCTCAGGCCCTGACAAACTCTGTGCCTCCTCTGCTGCAAACCTAAATGTTTCGTTTTTGATCATTTGTTCCAAAGCTCATGTTATTTGCTGAGTTAATAAAAGCTGTGATTGTGACCATGACTTATGTGGGTGATGTTATGCCAACAGCACAGGGGGGAAAAAGAAATTGCTTTTTGATGAAGTTGTTAATATTGTGGTTAAAAGATGTGGAAATATACTAAAAACTGACCAATTGTGTCTAAGCTTCGGTTTCTTGGAATCATTTAACTAATTGACAACAAACCACGAAGCAAATCTTTTTATGAAATCAATTTGGATTTATTTTTTTCCAGTTTATAAATAATCATAAATTAAGCAATGTTACAGTAATTATCAATACAATGTAGAAGAAGAAAAAAAATGTTTGCAGGCTGCTCCGAAACATATTAGAAACACAATTACTAAACATACAGAATACAGCCAAAAAAAAAAAAAAGCTGCTATGGGACTGCTGATCTCCTGAGCAAAGTCTAGGAGGTACAGGAGAAAGATCTGGAAAGGGGCTCGGAGGGGGGGAGGCCTCCTTCTGAAACAGAGGGAACCACAGACAGACCACATACAGGTGTAGACATTTGTTACTTTCAAATGGCCTGAGAAGAAGGGAGGCTGCTGCTGCTGATACATCAGAGAGAGGAAAATAAATCCAGGGGCATTGAGATGTGTTAGGGAGGAACACAACACAAGTGTTAGTGAGGTTAGGTTGGATGATATGACAGAACGACTAGGTGACAAACCAACCATGAGGTGCTATTAGTGCATCAATTAACCGTCAACACAAGCGTCAAACAACCTCTCCACTAAAGGCTTTGCTTTGTGCGGCCAGGTCTGACTTAGAAATCTGCTTATGATCTGTTTTATGGCACTAAGGGCGCTGATCTTTCATGGCAAGCTAAAACATTCAAACTTTGTCACAATAAAAGGCTTTAAAGTATAAGCCTAGCAATATTATATACTTTCATTATTGTCAGCAAATCCCATGAAAAGACCAAAAAACGCAAAGGTGCTCACAATAGAAATGCTTACATGCTAATTGAAGATGTTAACCAAATTCGCCATCTTAATCACAACCTTTAAAGGGCATATGGTCTTATTTTTAAGAAACAGGAGAGCTAAAATTATTAATGTCATTAGGTAGGGGTGAACTAGAAGTGATACAATTTGTTTCTTGTCATTTAATCAAGGTATAATATATAATTCTATTTAATATATTACGATGTTACACATAAAACCTTTATAGACTACTGCATGCCATACTCTGGGATCGTGCTGGTTTGTGATTGGTTCATCTGGGTTACAGTGGTGTGAAAAAGTGTTTGCCCCCTTCCTCATTTCCTGTTCCTTTGCATGTTTGTCACACTTAAGTGTTTCGGAACATCAAACCAATTTAAACAATAGTCAAGGACAACACAAGTAAACACAAAATGCAATTTGTAAATGAAGGTGTTTATTATTAAAGGTGAAAAAAAATCCAAACCATTATGGCCCTGTGTGAAAAAGTGATTGCCCCCTAAACCTAATAACTGGTTGGGCCACCCTTAGCAGCAACAACTGCAACCAAGCGTTTGCGATAATGTGCAATGAGGCTTTTACAGCGTCCTGGAGGAATTTTGGCCCACTCATCTTTGCAGAATTGTCCTAATTCAGTTACATTAGAGGGTTTTCGAGCATGAACGGCCTTTTTAGGGTCATACCACAACATCTCAATAGGATTCAGGTCAGGACTTTGGCTAGGCCACTCCAAAGTCTTCATTTTGTTTTTCTTCAGCCATTCGGTGGTGGACTTGCTGGTGTGTTTAGGATCATTGTCCTGCTGCAGAACCCAAGTTTGTTTCAGCTTGAGTACACGAACAGATGGTCGGACATTCTCCTTCAGGATCTCTTGGTAGACAGCAGAATTCATAGTTCCTTTTATCACGGCAAGTCTTACAGGTCCTGAAGCAGCAAAACAGCCCCAGACCATCACACTACCACCACCATATTTTACTGTTGGTATAATGTTCTTTTTATGAAATGCAGTGTTCCTTCTACGCCAGATATACTTGGACACACACCTTCCAAAGAGTTCCACTTTTGTCTCATTGGTCCACAGAATGTTGTCCCAAAAGTCTTGGGGATCATCAAGATGTGTTGTGGAGAAATTGAGACGAGCTTTGATGTTCTTTTTGCTCAGCAGTGGTTTTCTCCTTGGAACTCTGCCATGCAGGCCATTTTTGCCCAGTCTTTTCCTGATGGTGGAGGCATGAACGCTGACCTTAACTGAGGCAAGTGAGGCCTGCAGTTCTTTGGACGTTGTTGTGGGGTCTTTTGTGACCTCTTGGATGAGTCGTCGCTGCGCTCTTGGGGTAATTTTGGGCGGCCGGCCACTCCTGGGAAAGTTCACCACTGTTCCATGTCTTCGCCATTTGTGGATAATGGCTCTCACTGTGGTTCGCTGGATTCCCAAAGCTTTGGAAATGGCTTTATAACCCTTTCCAGACTGATAGATCTCAATTACTTTCTTTCTCAATTGTTCCTGAATTTCTTTGGGTCTCGGCATGATGTATAGCTTTTAAGGATCTTCTGGTGGACCTTACTGTGTCAAACAGCTCCTATTTAAGTGATGCCTTGATTGTGAACAAGTGTGGCAATAATCAGGCCTGGGTGTGGCTAGAGAAATTGAACTCAGGTGTTGACAACCACAGTTATAGTATGTTTTAACAAGGGGGGCAATCACTTTTTCACACAGGGCCATGATGGTTTGGATTTTTTTTCACCTTTAATAATAAACACCTTCATTTACAAATTGCATTTTGACTATTGTTTAAATTGGTTTGATGTTCCGAAACACTTAAGTGTGACAAACATGCAAAGGAACAGGAAATGAGGAAGGGGGCAAACACTTTTTCACACCACTGTAGGTGAAAGGCCACAGGGGCAGCCAATGTAAAAGCAACACAAAAAGATCTTATAACCAAGGCCAACCAATCATCACCTTCCCAGCTAACAGAAATCAGTCAATCAGAGGGTGCAGCATTGGAAACTTGAAACACACTGAACAAAATGAAGTGAAAAAAAACAGAAACATTTATTTAAAAGGAAAAAGTTTGTGAGATATGGGAAGGGAAGAAATGAAAATGGAAGATGGAAAGAAAACACTGAGTGCTTATAATTACAAGGAAACATACTGTTGGAAATAAAGTTATCACAATAACATTGTGATACATTACATTCAAATATTAATGCCCAAAAACAGGTCAGTGCTTCAAAAGTTTGATTTAAGAATTGACCCCTAATTCTGCACAATTAAAGCAAATGATAAATTCACTGTAGGCATAGTTTACATAGAATATGCATCTACAAAATCACAAAATAAAAACAAAGCAAAATCTTTTCCCTTAGTCAGGAATTTATAGTCTTCTGTGGCTTTTTTAAAACTGCCTTGAAGGATTATAGATAAGGCTCATTGTTTTTGGCTTGTATAGATTTTTAAAGAGAAAAAGGTACAGATCTAAACTTACTTTCAAATCGATTTTACAACCCATTGGATTCAAAAGCTGTTGACTTAAAAAAAAATGTTTTTAGGAAAATACGGGGAAACTGAATAAGTCTTTCAGTTAAACAAAGATACAAAGAAATACATTTAAAAAAATGAATTTCGGATTTTGTGCTGAATTTCAAAGTGGGAAGAAATGGTTGAATGATTGAATGGTTAAACATTTACTTTTTAGTATTCTATCATATGATTGCCACCCAGATTTTTGTTTTAGTGATGTCATTTTCACAGTTTTTGATATATTCAAAATAAATTGCCATTTCCTTTCGTGTAAAATGAAAACCATAAACAATGAGCCCTAAATATATAAAGTGAAATCAGTCAACTATATTTAACAAAATACATAGCAAAAAGAAATACTACCTACCACAAATAAAAAATAATTTCAATGATGCTTTTCTGTAAATTATACTAAAAATGATAATACTGTTTTGGCATCTATGTGGTTAGAGAATTAAGGTGTTGGCAGGCAATATGCAGAGTCGAAGTAATGTCAAAAACCACTGACATAATTCTGGTTTAATGGAGAAAAAAAACAAAAACCTCACCGTCCAGATGGCATTAAAGGTCCAATGGCATGAACATTTCACTTTATAAGGTTTTTTAACATTAATATGAGTTCCCCCAGGCTGCCTATGGTCCCCTGGTGGCTAGAAATGGAGATAGGTGTAAACCGAGCCCTGGGTATCCTGCTTTGCCTTTGAGAAAATGAAAGCTCAGATGGGCTGATCTAGAATCTTGCCCGTTATGAGGTCATAAGGGGCAAGGTTACCTCCCCTTTCTCTGCTTTGCACAACCAGAAAATTTGGCCTGACCATGAGAGAGAGACATAATGGTGTTCAAATAAGCAAAGTTGCAGTTAGTCAAGACCCCCCCCTTTTCTCCTCCTCAATACCTACAGACACAGAAATGGCACGTCAGGAAAGCTCATTATGGGACTGGCTCTAGTGGCTGTAATTCTGCACCAAGGCTGAATTTCGGGTAACAGACTTCAGATACAGTATTAGGGGACCACTAAGGCCTATATAAAATCATCCAAAGAGCACCATGTCATGGGACCTTTAAGGTTAGAGTCAGGGGGCCCAGGGCATGTTCCAGGTTACACTCTGAATAAATGGCCTTGGTGCATTATCTAAACAGATTCTTTTAGATACTTCAAAGCGTGGTTGAAGTGCAGAATAGGAGGGGCTTAACATATAGTGACAATCCAGAAAAGATCACAGATTTAAATGACTGGAACAGATTTCATGAGGTTAAAAATAACTTATCTGTTATATAATCTAGTGACAATTGTGTGATGTATATGTCATAAATATCACCTTTGGGAGATGCTTACAGTCTAAGTAGCCTGGAACAAGCCCATGTGAGTCAGAGATGCATTCAGCAGGGCACAACACCAGGAAACCCTGACAGTGACAACACATACCAGGGAATCTGAGGTCATTAACAACAGAGTCAGCACAAAGGGCTGCAGCCTTTTATACATGCATCACCCCTGAAGTCAGCTCAGCCTGTACAATTTAATACTTAACACAATAGAGTCAGATTACGGATATGACAGTTTTCTTAAGATGGCTTTTTGCTGTGCTGTCCACTGTAACTGCAGGCAAAATCCACAACAGACACTGAATACAAGCAGCAGAAACTAATCAAGTGAACCACTTTCATAGTTCTAAACCACTTTACACAAAACTAAAATTACCATGGAAACTTGGAATGTAGGAAATACATATGATTTGGTTTCAAAGTAATTACTGATTAATAATTATTATAAATCATAATATATTAATAATTACCATTTTGGGCAGTACAAGAGATCGAATTCAAATCCATGGGTTCCTATCAGGTCAACTGGCCCAGATAAGCCCCTTTATTCCCCTTTCTATGTGAACTGGCGGCCGATGAGTTGCTGCTGGGCCAGCTGAGGCTCATGGTAGATCTGTCCCAGCACCTCACGCATCATGCAGAGCAGAGGACAACCCAGGCTCAACAGCTCATACAGGAACTCATAGTTATGTGAGTAGCTTCTGACGTGGGACCCCACAGCTGTGAAAGACTCACACACACTTCCCAACAGCTGTTCAGGCAACACACACACAGCCTGGCTAGCACGCTTCGGCCAGCTCAGGCCTCGCCTAAGCAAGGAAACCAGGGTACCTGGGGGTTGAATCTGGACACTGCCGGTTGCTGAGTAGCTCCCAATGTCTACTGACGAGGGTGTGCCACGGCTTTGGTTTTCCTACACAAATCAAGACACACAGGAGAAAAATTATGAAATACAACATAGCCTTCTTTTACAAAAAAACTCAAAAAATTATTTCTAGTTTTCTGAAACCTTTTGAGACCCTTTTGAACTATTTCCAGTTTTGGAGCAACATCAACTTGATGTGTGTTGTGCTTCTGGTGATGATATGACAGTTGTTTTTTTCTTTCTGGTGTCAATGTGTTGTTCAAACACAAACACATCTATGTTGCTCTTTCTAAATCAATCGGCACAAACATCCCCACGGGGTGTTTACTTATACTGCTTTTACTTGGAGTTTGGAAAATGAGATCCCAACTTGTACAATGCACGGACTGGGCCATTCTGATTGATTGCTGTTAACTTCTGAAGCAATGTCACAAGATGGGTGGGAAAAACGTAGATCAGATAACGTGTTGATGTGCTTAGACTTATCTTCAGCACTAGCAAGTTTTAGGTCTTTCTATTCAAGCAGCCATCAAGATATACTATAGGAAGTCCTTCAGTCAGTCACAACAATTACAAATCAGGGATTTCAGGTCAAATTTCTGGCAGGGTGGGGACAAAATGTATCCCCGCCTAAAAGTGATAATTTGCAGTTGCTGTTTGTATATAGCCAATACAGAGCTCTGGGACACCGGCTATCAGTGGCAGCTGTTTAGCCGCCAATAGGTGACTGCAAGCCGGGTACAGGCAGCGTTGGCAAGGAAACTTTACAGAATACATGCCCAACAATGTAATTTTTAACATATTCCGTTCAGAATTTGCCCTTGGTCGGATAAAACCGAACCAACCACAGGCAAGTTCACAAATTCACTAACTGATTCGGACCAAAGCAAATGAACTACAGGTGTGAAAACGCCCTTAGTGCCTCCACGTTGCTACTCATAAGCACTTCGCATTTTGACTGGTAACTCTTAAACCGTGAAAAGAAGATGAATTTTTTTTCTTTGAATTCCATGGATCAAAAACTATAGGCCATGGCCATTTTCAAATGACTAGGCACACAGGTGCCCTAAAATATACAGTATATAGAAGTTACTAACAGCACCACCATGTGACCAGTTATACAGCATTTATTCAACCAACTTATGAACTTTGGGGCATGGAGGAAAACACATTTTTTGGATACTGTGTCAAGCGTAATAGCCTCTACCTGTAGGTCACCCTCATTAGCATTTCAACAAATATCACACATTTTTCAATTCAGCTCCTCCCGCAAGGTAAGCAATTGCCTAGTGACAAATCTGCACCTGAGTAGCAGCATGCCAGCTAATAGTGTAGCAGATAAAGGATAAAGGAGAGCAAGTAAAGTAGTAACGGCACGTTCTTTGGATGCAAATGGTTAGTGGGTTGCAAACGCAAACTATATTTTGTTTCTTGAATAGAACCACTGCAGTGTTCCTTACCATTCTCCTTCTGAACCTCCCCATGTAAATGCTGGACTGGCGCTGGGCATAATGAATCTTGCAGTAGAACTTTCCTAAAACGGAAGCACACAAAAATGCCAAATCCACATAGAACCAGTACGATACAAATCACCTTAAAATCACACAATGACACAAAACGATCAACAATCATGTAAACCTCTGGAAAAATAAAAAAAAATGAAGGACTAAAACAAGGCCAAGAAGGACAATAAGTCAGGTGTCTATGGTTTCATTGGAGAAAGTGAGTAAACTTGAACAAAAATACCCAACCTATTTTTATTTTTACTTTCACTCCCAGGTGAATTGAAAACATCCATTACCTTCCTGCGAGTCGAAGATGTGCCCTCCCAGACGAAGTGTGCTGTTACAGATGTCACAACGGAAACACTCGCGGTGGAAAAAATAGCCCTCAGCGCTCAGTCTCTCCATCACGTACACCCGCTTGGTGCAGAAGTGACAAATGTCACTGCCACCAAGACCGGGAGGGAGGTCCTTACGTACGACACACTGAGAGGAAGAAGACCCAGAGAAGGTTAGAGAGATTTTACAAGCTGCCATTAAAGGTGCTCTAAGCGATGTCACACGTGTTTTAGGCTACAACATGTCTCTGGCTACATCTCTTCACTATCCGCGAGCTGCCTGTCCCCAGAACACACTGTAAAAAAACGCGGTCTCTGTAGACAACCCAGGGTCTACAAACGGCAACAAAAACTAAATGTGCCCACCTGCACCACGAAGCATACACACAGTGTTCCAGCTTTCCAGCCAATAACTGACAAGAAGGATTTGATTTGGGGTGGGGGTTAGTGCACGGAAGCACAGAAGGGAGGGGGAGGGGAAAGGAGGGGCAAGCTAGTCTCCTTTTGTTTGAAAATACATCTAACGTCAACAAGTAACGTCACCCAACATCGCAAGCTCGTGCTTGGCTGGAAAGCCTTTTGAGAGCGACGAGGTCTGCCAGTCTAGGACTTGCTCGAGGCCCAGCTCAATATTAGGTCTTAAAGAGTCTTAAAGCAATAGTTCAATATTATGGAAAATGGCATTTTTTTTGTTCAGAGAGTTAGATAAGAATATCAATACCACCTTCATAGTGCAAGTGGTATCAATCTTCTCATCTAACTCTCAGCAAGAAAGCCAAAATGAAATTGACTTAAACGCAAATATGTATTTCCCAAAAAGTCAACTCCAAAAGTCTGAATGTAGAATTAACAATTTTCTAAATTTAAAGTGAAATGTAGAAAATTACTTCATGCCAAGTCAGAAAATATAGAAACAATTTGAAAAGTGAAATAGAGCTCAACATCCCAAACATGTGGCCAGGGAACTAGAGCCTGAAAAGGCAGATTATCTGTTGTCAAAGCTGGGAGCAGCATGGAAACAGGAACATTATTTTTCTTTTTGATATTCTTCCTTTGCTGATCTTTACATGCAATTTTCCAAAACTACATGTTACATTAATATGGTTAGAAATCAACCAAACAGAATAATATTAAGTGTTGTTATTTGCTGATGATTTATTAATTTACTGTCCGTTTCTGACCCTTCTAGATCAGTCCCCGCAATAACGTCCATTTTAAATAAATTTGGACAAATATCAAGGTATAAACTCAATGTTAGAATAGTATGTTGTTCCCAAATAAGGTTCCAGATGGACAATTTTTTGAAAGTTTGCCCTTTAAAGTTTTGACCCAGTTGGAACTATTATGATTTTCCGTATTTTATGGCATATCCCCGTGAGTTAAAACGTTCAGATTTCCAACTATTCTGAATGCTCTGGTTTAAAAATCTTTTTCTACTCTCGGCTAAGTGTTACGGAACTTAAAGAAGCCTTCTCCGGCTTTCTATGATTGGTCATCTGCTCCAGGCAGGAACTACTGGAGTGTTTTTTTAAGCTACTGCGTTGTTAACATTGTCCAATGTAGCTGTATGCCAACAGCAGTAAAATATGTAAACTTGGCTGCCAATGTTGTTAACTTCTCCCAATTCCAGGTCACATTACTCCTGAAACATTTCAGGTTATGCAATATTTGGTTTAGAAGCCTTTATCTGTTTTGTTTTTTTGGACGGTACAAAGTTAACCTACTGCTAAATATTTAGTAGTTGCATGCTAACGCCAGATAGCTGTAATGTTGGTGGCCAGTGTTGGTCATTTCTCCCCAAATACTAGTCACATTACTGCCAGAACATGTCAGGTTGTGCAGTTTTGGTTTAGAATGCTTTATTGGTGAAATTTCACGATACAAAGTCTTGCTATATAATCTGTTGCAGTCAATCTCAGAGTTCAGAGTGAAACAAGAATCAAGAGACTCATGAACATGTGCTGGACAATCAGGGCAGACTGGGCTGCAAAATGGGTAATTCTTTCTTTTTAAACTATTTTTTATTATTTATTTCTTCATTATTAGAATAAAATTAATGTTTATGTATTACGGTTAGTCATGTCATCTGTGTGGACTGATCTTGAATACTGCAATAAATAATGTCTTACTACATTTTCCATGTAACATCTATTATTACTACTCTGAATCAAACCACGGATATTGGTAATGTATACTTTGTTACTGGAGTTGGTATATATATGTGACGCAACCATTTCTGAGTTGTTTTGTCTACACATTTGTATGAGTATGTGTTTAGTTGTTGGGACTGCATTATGTCACTGTATTTGTTGAAGTAATAAATTAACAAAGTTTAAAAAAAATTAGAAAAAAGATAACAAAATGCATTTTAATCACCCTTCATTCTTGTTGTAATGATGATAATGCTTTAACATGTAAACTGTATTACATTTCTATTTTTAAAATAACAACAAAAAGACCATTAACTCTGGGTTAGATCTGTCTCTGCAACATGCACATGCATCTTACCGGTGTGGCATTGGGCCTGTGGTCTGTCTCATACAGGACGGCCAATATCTGAGCTTTAGCATCTATGGCTGATGATACCTTTCCAACTGTACGCTAAGGTTAATGCCAGGAAAATACAGGTGCAGAAGGATGGAGAAAAAAGAAGGAATTGGAAACCACAAACAGGAGTTAGAAAGAAGACAGATGAAAACGCGGAAAAAGCATGATTTACTCTCAATTCATGCATTTAGACTGAGTTATCGACTAGTACCTCTTTAATGTAACAAGCAGCTCCCGTTGGACAACTCTCAGAGCGAATAATGGACTTTTGAGTGATTCCTTTAGGGTTCTCAAGAACACAGCTCCCATTGCACTAAATAAACACCAGAATGAAGATCAGTTGTACAATGTTACACAGGACTGAGTGTCAACAATGTTCCTTGAGTTCTTCTTCTAACTCTATGAAATTATGGTTTTTAGTCGAACACAACCCTTGCCTCAGGCATCAGAAGTACGTGATTAATAAATATATATTGTTTTTTTGTTTCACAAAGACTTAGAATTATAGCTGTTGCACAGCTGTGTGCTGGGCATTTTGATGCTAACAAGTAAGAAAGGAAGTGACCCAGGCTTTACAGCAAATTGAAAAAAATCCAGCTAAACGGTGGAATTGTAATTCCCAGGCTGTCACGTGATGCCCTCTGGGATCTCAGTGATGCTTATAGAATTACATGGTGAAAAATCCATCTGTAAATCAGTAGATGTCACAACCTCAGTAGTGAGCAACTCTCATAGGAATGAAGGGTATCTGCCTTGAATACTGTATCCACATCCATATTATTATAATACATCGTATTACAGCTTATATACACTGTCATTCTCCGATACATACAAGATGACAGCAGTTCTCTGGATGTAAACATAAATGTGATGTATTTATATAGCGCTTTTCTAGTCTTAACGACTACTCAAAGCGCTTTTACATCTTACAAGAACCATTCACCATTCACACACATTCATACACTGTGAGGCTGCCGTACAAGGTGCCACCTGCTCATCAGATAAACACTCACACACATTCACACTCCGATGACACAGCATCGGGGTTCAGTGTCTTGCCCAAGGACACTTCGACATGGGACTGCAGCGCCAGGGATTGAACCACCAAGCAACTGCTCTACCACTGAGCCACAGCTGTTATTGTCACTAGGCTATACAGTAAAGTGAAATGTTACTTTAGTAATCCAACAGAATGCAGATCTCACTCATAGAACATAGAACATTTTTTAACTGATTTTATGCACATATATATACTTTTTATACCTCCTTGCTTACAGTTTTGTGATATATCATAATATACTGAATAGTAACACCTGCATTACCACCTATACTGAGGCTGTACATAGCACTAGTGCTGTGAGGTTTTAAAATGTCATATTCTCATTTCCCCTTGAGAGGTCTCTGCACGGCTCTGGAAAGCTCTGAGAGTAGGATGCTTTCACTGTAAAACTGCCAGTTATTAATATTATTACTACTGATATGCATGAGGAAACTTTTACCTTCATCTGATCACTTGCGGCTAATTTCTTTTCATCAAATGTCTTCTGAGTTTTGTTGTTGTTCTCCTTCTCACTTTCCAGATTATTCCGAGAACTCTCATGCATCCTTTCATAGGTTCCCTTGTGCAGTAAAGAGGGAGCTAAACTGCTATGTCCATTTTCACAATTAGAATCACAGATTGCGGAGGAGCTCTCTTGGCTCTCATCAGAGCAAGTTGAAAAGAGGGCAGCATATGTTTGGTTGTTGCATGTGGAGGAATCAACAACCAGACAAGAAATTTGCCCGTTTTTTGAGAGTGAGTCGGTGTAGGATGAAGGAGTAGAGGAGTCTTTCTGTATCTTGTCCTTGTGTCCAGCAGTGTACAGGGGGACAGAGGAGAAACCAGTCTGGGCAGTGGGGTCAGGGACAGGGTGGACTACAGGGTAGACCAAAGAGCTCTTTGAAACATAGGCAGAAGGAGGAGGAGGAGGTGGGGAAAGGGAAGGAAGGGATGAGGTAGATAGTTCCACCTAAAGAAGAAGAGTGAAACAGAAATTTAGAATAGAGTAGAAGGATGAGACTGGAGGGGAAATAACCACATCAAAGTAAATGCTTAATGAATTTTACACAGACAAGTCAGTGACAATGAAATCAGTTTGAGTTTGTTTTAAAGAGGAACCTTATTACAAAGTAAATAAATAAAAAAGAATGTTATGTGTATGAATGCAGACAGGCTACAAAACTGACAGAAACACAAAGTCCCTGAAAACCTATTTTCGTATTCCGCTTCTTATGTCCACAGGAGGTCTACATTAACACACATTTTTCTATCAAAGTTAGAAACGTGTTGTGCTACTTTTACTGGTTTGAAATGCGTAGGATTAGTTGGAAAAAAGTGATGGGCAGCGTGGGGGAAACGTCCGGATTTCACTGTTATCACCGTTTTTTCATGGGACCATTAATTGTGTACTTAAATTGACTGGCGCTTTGCACACAATACTAGCTACTGTACTTTGTTGCGTGACGTAGCCTAATTCCCAAGAGGCTGCCTTTGGGGCTCTGCAAAGTGCACATACAGGGAGCAGATCAGACAGCGGAGCAGCATTGCACACGAAATGCCGAAGCGTAAGTGTAGCTTCAGTTGGAAAAAAAACTTTACATGTACCGTCCCGGTCGGGACAAGTGGGAGGCGGAGTGAAGCGTGTGCAAAGCTAGCACATTTGTTGCTGTGTCTAACAAAGGTGCTGGAGATCTGAAAGCTCACATGGACACCAAAAAACCTTATCTTATTACATTGAAAAGGTTTTCAGAGATATTTAGTTGAAGCTGGATTTTGAAGCTGACACAGAATGTCATATTTAGAACATTATTTCAAATGTATTTATTTGAAAAGAGCCATTCTTTTGTGACAGGTTGTTAGGTATTTTATTTTACTACATAAGTTATTTTTATACCATTGAGGCATAATGAATCATGTTCATTAACCTCTGAGAAGCCTGTCTGAATTTGTGTTTCAATGCCGGGCAGTATGGAGGACCAGGTCTACCATATTTAAAAATAAATACAGAAATAAATAAATAAATAAGCATACAATTAATTGCCCCAAAAAATACAATAAACAAATAAATGTAGGTAGAAATTAAATTATACAGTGAGACATAAATGTATATATCTCTTTTAATTAGCTTCTTTATTTATTCACCTTTGTAATAATTACCTTATTTATTTATTGTCCGTTATAATCTTCAACTTTATTTATTAATTACTTATTTTTTTAAATGTATTTATTTCTGTGTGTGTTTAAATTTTTTGTCTGTTTTATTCTTCCGTTGCATTTTCTACCCCATATATTTTCACCCCTGGTATTTATTTCTGCCTGTCAATTTTACATTTCTTCATGCATTTCTGCCTCATTATGCAAATGATGAGGGGCGGGTCTTAAGGGGTCAACTTCTGCCCATTGGTTGGTTAGCATTTTACTGCATTGGTCGAATCTACATGGCTTTTCCCAGCCATAAAGCATTGTTTAGCGTTAGTAATGTCAAACTCAGCAGGCAGACGTTCAGTGTCCGACCTCTTAAGGGAAGCTGCTAATAGACTGGAAGAATTAGAACGCTGTAAGTTTGAGATCTGAAATGTTTTTCTGTGGTCCTTTGAACATTTTTTTTTAACTTTTACTTTACTTTTACATAAACAGCTTCCAGTTCGAGTAACAGTGGTGTGGAACCCGAGGAAAGCCCGAGGAGTAACGTTCCCTGTAATTTCGCTAGCAAGCTTTCGACTGGCATGTTGTCTCTCTAAGTTAGAGTAATTTAGCTAATCCATAATGTTTGAGCATTATTCACAGATGAGTTTAAGGTAAGTTAATTTAACACTTGGCGAGCGATTTGCATTAATGTTACGTTCTCCTCTAAGACTTGCCACAACAGTAACAGTTACTTAACGTTACCGCTCTCTGTTCTAACTTGGTTTAATTTTTATTTTGCAGATGTAACGTTAACGTTGTGCAGGCAGCCT
Source organism: Percina caprodes (assembly GCA_013375575.1). NCBI lineage: Eukaryota > Metazoa > Chordata > Actinopteri > Perciformes > Percidae > Percina > Percina caprodes. The sequence continues at coordinate 1,316,311 of JABXJD010000140.1, read as the reverse complement.
CATCTTGAAACGTAAAGTTAGGCGCTGCAGCACCAATGTATTTATCAATTAGTGCTACTTTACGCATCCGTAAACATATCACAGTCGACGTGAACTAACGTTACTAAACACCAGCTCGATGTGCAGTTATGTTTTTAACGAGATCAGTAAACAGAGCAGTAACTATGGCAATTGTGAACTCTTTCAGCATTGAAATGGAAACAATTTATTGATATGTCCGGAGAGCAGTGTTTATCAATGACATTTACGTTTGTGCACAATTTATTGTTTGTCTACAGACTCCGTTTCCTCTGCTCTTACCAGAGCTACATCTCGTTAAAAACATAACTGCACATCGAGATGGTGTTTAGTAACGTTAGTTCACGTCGACTGTGTGATATGTTCACGGATGCGTAAAGTAGCACTAATTGATAAATACATTGGTGCTGCAGCGCCCAACTTTACGTTTTCAAGATGAGGCTGCCTGCACAACGTTAACGTTACATCTGCAAAATTAATATCAAACCAAGTTAGAACAGAGAGCGGTAACGTTAAGTAACTGTTACTGTTGTGGCAAGTCTTAGAGGAGAACGTAACATTAATGCAAATCGCTCGCCAAGTGTTAAATTAACTTACCTTAAACTCATCTGTGAATAATGCTCAAACATTATGGATTAGCTAAATTACTCTAACTTAGAGAGACAACATGCCAGTCGAAAGCTTGCTAGCGAACTTACAGGGAACGTTACTCCTCGGGCCTTCCTTGGGTTCCACACCACTGTTACTCGAACTGGAAGCTGTTTATGTAAAAGTAAAGTAAAAGTAAAAAAAATGTTCAAAGGACCACAGAAAAACATTTCAGATCTCAAACTTACAGCATTCTAATTCTTCCAGTCTATTAGCAGCTTCCCTTAAGAGGTCGGACACTGAACGTCTGCCTGCTGAGTTTGACATTACTAACGCTAAACAATGCTTTATGGCTGGGAAAAGCCATGTAGATTCGACCAATGCAGTAAAATGCTAACCAACCAATGGGCAGAAGTTGACCCCTTAAGACCCGCCCCTCATCATTTGCATAATGAGGCAGAAATGCATGAAGAAATGTAAAATTGACAGGCAGAAATAAATACCAGGGGTGAAAATATATAGGGTAGAAAATGCAACGGAAGAATAAAACAGACAAAAAATTTAAACACACACAGAAATAAATACATTTAAAAAACAAGTAATTAATAAATAAAGTTGAAGATTATAACGGACAATAAATAAATAAGGTAATTATTACAAAGGTGAATAAATAAAGAAGCTAATTAAAAGAGATATATACATTTATGCCTCACTGTATAATTTAATTTTGAGTGTCCTTTTTTTTGGAAATCAAAATATGGTCACCCTACAGTAATTAATATTTATGGAAAGAGTACATTTAACTGTTGCGTGAACATTTAACTGTTGCTTGTTCAGTAATGAATATTTACTGTTACAAATTTCCAGGGGCTTAAATGCACCACCACAAACACTCAAGTTGGACATTTATAGATGATTTAATTGACACACATTGAAACACTAGAGTTCTGTAACAAGCTATATACAGATTATATAATACGGAAGCCAATAATTGCCATAATGATTTTAATCTTAGCAGCAATTGAATACCTAATTTTGAAATGAATTTGCCAATATGACATTACGACTTTGCATAAACATACACGCCAATATCCTTAAGGGGCGTGTTATCTGCACACATTTTGAGCTATCCGCGTGTAAACATACACACCACTTGCCATGTTATTGCCAATTGCCGTGTTGTCGCGAGAATAACACTGGGTCTGTCCGAAGTTTCTTCCTAAAACAGAGTTTTTCCTCGCCACTGTTGCTTGCTCTGGAGGGAACTACTAGAACTGTTGGGTCCTTGTAAATTACAGAGTGTGGTCTAGACCTACTCTATCTGTAAAGTGTCTCGAGATAACTATCGTTTTGAATTTAAATAAATTGAATTGAAATGTGACACAGCGTTGGGTTTAGGAAACAAAGAACAAGTTGGGTTTAGGAAATGAATAATGCTTTTGGCTTTAGTAAAAAAAAAAAAGAAGCCGGCGGTTGAGTTTAGGAAACGTGACGTGCGGTTGGTATTTGGTCTGAATTACCCTCTTTGAATTTATTTTGGTCAATTTTAGGTAGTGAGTTACATTATTAAAAACATATATTCAAATGTTTAAATTCAATAAGCTATCAATTAGATAAGATCATAAAACTTTCAGACAATACAAATCTGTTCATTTTTGGCTGAAAACTATTACAATCAATCTGAAGGTCATAGTCCCAACAAAGAAAACGCTCCAACTGTACATGAATATAGAACTGATTGTAAATGAAACACTGTGCTGCACTTTTTACACATCGAACGATCATGCATTGTTTAACAAGTCTATATAGCACACTGTTATGAGCATGCAGTAGTCTAAACTATGTCAATAATCAAGCATGAACATGTTGGTGCAATGAATAACCTTTGATTCAGAAAGAGAAGCAGGAGGTTTGTTGGATCCAGGAAACATGGAGGAGAGGAGAACCGCTCTATCTTTTATACTCCTCCGATAAAATTCTTTGGTAGACAGTCTCTGGGCTTTACTCTGCTACAGCACGTGGTGGTGAAAATCAGACAACAGCAAAAAATGAGATGTAAGCAAATTGTTCGTAAAAGTTGTGATATGGAATATTGACAGAACTGGCTTGAAATTCACCTTCTGCATTGACTCCTCTGACCTCTCAGAGGAAAAGTCAATATCCGAAGCAGAGATAGTAGAAGCAGCTATATGGCTGTTTGTCACATCTGGAGAGGTGCATTCTGTGTAGTAATGTTCAGTAACATTAGGGCTCGGTGAGCGAGGAGGACTTAATTGACCAATAGGTGAAGGAGAGCAACTGTAGCCACTCTGAGGGTGAGAAGATGCGGGGGAATAGAGGAAAGTGGTCTGCTGAGCCACAGCACTGGGATTCTCCAGTAGACGGAGGTAGATGGATGGCTGGAAACATGAAGAAGAGACAGGGAGCCAGAGGAAACAAGATGGGTGTGGGTTAATAGTAGGTTTACAAATACTATGTATGTATGTATGAGATACTTATCTGTAATGCTTAAATGAAACTCACAGCTTTAAAAACAACGTTTCCAACACAAAGGAAGTGTTGAAAAAACGTTTTTCCAGGGGCAACGGGACAATCCCAGAAGGGGAAGGTCGAGGATATAGACTACAAGCTTGATTAATAAGTGGGCCACAAATGGCTGTTAATCAACAACATAACCCATCCAATCACATTCACAAGAGAATGAGTGTTTAGAGGGAGGCATACCTGCCACTTTGGTTGAGGAGAATGTTGAGGAGGTGGAGGGGGGACATTCTTGGGCTTTGCAAAACGTGGGCTTTCCCTCTTCTCCTGGTCCTCCTCCTCCTCCTCCTTTAAGAGAGGATGTGCGGTGGTAGGAGACAGAGGAGGGGAAAAGTAGGGATTGGATGGTTCCTCAGACTGATGCAAGGTTGAGAGTAAAGGAAAAAGGACAGGAAAGGAAATTTAAGGAAAGGAAAAAGTCTTAAGAGATTGGAAATATATAGTACATGATTTGGCAATAAAATACAGGTATTTAAGGAAGTTAGGAACGGAATAGTAGTCAATAAAATGGCAGTGATTTGGATGTAAACATTACATTATGGTGAAGGTGCTGCACTAACCTCAACATACAAAGTCAATTTTAAAAAGGGAAAGTTCACCACAAAATTAAAAATACGCCTTTTTTCTCTAACTTGTAATGCTATTTATCAATGACACACCAAACAATCAGATTGTTTTGGTGTGAGTTGCTTAGTGTGAGAGATCTTGGCCGTAGAGATGTCTGCCTTCTCTCAAATACAAATGAAACTACATCTAGTTTCATTTGTATTTGAGAGCAGGCCTTTAACATCCCAAGTCAATTGGCTTGGGATGTTAAACAAAAATACATTTGAAAAACTTCATGACCAGGTTACTCAAGATAATCTACAGACCTAGCAGTTCCAGGAACTATTCTACTGGACAATGCCCACCAACCATATTACCACCCAGAAGAAAGAACAGGATACTCAAACAAGAGAAGCTTGTCACTGTAGCTAACCAACACTGCCAGTTCATCTGAGCTACCTAAGGCTACAGTTCAGCCAAGGAGGAGGCCATCCAATGTTTCCATATCACATTGTCATAAGCATGAGCCTCTTGTCCATGAGTATGCTCCAAAATCTTTTTTGAAACAAATATGCTGATAGTAAATAGTAAAATAAAGTTAGTGTTGGGAAACATAGCAAAAGGTGATACTATTATTATTTTGGTGGAGTTTCCGGGAAAAACAAAGCATAACCCAAACTTGACAGTTTCCGCAAGAGATATACAGGTAAAAGCCAGTAAATTAGAATATTTTGAAAAACTTGATTTATTTCAGTAATTGCATTCAAAAGGTGTAACTTGTACATTATATTTATTCATTGCACACAGACTGATGCATTCAAATGTGTATTTCATTTAATTTTGATGATTTGAAGTGGCAACAAATGAAAATCCAAAATTCCGTGTGTCACAAAATTAGAATATTACTTAAGGCTAATACAAAAAAGGGAGTTTTTAGAAATGTTGGCCAACTGAAAAGTAAGAAAATGAAAAATATGAGCATGTACAATACTCAATACTTGGTTGGAGCTCCTTTTGCCTCAATTACTGCATTAATGCGGCGTGGCATGGAGTCGATGAGTTTCTGGCACTGCTCAGGTGTTATGAGAGCCCAGGTTGCTCTGATAGTGGCCTTCAACTCTTCTGCGTTTTTGGGTCTGGCATTCTGCATCTTCCTTTTCACAATACCCCACAGATTTTCTATGGGGCTAAGGTCAGGGAGTTGGCTGGCCAATTTAGAACAGAAATACCATGGTCCGTAAACCAGGCACGGGTAGATTTTGCGCTGTGTGCAGGCGCCAAGTCCTGTTGGAACCTGAAATCTCCATCTCCATAGAGCAGGTCAGCAGCAGGAAGCATGAAGTGCTCTAAAACTTGCTGGTAGACGGCTGCGTTGACCCTGGATCTCAGGAAACAGAGTGGACCGACACCAGCAGATGACATGGCACCCCAAACCATCACTGATGGTGGAAACTTTACACTAAACTTCAGGCAACGTGGATCCTGTGCCTCTCCTGTCTTCCTCCAGACTCTGGGACCTCGATTTCCAAAGGAAATGCAAAATTTGCTTTCGTCAGAAAACATGACTTTGGACCACTCAGCAGCAGTCCAGCTCTTTTTCCTTAGCCCAGGTGAGACGCTTTTCGCGCTGTTTCTTGGTCAACAGTGGCTTGACACGAGGTATGCGGCAGTTGAAACCCATGTCTTTCAAGCGTCTCTTGGTGGTGGATCTTGAAGCACTGACTCCAGCAGCTGTCCACACCCTTTTTCACAATCTTGACTAGGCGCGGTGATCCCTATCGCTTGTACACTTTTTCTGACCACAGTTTTTCCTTCCCTTTGCCTCTCTATTAATGTGTTTGGACACAGAGCTCTGAGAACAGCCAGCCTCTTCAGCAATAACCTTTTGTGTCTTTCCCTCCTTGTGCAATGTGTCGATGGTCGCCTTTTGGACAGCTGTCAAATCTGAAGTCTTCCCCATGTTTGTGTAGGCTTCAGAACTGGACTGAGAGACCATTTAAAGCCCTTTGCAGGTGTTTTGAGTTAATCAGCTGATTACTTTGTGGCACCAGGTGTCTTCAAAATGTAACCCTTACACAATATTCTAATTTTGTGACACACGGAATTTTGGATTTTCATTTGTTGCCACTTCAAATCATCAAAATTAAATGAAATAAACATTTGAATGCATCAGTCTGTGTGCAATGAATAAATATAATGTACAAGTTACACCTTTTGAATGCAATTACTGAAATAAATCAAGTTTTTCAAAATATTCTAATTTACTGGCTTTTACCTGTATGCCTCCTGGAAATACACAGACCCTTAGAGTTGGGGATGGCACTGTGATTAAACTGTACTGCTTAATCCAAATTCACCTTGATCAAGATAGCATTAAATGCCTCTGTTTTGATTAAACAAAGAATGTCACAGCATGGCCTGAGAATCTTAAATCAAATAAAATACCAATATAATGATATTCTCACGAGAGAGAGACAAAGCAGGAAAATTATTTGCTAGATACATTAAACAGAGGGAATTAGCTTCACTATTTCTGCAGTTAGAGCCAATCCTGGGGATGTTTTTACAGCAAATGTAAATATTAACAAGATTTTTAAAGAATTTTACACTGATCTCTAAAAGGTCATTATCTACCTCTACGGATGTAGAAATGTGTTCCTTTAGTCACTAGGTCTTCCCAAACTGACAGTAGAGCAAAAAGAACTCCTTGATACAGATTTGACTAAAGAGGAAATTAAAGAGGTAATGGGAGCCCTGTCTGTGGGTAAGACCCCAGGGCCCGATGGCTTCACAGCAGGATTTTTGAAGAGTTTTGCAACTGAACTGACTCCACTTCTGTTAGATGTAGAGGCAGTGGAGAAGGGCACATCAACACAACTTAGGCAGGCTTTGATAACTTTGGTTCCTAAAAAAAGGTAAAGACCCAGGAGACTGTAAGAATTACTGTCCAATTTCCCTTATGCATCCCTCGACATTAAGATTATTTAAGTCATCAAAGTCTCCTGAACCTTCTTTGCGTATCCAGAGTTGAGTTGCTCCCACATTTGTTGTTTTGCTTGTATTGGCTTCTCAAATATGCTCCTCAGAAAGCAATAACAACACATACATGCAAGCAGTGTGCTTTCAGTGCAGTTACCCCAGGTAACATTTTTTTATTAATATGCATACAGAAGCCAAGAAAAGATGGAAAAATCTCCAAAAGGCATCAAATGACAGATTGGACATTCATATAATATGTCACAAAAAGTTAAGATTTTATTTCCATCATTTACACTTTCAAAATAACAGAAAACAAAAAAAATGGCATCTGCAAAAGTTTGGGCACCCTGCAGAGTTAATACCTTGTACTTCCCCCTTTGGCAAGTATTACAGCTTGGAAACGCTTCTTGTAGCCAGCCAAGAGTCTTTCAATTCTGGTTTGAGGTATCTTCGCCCATTCTTCCTTACTAAAGTCTTCCGGTTCTTTGAGATTTCTGGGCTGTCAGACGCACTGCTCTTTTAAGGTCTAGCCATAAATTTTCAATTATGTTGAGGTCATGAGATTGTGAAGGCCATGGCAAAACCTTCAGTTTACGCCTCTTGATGTAATCCACCGTGGATTTTGAGGTGTGTTTAGGATTTGTGTTTATCCATTTGTAGAAGCCATCCTCTCTTTAACTTCAGTTTTTTCACAGATGGCATCAAGTTGGTGTCCAAAATTTGCTGAAATTTTATTTAATCCATTTTTCCTTCCACTCGTGAAATGTTCCCTGTGCCACTGGCTGCAATACAACCCCAAAGCGTGATTGATCCACCCCCATGCTAAACAGTTGGACAGAGGTTCTTTTCATTAAATTCTGTGCCCTTTCTTCTCCAAACGTACCTTTGCTCATTCCGGCTAAACAGTTCCATTTTAACCTTATGGGTCCACAGAACTTGTTTCCACAATGCATCAGGCTTGTCTATATGTTCATTTGCAAACTTCAAATGTTGATTTTTGTGGTGAGGACATAGAAGAGGTTTTCTTCTGATGACTCTTCCATGAAGACAATATTTGTACAAGTATCTCTTTATAGTGGAATGGTGTAGCACAACTCCAGTGTCTGCCAGGTCTTTCTGGATGGATCGTGCAGCCAAACGTGGGTTTGGACTTGCTTTTCTTACACTCCTGCGAGCTGTTCCATCTGATATTTTTCTTGGTCTTCCAGATGTTGCTTTAACTTCCACTGTTCCTGATGACTGCCATTTCTTAATTACGTTCCGAACAGAGCATATTGGCATCTGAAAACGCTTTGCTATCTTCTTATAGCCTTCTCCTGCTTTGTGAGCATCTATTTTCCGTTTCAGTTTTCTAGACAACTGCTTATAAGAAGCCATGGTGCTGATTGTTGGGGCAAGGTCAGATGAGTCTGGGCATTTAAAACCTTTAGACTGACATCACCTGGTCTTTCCAGATGATGAAATCTAACTTTTTGTGACATATTATATGAGTGTCTAATCTGTCATTTGATGCCTTTTCTTGGCTTCCTTATGTACATTAATGCAAATTTTTACCTGGGGTGCCCAAAACTTCAAGCCCCACTGTACAATTACATCTACTCTATATTGAGAATGTAAGCAAAAATAGCTATACAAATTTGAATCTTTTAAGCAATGTGATATTTAATTGTGATATTTAAACACTACCGAATATTCAATGTTGAAATTTAAATGCCACTGAATTATAGCATTGAAATATTTCCATCTCTCTAAATTTATAGTGGTCTTAAATTCCCTTTTTGAAATTTCCAATTCATTGATAAAAAAGAAAAGAAAAAACTATTGCTTAACGTAAACTCTAGAAATTCAAGTAAAGTCGAACTAGGATAAGCAGCTAAGCCTGAATAGAAGTAATCAGACCTCTGTCCTATCTATTAGTCATACTTTATTATGCAAGCCCTCAATCTTCTTAAAATACAAGAGGGAGAAATATTTTTAGTAGCTTGTATATTCAAACTAACTAAATTAAAAAAATACTCTTTAAAGATTATTTTCATGGCACTACAAGATTTCAATGACTGAAAAGTGGTTTCAAATGTCAACATTTGGTATTTAGTTATGCAGCTTATAAAATTAAAATTACGCTTTTTTGCTTCGATACTAAGTCAGTTAGTCAGCTGCAATGAAAGAAAATGAAATAAAATAAAATATGAAAATAAAATCCAAAATCCAAGTCAAAGCTCTGGTGGGTCTGAAAATGAAATTGATGGTATAAAACCAGTCCTTTCTAGTATGAATATAATGATGAATTTCATCAAAGTGTTGGTTATTTATCTTAGCTTTTTGGGGGCCAAGTTGGTAAAATAAAAAAAATTATATCTGATATGTCTTTCTCCTTGCTACGTACCTTTGCTGTTGAGTTCTCCTCAAATTTGGCCAGCAGCTGAGTAGCCATGGAGCGGACCTTGTTCTCCCGCAGCTCCCCATCCTCACCAGCAGGAGGAACACTATGACAAGACAACTGTTGCCATGCCAGGGTCACAGAGTGAAATATAGAGGTAAGAGAGAAGGAAAGTGTAGCAGGTAGTGGGGTCAATTTGAGCCACATACTGTATCACGCAGAGCAAAGTGTTACTTATGATGTTTTGGACTTATGTCAGAAACATAATGAGGTCCTGTTTTCACAAAAACAATGCAGCTACTATGGTCAGGGTTTTTTTCTGACTTAGAATGAGCCTTTGGAGGGTGACTACACACGGAAGTAAGCATGATTGGGCCACATACAGTAAAGAAAATGAGTCTGTTACTTTATTTAACAGAAAGCTATGTGTTTTCCTGTTATTTCTGACAATTTGATAAACAAAATGTTAATTATGCTTGAGCAAATGAAACCCCAAAATTGTTTAAAAAAAATAATTTTTAAATACTATCGCTAAAAATCACAGAGTGTGGTACTCTTGACGGTAAAACTGAAGGCTGGTGCTTGTATTCAAGTTCATGTTCTGCTGTTCAATTGTTTGTTTGATAAATTGCTATTTAACACATTCGGATAGGATTTAAATAGCCATTTTTATTCCAAATTCTTATTTTGGTGGTAGTGATTTTCCTTTGGGGCTGACTAAAACCTCATTTGGGGTTGCCAAAAATTCCTCTATGCAGGAAAAACCTTGATGGTCCATTATTATCTTAAAACAACTGGAACATTTTAGATCTCTTGTTGAACCTACCCCTGTGAGGAAGTGGTTGCCCTTTCGTCGTCTCTTGTTAACAAAATTTTCTTCCAGTTTCTTGTCATCCTGTGACAGTAGACACCACAATAAAGATTAGTTCACAGAGACTTTAATCTTTATATAAATTTCCATCTGGAGCATCCTGTGTTGAAATGTGCAAAGAACCACCAAGATAGTGATCAGTGTAAAAGCTGAAGCTGCAACCTAATCATACAATAAACTTCATGTGAGCAGACTACAATCACTCTAATCATTGTGCAGATTGATGGCTGGCGTTTGTAATTAGATAAAATGTTTATTACCACTGTTAGGAATAACACATTACAAAAGTAACTCAATTGCAGTAATGCATTTCTTTTTGCTGTAACGCAGTAATGTAACGCATAACTAAAACAATTTCGGTAATATTATACCCGTTACAATTTTAGTAACGCGAATATAACGCAGTTTAACCTGACAATCTTGGTAACGCGAGTTACAATGCATTTTAACCTGACATTAAGTGGTGTTTTCTTTTTCTTTTTAGAATTCACCAAAACCGCGAAACATTTCGGCACAGATAAAAAAAAAGTGTAATTTCCTGTTGCTGGAATTCGATAGTTGAGCTGACTTTAGAAACGGATACATTTGTGAGATGGACATAGGCATACTCCCATTATTTTCAGGAGTTATTACGCTGCGTTGAAGAGAGGTGCTGTCCCGTCACTGTTCCCATAGTCAGAGCCAGAACCAGAGACGGTATGAACAACATCTGTGTCCCAACAGGTGACGGTACGTAAGCGCGTAGAGCAGAGTTTCCAAGCAACTGACAGATAACATGTCGGGAATTAACGTTTAGGCTTGCTATATTAATATCATTACATTTTATCAGCGGTGGAAAGTAACTATACCAGTCTTCAATTCAAATTGTAAAGTACTTTTAATTGAGTATTTTCATTTTCTTCTACTTTATACTTCTACTCCTCTACAATTCGGAGTCAAGTAGGTTTATTGTAGCCTACATTTTACTTTGCAGATACAGAATATTTCATTAATCCTCAATGAAAGCATCAAATAAATGACAGAGAGAGATAATTAATTGAAACATTTGCCTTTACCCTGGGTATCCTCTTCTTTGGCTGAGGCAGATTCAGCAGTTTGTGGTTGTTTTCAGCTAGATATCCTTTACCAATCTCATGTGGTTCTCTTGAACCTGGAATACAAACAAACAAACATTATATTATATTAAGCTTACTTATTTATTTTCAGAACAATGTACCTTAAACTATTTAATCTCACATGAAGATAGAGAACACTAAAAAGTGAGAAAATGATTCTTGTGAAATTAAAGCCCAAGGTTTCCCATTTTAAAACAAATAGGACATGCTCGCAGCAGGGGAGAATAAAACACGTTGCCAAAATGTCATGATAAATGCTTAATTATTGACATTGTTGAGATTTAGAAATGAAACACTGGTGTATTTTTATGCGGTGCTTATATCACATTTTCACTGTTTTTGATGTACACTTCTTGTTAAAATTCCTACTGTTTACCATCAAAATATACCACACACTAGATATAGAGTATGCTATGCCATATATCAGCCTCACAGGATCAAGAGAATGGACAAGAAGCACACATTTTTCTCCTCCACCAATTTTCACATTTCCTAAAACACAAAAGCCTTTTGATTACAGAATCATTTTGAGATGCAATAAAGACATTTTAAAAACAGGACACATTGGGGCTTTAAACATCCAAATAATTGTTAGGTCTGCTGCTGGTTGCACCCTGTCTCTGCTCTCCTCCCCTCTGTCTGTCCTTGATTTCAGGAGTGAAGCCTGGTGTGCGGGAGTCAGGGTTGTAGCTGCAGCTCATCAGATCCAATCACCTCTGCTTCAAATACCCGGTCAACCTACCACTCCTTGTCAGATCATAGTTTAGACAACAACTACTGACTCTACCCTTGTATTAGTTTTTGTGACACTTGTGATGCTTGTGCTTGGTTTTTGTCTGCCACAGTTCCGTGAACCTGACTCCTGCTGCCACTTCACTCCTGTCATTCACCACTCCTGCTCTCCGCCCTGGATCATTGGATACGGTACCACACACACTCTGCACCCTGGAGTGCTATTGGGTTTGTTTGGAGTTGGCTTTTCACTATTGCATCCTAACACTGGACACTGGAAATAAACCAGTTACACTATCATTCTGGTCTTCGTATTGTCTGCATTTGGGTTCAACCTGTTTCCACACGTAATAATAATCAGGAATTGACCAAAAACCACTGACTAACTTTACAGAACAACTTAAATTACCAAAAGTCATTATAGTACGATGACACAATGTAGACATCATTACTGACTAAATATAGCCAAACTATAGGGGAACTACATCCATTTTCAAATTTGTTAATCCTGTTATTCCTATTAAACAAAAAAGTCAAATAAGACTAAACATGAACAATTCCCTCTAAAGTCCAAAAACTAGAGTGCTAAAACTCATTTGTGATGTCATCAAGTATAATACTTGAAGTTGTACCTTAGACAATGAGTTGGAAACAGTGTTATAGATGATACTGAATACATGAAGAACATAAATACAACGACACGTAAAGCCCGTTTATGAGGCTTGTCCCTGTTAGGATCATATTCGGGATATGGGGTATACATGAGGGTAGAGGACGGAAGCGTCACTTAAGATTTACTGTATTTTCATTTTTGGTCAAATGGCCTTTTGAATGGTAGTGCTAAGGGCACTATGACAGCATCAAAATCACTATTTTTAAAACACTAAGAAGGCTCAACACAACTTGAAACTTTGAAGTATCCCAGGGGCTCTACACATTAACGCAAGCAATGAGAACATTGTGTACATAGTTTACTAAAAAAGGTTTTAACAACTCACTGTAGCTGTTGGTTCTTCCAGTCGCCGTTCATGTAGCAAGTCAAAAATAGTCAAAGGAGGACAGTAAAGATAGAAACCTCCTAAAGCTTAGTTCCATATAAATGCATGGATAATTTGTTGTTTTGTTGTTGGTGAAAAACAGTATTGACCTTTTGGTTGAAAAAGGAGCCTCATAAGAATGACATTTCCTCCTATGGAGTCCGTTCATTCCCATTCAGAGATTACCAGCCTAAGGCACACCTGTTCAATAATCATGCTGTCTAATCAGCATTTTCATATGCCACAACTGTTAGGTGGATGGATTTTCTAACACACTAACACAGATATAGACAGATTTATGAACAATATTTGAGAGAAATAAGCCTTTTGTATACATAGAAAAACTCTTAGATCTTTGAGTTCAGCTCATGAAAAAATGGGGGCAAAAACAAAAGTGTTGCGTTTATAATTTTGGTCAGTGTATGTTTTTTCATCTCCCCAGAAGTAGGACATATTCATTGCCATTTATTTGTATTTCTGAGATAAGGTGCATACAAGCAACAGCATCCCGGTGTCTTTTGGAGTAGTCCAGGTAGCATATTCGGGTAGAGCTGGGCAATATGAAGAAAATCAAAATTTACAATATTTTTGACCGATTACCTCAATAGCGATATTGTGGCGATAGTGTAGGATTGACAATTGGTGCTTTTACAAAATATTTACACAATGAGATTTTCGTCAAATAACTATTAATAATGTGGATATGATGACTAATCACTTTATGATAGTGTAGCCTTTGATACCAGGAAAAGACAACACTTACTTAATTTAAGAGGCTATCAAATATATCATATGTCATATATAAATATACTGCCCAACCCTGTATTTGGGTTTCTCATAAACAAGATAAGGGCTTATCCAGGTTTCTGAAAACGGGATAAATGGGATACTGCAATAACCGATCCTAAACTGGTAATTCATGTTAATGTAAACACGCTCACTAAGAGCACCCAGGAGAATGTTCAAAGTATATGAGTACATTTTCTGTTTCAGAACTGAGGATAATACAATAGAATAAAGCTCAATTGGTATGAAAAAGAAAACAAACATCTTGGGTCCATAGTGGTGGGTCATTGGGTCTCCTATTGATTGTCTATGGGACAGCTCCAGACTTTATACTTGATCAAATTAGAAGTTTGAGACTTACTTCTCTGGATTTTGGCGAGAGTTTCTCATGTTCACTAATATTGATTGAACTTTTCTAGGACATTGAAATTATTGGAATTCTTAATTTAGGTGATGTTCCCCTTTAAGCTCCTAAAATGTTTGCAAGTAAATTCTCAGCAAATGAACTGTGAAAATGGATCACTGAAGGTACACAGTATTATTTCCCCAGCCTTCCAGAGGTGTGGATTCCTCCATGGTGAAAGCAGTTAGGGGACAACAGTCAGCCGCAGGACATTAACATTAAAGCACTAGAAGTGAAACGTGACTGAAGCTGGAGCTTACAGCAGTGGTGTGACCAGCTGGGGGCCTCGAGTTAGGCAGACATAGCACTCATACCAGTCATGGCTCTGGCAGGGAATAATCTTACCATGGTTGTGTAATGTGCAACTCTAGCTCATTCGGTAGATAAAAATAGTCCCCAAGCCTCAGTTATTTCAAATGGGTCTATACTTAAAAATTAACTGTACACTGTTTCAGTAGGACAGCTGAAGACACGAAATGGGGGAGAGAAAGAGGGACGACACACAGCAAAGGGCCGCAGGTCAGAATTTAATTTGTGTATGCTCAACCAGGTGAGGGCGCTCCTGTCTTCTGATTTTAACAGACTTTGAAAAGACCAAATTTGTCCAAAGCAGCCTTAATGTGACCTCTTTAGCTTCTCTAAACTTGTCAACTCTAGAACTGAAGACAGACATTACACACTGGCTTTGTTAATATATTTTGTTGCACTGTATAGCTTGCCCAGGTGCTTCCCCATCTGATTTTTTTTTTATGACTGGATCCCTTTTACATATGCTGAAGTGAACTAGTAAACTAGTGATTTTCTTTTGTCAAACTGGGGTTGAGGAGAGACATTGACCCTGAATTCTTTGGTATTTTGGATGCTAGTTATAGTGGTGTTGTGTTCATGTTTTTGTTTCCAGTCCTGTACAATTAGATCCAAGGATTTAATAACAACCGACCTTACATTCAAGAATAAGGACAACAAAAACTGCTGAATCAATCATCAAGCGGACTGCTTCTTTTGTCCTTAGCATTCAAAATATTGAGTGCCAGCAGGAGACTACCATTACCTAGACTGCGACTTTTTAACATTAAAACATAATGTATGCTTTTTACTATTAAAAATTAAAACTTCAATAGAACTATGTAGCTATGAGGCCACCTGTAGCTCACCCATGTTGGCTGAGTCCCGCAGTGGCATGGGTTCGAATCCAACTTGGTGCCCTTTGCTGTGTGTCATCCCCCATCTATCTCCCTGTTTCATGTCTATCATGTCACTTACTAATAAAAGGGAAAAATAATAAATAATCTTAAAAAATAACTGTAGCTATTCTTCAATTCCACAATGAATATTACTTCTCCCTATTACCATCCACTGTCACTTCGACCAGAAAACATCATCCTCACATAATTACTTACATTTACATTAAGTTTTGGACTTTAAATATCATTTACACTAGAGTTCAATTCCTTAATTTAATCTCTTATTTTTACATTATTACACTCAGTATATGGTTTATGCTTAAGGGCTTTACAGCAGCTAATGAAATAAGTTGATCAGCATGTTTTGATTTTCTGTGACAGAAGTGGGAAGGAGACTGACCGTTTTTGTTTTCTGGGGAGTTCCAGAAGGCCTCGTAGAATTTAGAGAGGTAGAGAACCATCAGCAGCTTGTCTGGTTCAGCCTCTGCAGCCATCTCGTTGCCTCTTGTCACTGGCTGGATGCCAAACTCTTGCTCGGCCAGGTCAAACGCCAACTGGTTGTTCCCCGCCATGTCCTCCTCGTTAAGAGAGTCATAGTCACTGAGGAAGTACAATAGTGAGGGAAAGTTAGTGTGTGTGTGTGTGTATGTGTGTATATATACATACATACATACATACATACATACATACAGTGGTGTGAAAGTGTTTGCCCCCTTCCTCATTTCCTGTTCCTTTGCATGTTTGTCACACTTAAGTGTTTCGGAACATCAAACCAATTTAAACAATAGTCAAGGACAACGCAAGTAAACACAAAATGCAATTTGTAAATGAAGGTGTTTATTATTAAAGGTGAAAAAAAATCCAAACCATCATGGCCCTGTGTGAAAAAGTGATTGCCCCCCTTGTTAAAACATACTATAACTGTGGTTGTCCACACCTGAGTTCAATTTCTCTAGCCACACCCAGGCCTGATTATTGCCACACCTGTTCACAATCAAGGCATAACTTAAATAGGAGCTGCTTGACACAGTAAGGTCCACCAGAAGATCCTTAAAAGCTACACATCATGCCGAGACCCAAAGAAATTCAGGAACAATTGAGAAAGAAAGTAATTGAGATCTATCAGTCTGG